>JAJTUP010000056.1:0-444978 GCA_021399435.1 Diaporthe sp. PMI_573
TCCACTGCTGGAGGCATACGCCGGGCGTGGGGCTCTATTGGAGGACCTCTGCTTCTACGACTATGCTAGCGTGATTCAAGTGCGTCGGGTTGGGAAGCGGACGAACGTAGGACAGAGCCGCAGTATTTCCCCTTCTAACCAAGACCTTGTCAATGGGAGAGAGATGGATCCAAGAGCTCCTGAAGGCAGGGGCGCAGTACGTCCCGGTGCTCACCGGCCCCCTCAACCACGACCTGGATAAGCTAGACCCAGGATATTACCAACGGTAGGAGAGGTGAAGAGAGAGAGAAGGCTCGTCGAAGAGCTAACGGCATACAGAACCGCGGTGGTCCTGCTAGCGCTCTTTGTACCTTGGCAACGCTTCACGCGCCTGGACGAGCTCTACGGCTACCGCTATGCATCTGGGGAGTACCCCTCAGTGAAAGACGTGTGGCAAAAGCTGTCGGAAGCCATACCGGACCGGGTGAAGGGGGTGGTTAACAACATTAAGCTTCTGCACAAGAGCGCCGAAGATGCTAAGAAAGACGCGGCGTTGTGGGCTAGCCGCAGCGAAGGTGACGAGGAGAAAGAGCACGAGCCGGCGGAGGAAGGAATAGCCCCTGGCACCCCGTGACGACCGCAGAACACGGACTTGAGGTACACATTCCATGACGCGGTGTATAACCTGCACGGCGATCAAGGCATTGCCAAAGACTTCCCCGCTCTGGCAAGGCTGCTACAGGCGCTCGAGAGAGCCAGCTTCTCCGACCCCGAACCGGACCCGTGGCGCGCGGACACGCAGTCCGAACATCAAGCGACAGTAAAAACGATGACGAAGCCCGAGATTGGCATGGTACGGGCGGCCCAGCTGCGGCTCCACAGAGCCAGAGTTCTAGCCATCGAAGGGGATGATGAAGTCGGCGAAGACAAGAACGGCGACGAGTCTGGTTTCGGTCTCGGCGATGATCAGTATTTGTTCCCACCTATCCCGGCGCCCAACCTAAACCCCGCTCCAGCTCATACTTGGGTAGATATAGCACCTGGCAGCAGCTTCCTCCTGGTCGGGAACCTGATAGGCAAGCAGCGAACGCTAAACCGCATGCAGAAGATCGCCCTCGGCCTCATCTGTGAGGCGATTGACAGAGCGGAGGAAGTGTCAGATATAGCCGCTGACGGCAACGAAGGACACTCGGTGTGGGAGCAGCCACCTCAACATCTCCAATACATAGGCGGAAGCGGCGGCACCGGGAAGTCTTGGCTCATCGAGACGCTGAAAGAGGTATTCGCGGCGAAAGGGTCGTCGAAACGTATTGTCATAACAGCTACATCCGGGACGGCGGCGGCAGGGATCGGCGGTAACACCATCCACTCCGCGCTGGGGTTAGCCTTCAAGGATCAAGACGGAGCCGCGATGGAAAGCCTACCATCCGCGAACCTGGAGAGGAGCCGGCAGCGTTGGAGAAGGCGTGACGTGCTTGTGGTCGACGAGGTAAGCATGTTGGGACTTAAGACGCTCTACGAAGTAGACCACAAGCTGCGGGCGCTCCGCGGCTTCCCAGATAGGCCGTTCGGCGGGATACCGGTGGTGGTCTTCACGGGCGACTTCCTCCAGTTCGGGCCAGTACTGCAGAAGGGTCTGCTGAGCCGGGTCGACCCCAGCGACAGCGGCAAGGGGCTACGGAACCTCTCGGATCGTGCGACGCAATATCGATGGCAGCAGATCCAGGCCAAGACGACATGGGAGCTGTTTACCAACGTGGTGATCCTAGAGGAGCAGAAGAGGGCCGAGGGCGACGAGGAACTGATAGGGCTCTTAGAACGCATCCGGACAGGCCGACAGACGGCGGCCGACCTGGACAAGCTCAACTCGCGATACATCGCTGACGAGAAGCTCGACTTCACGGGAGGCCGGCGCGCCATTATCCCGCTCAACCGACACAGGTGGGACCTCACGCTCTGTGCCGCCCTGGCCTTCGGCGAGGAGCACGGCAGGAAGGTGTCCCTGTTCATGTCCGATCACCAGTGGAAAACCCGCGTGCCCAGCGAGGAAGAGATGGAGGCCGTAGTGCTGGTCGGAGATGACGCGCAGCTCCCCATCCCAGGCATCTTTCCGTACGTCGAGGGCATGCCCGTCATCGTCAACCAGAACAAGTACCTAGGGCTGAAAGTAGTCAATGGAGCAGAGTTCACGGCCGCCGGCGTCGTCGCAGATGGAGAGGTAGAAGAACGGGTGATCCACGACCGGCTGTCGGTCTTCCTCGGGCCCCCAAGCGGCATCCTTCTCCAATCGCAGGACACGGAGGGGCTCGCGTTCCCGCACATACCTCCGGGTACCGTCATGCTAGGGACAGAGACTGCACAGCTTGACAAAGAAAAGCATGGCAAATACGTCTGTCCGCGACTTGCAGCCAAGCGGGAGTTTAAGATGGGGCTGAGGCGTACGGGGCTGCCATGCACGCCGGGCTTTGCGCTCACTGACTATAAGGCGCAGAGCAAGACCCTAGAGAAGGTCCTGCTCGGGCTCTATGGGAGAAAAGGGACGAAGGGATACCCGAGCATGGAGAAGTGCGACGTGCTTAGCATGTACGTGCAATTGTCACGGTGCAAGCGGTTGCGGGACATACGGCTTGTGCAGCCAATCCCAAGGGAGCACTTCGAACAGGCGCGGATGTATCCGGAGCTCATAGAAGGGGTCGATCGATTAAAAGAGCTAGCAAGACAGACGGTTGAGCGGTTTGAGGTCAGGCATGGGAAGCAAGGTTAGGAGGCAATCTCCGTTTCGTTCACAGTAAAAACGGAGAGCGGACCCAATCAGAAGCCATTTTATTAGCCAATCAGAAGGTAGCCAACTTTGCAACCAATCAGAGGCCAGGGACGGCCGGGGACTCAGGGTGTGAAGGGTCGGGCGCGAATAAGAAAGACCTTCCTAACGGAAGGCACAACAGCACACACAGGGGAAGGCGCACGTCCGCCGGGGGAAGTTGGAAGTTGGAAGCTGGGCGTGGTGGGCAAGTTGGCGGCTCCCTTGCGCTGAGTAGCCTTTCGGTACAAAGCTTGTGGGTTGCTGCATGTGTTGAGAAGAGGGTGCGGTTTTAAGTGGTCGGCTCTGGGTGGGTGGATGAAGAGACTTGGCCAATAGGACGTGTGTGTGCTACCTTTGCTTTTGCGTAGCCAATAAGACTATGCAGCAGGCTTTGAGGAGCTGACACCATTTTGAGTGGCACGATTTGAAGAGCTTAATGCGGAACTAAGAGACCTAGCCAATAGAGTGAGGGTCATAATTGAGACAGGGATCAGGGGACTGAGACTAGCAGAGATCACAATACAAAGAGGGAAAGATTGTCAATTTGAGTAGTTATAAGAAGCTGAAGTTGAGGTAGAAGTTGAGGTAGAAGTTAATGAAGACATGATATATTGAACCAGCAAATGTTTCAATAAAAAATGGGAGAGCAGTTAAGATTACTACTCTGTGTGTGAGAGAGAGAGGGAGAGCAATTGTAAGATAAGCCTGCAAGCTTGGCATGCAAAATGTACAGAACAGAGAAGAGACACATCTGATATTTATGATCGATTAAATGATATCGTATATACAATGCGAAGATTGATACCACTCGGTAAAGATATTGTATTTCGTTGCTCAGAGAGGATGCAGCATCGCCGATCTCCATCTAACATTTTCAGCCAAGAGCAACTGTCCCTGCCGATGTGGATACTCGCACAATTGAATTGATCAATTAACGGTAAACAGATTTGCTTTTTCCATAAGTACAAAGGATTGGGCAAAATGTCAGCACATGGGGAAAGCAAAAAGCATCTTACTCTTTACTTTATTTAGGTTCAGCTAAGAATAGGAAGAGGAAAAGGGGAAAGGGGGGATGATTAATGGTGCCCTGCCACCTACATCACAGTTAAAATGCATATCCACGCTCTTAATATTCTTCCTAGCCAGCCCCACGACTTATCTGCCCAGCAGCCCCGGGTCGTCTCTTCGCTTAGTTGCTCTAGCCTCTGCTGGACCTGGGGTTCCCCCTTAGCCCTCGCCTATTGCCGACAGTCTGACATATACCAACTTATTAAGCCAACCGGCTTCTTGCTGGAACTCTTCCTTCACTCCCTAATCGGATACATAGTCGTCGTTATCGGGATGCATCATGCTACTAACAATATACTTGGCCTCTTCGCAGTCTTCGGTCTTGTAGAATTTCAGCCCAAAGCTGGACATGAATGTTAGCGAGTCACCTTAATGCTTCTTGATGAACTTGAGTTCGTCGGCGTTAAAATACTCGTTAGCTAGCTGCCCTTCTGGGCGGTCATCGTTAGGGTAGTCCTGACTGATATCACTGTCGTCGCTGTCGTCGCTATCGTCGCTATCGTCGCTATCGTCGCTATCGTCGCTGTCGTCGCTGTGACTGCCGGCCAGGATGGCCCGGAGGATACTACGACCCTCTTCGCGATCCTCTTTCTTGTTAATATTGAGACCGTCGCTCGCTAGAAACCTGAATTCGCTGCCCCAGTGTTTCTTGAGCCACTACATTTCCTCGATCGAAAGTATTAGAAATCACAAGTGTGAGGCGACCAAGTCGGTAGCAAGGTGTGGAAGAAGGAGGAACATTCTACAAGAGATCATAACTGTACATAAAGAGTGGTCCCCCTACTGTACATTCAGGATGAATTAAGCAACTTGAATCTTGTCATTTCAACAGAAAGTGGGACTACCTCCGCCGGCTGCAGGTCTTGGCCGGCACGCGATGCCTCCCATTTCTCCCGCTCACTGTCGGCCCATCGCACGTTCATCCAGTACATTGCCGACGGATCAAAGGGCGTAGGGCCAACCCGAGGCCCAACCGGTGGGCCGCTCAACCTCACCTGGAAGAATTTGCCGTGGGGGTCAAAGTAGGCAACGGTCCTACCCTGTTTATCGATGATGGTGCCTTTTGTGTTTTGCGCAGTAGATCCCGTATGGATATCGTATTCGTCTAGAATCGGACTTCCAATGACATTACAGATGCCTGTGGGGATGTGAAGGACATTGCGCAGTCATAGGATGCCACGGGGTCGCGGACCAGTCGCCCTCGGACTTCGTTTGACCGGAAGTCCGACCGTGCCAATCCCCACAACCGGCGTTTGAATCCCTCCCGTCAAGTGGCCGACCGTGGAGTTTAGAGGTGTGTAGTCGGCGCCAAACCACGACCGATCCTTGGCGGCCACTAAAAATCGATTAGATAGACGTCAACTAAAGCTGCACTTCGACTTCCGCTTGGCCACTACTCCAACGGGTGCCCAAATACCAATCGAAAAGAAGAAGAGGGTCAAGAAGAGGCCTTGGCAGAGGCATAATGTGAGCCGCCGAGGACTTCCCTGCACTGCGGCATTCGCATGCACCGATTACAAAATCCAAGGCGAAAGAAACCCTCCTCCAGATTGCGCTGGAGCTGCGAGGAACCGGGACAAAGCTGAATACCAAGACTGGACAACTCGAGCCACGAAAGTGCGATCCATATAGCCTGTATGTGCAGCTATCGCGGTGCAAATCGCTGGATGGTATTATTGCTGTGAAAGGCGCGTGTGGAGGATATAGTCGGGAATAAAATACCACAGGAAATGTATGTATTGATAGATTCCGCAGGGGACGATGATGTCCCCCGCCCGGAACGTCCGGTTCGCGTTCCATGACGATGATGACGTCTGAAGCGGGGTTCTCAGCACCAGACATCCACCAAAGACCCAACATCTCCGCCAAGTGGCTACCAGGTATTCCAAAAGGGATAAAGGAGATCAATAATGAGATTTCGAGAAAAATCAATCCACTGTTTCCTATATATATATTATATATTAAAAATCTGATCTAATGCAATAGATTTCACCTAACTCAAGCAGAAACAGGAATATCACAAAATGCAAACGACAAGAGCAACGACAAGAGCAACGACAAGAGCAACGACAAGAGCAACGACAAGAGCAACGACATTTTATTATAAATTGAAGCTCACGTGAATCCCACGTGATTCTGAACAGAAAAAATCCCAGCCAATGAAGACCGAGGGTGAATTCGAAGTTCACCCACATGTGGCAAATGAGAGTGGGAGGATTCGGACCATTAGAGGGACCCGGATGGGGTTAATCCGGACCAACAGGAGGTGCAGTTGCGCTTCCGAATCGGGTAATCAGGATTTTGGGGGTGAGAAATCCCAGAGCTTAAGAAGACCTTTCGTACCGAAAGGCACCTTTCGTACCGAAAGGCAAAGGCACTATCTCCATTCGAAGATTGGTGCAGGATTCCCGTGCCTCCGGTGCCAAGCGAATCCAACGGTCTTAGAGCCGAGCCCCCATGCTCAGGATGCTTCGGGTGTTCCACCATGGGGGCCAAGAGGAGGATGGGGTCTAGAATCAGGATGCTGACAAGGCCCTCTGTACTCTGTACATCCAGACAAACAAGCAAGTTCTCCGATGTCTTGGTTGTGGGTCATGTTGGCGCCTGTCACATCGCGCAGGCATCCATCAATCTGTCCCTGTCTCTTCGCTAAAGCCTTACCTGTTTAGGAGGTAATCGTCACACAGACATTGGTCGGGGGCCAAATTTGGAAGAGTCCTAGAGAAATTCACGATTTCCAGTATCCACTCTTCCGGCTGACGACCCTTGAGAATATAGCAGGCAATCGCAGCTGACTTGAAGGGAAAGGTTCGGGATGCCTCGGCGCTGTATATAATCATATGAAGCACTTACTACCCCCCGTTGATGTAGAGGCTATGTCATACTCAGTCTACTCAATTCAGTTCTATCCCTAGCAGCTTGAACTACTTGGCCATTCGAAATAGTAGCTCTATCATGTTGTCTGACGCTTTAACACAGACAGGAGCTACATGGCATGCATTTGAGCAGACACATAATGTCTGGGCCTCTGCTATTGTCATCTTGTTGTGCTCAGTATTGGCTCTCGGCACCTGGCGGTTATGGAGGTTCACTCTCAGCCCTATGCTCTACCCTCTGGACGTCAAGGAATACCCGTATTGGGTTCCAAGTACGTGATCGCATCATTCACATATACGGTAGTGGGCAAATGCTAATGTATATACTTGCTTCAATAGTTATAGGTGAGTATACCGATGGGTTTCATCTATGATATCTGTCTATTTCTAACAATAGACAGGGCATGGCATGTCATTTTTGAACAGTTCCAATGAGTTGTTTGACCGTGCGAGGTAAGGAATCACGCAGAGAGCACAAATACGCCCGGGAAGAAGACAATGGGCTGACAACATATGGTTTTCACAAGGCGTCATCTCGGAAACACTAACGAGGCCATGTCACTCACCCTCTTTGGTATCTCAGTGTACGTTGTTAGCCGGGCTGAAGATGTGTCGGAGGTGTACCGTAATACGCGCACACTGAACGGTGATGAGTTCTTCCGGCACGTATTTGGTTCCATCGGGACAAGTCGTCCGAGCATTATCAAGTCATTTTCGTCCCCGACGAGCCAGATCAAGGACCTTGAAAACCCACTCGGCAAGCCGGTTGCTCATCTGATACGCGACATGCAGATACAACAGCTTCAGCCGGGCAGTGGCCTGGACGCGATCCAACGCTCGGAGATGGCTTACCTGGAGAAACGTGTGCGACCAGAA
This sequence comes from Diaporthe sp. PMI_573, assembly GCA_021399435.1. Classification (NCBI taxonomy): domain Eukaryota; kingdom Fungi; phylum Ascomycota; class Sordariomycetes; order Diaporthales; family Diaporthaceae; genus Diaporthe; species Diaporthe sp. PMI_573. Next base: position 7,603 of record JAJTUP010000056.1, read on the forward strand.
TCTGTCAGTCTGAGCCGTCATCGCTACCCCGGGCTTCTCAACGAAGACAAAGGAGACCCGTCCCTTTCGAATGTCGTAGAGCTACGTCTCTGGCGGTGGTGCTCCGACCTTCTGGTACGCGCTTCTCAGGGTGCGTTCTTCGGCAACGCCCTTGAGCGTATCGACCCCAACTTGGCAGATCGGTTCAGTGAATTCGACGAGATAAGCTGGAAGCTCTGGTACCAGATTCCAGGATTCCTGGCCCGCGACACAATCGCTGTTCGCGATCAGCTGCGCGCCACCATGAAAAGGTTTTATGACCTGTCCCAGGCTGAGCGCAACGACGGCTCATATCAGGCTTGGGTCAACGATAAAGCTGAGGACAAATTGCGCGCTATCGGCGTCCCGACTGAGGATATCGCATCCATCCAACTCATTCTCTACTGGGGGTAGGTTCCCGTCCTCCGCAGGCTCACCCTTATCCTCTTCAGAAGGCCGACTTCCCGCTCAGGGGCTGACTATTATTTGACAGAACCAATGCAATGACCCGCAAGGCTGCATTCTGGCTGATCAGCCATCTGCTGTACCAACCCGCCATCATCGACGCGATTCGGGCCGAAACACGTCCCGCCTTTGGCCCGGATGGCTCGCTCACCGACCTCACCAAGGTGCTCGAAAATTCTCCTCAGCTTGAGGCGGCCTGGAATGAGACCATGCGCATGTACGCCTCTTCTGCGTCGGTGCGCATGGTGACGGCCGATACTGTCATCTCCGGACGCACGATGCGCCCCGGCCACCGTGTCATGGTCCCATACCGCCAGCTGCACCGTGACGAAGGCGTCTGGGGCGGCGACGTCAAGGTCTGGCGCCCATCCCGCTGGCTTAACAAGGAGGGGACGGCCTTGAGCACACTTGGTTCGCGTGCAGATCACTTTCGCCCATTTGGAGGAGGTAGCACCATCTGCCCCGGCCGCTTCATATCCAAGAATGTCACCATGATGTTTGTGGCACTCGTGCTCCACCGTTTTGACATTACCATGGCTGGAGAGCACCAACCGTTCCCCGAGCCCGAACTCTTCAAGCCGGTTTTGGGAATAATGGATATCAAGTCTGGCGAAGATATGCGCATTCGGCTGATGCCGAGAAAGGATGGGGTGTAGAGCAGCTATCCTGAACGACATAGTCTTTGGTGGCTGATGAGACGGGTTACATAATCACCTGTGCGACTATATAAGTGTTGGAGAATGAAGATCAAGAATATGACAAATGTCTGAGCTGCTGATGGTTTCGAAGCTGATTTTGTAAACTGAGTCGGGCCCGGAGAGGGGACGAAACAACATTTATGGTTCTTTCTCTAGCACACTAGGATATCTTGGAGTGCCGTCATTTGATGAGAGATTTAGAAGTAGGTTGATTCGCAGTTTGTAATATGCGCTTCTGGTACGGACTATGGGCTATTTGGATTCTTTGAGTTCCTCTACTAAGCCGGAACCACAATGAGTGTTCTATAAGGAAAAGACAATATATCGTAATAGATGATTTTAATGAGACTCGCCATGCAAGGCTGTAGACAGTGACTTTCCAATCTTCTACAAACCTAGTATAATGCCCATTGAGAACGACAGTGCTTCATTTGACGAAAACAGGAAATAATGCCACCGAATCATCTGACTGATATTGTGCAAAGTTGAGCAAGTAAACAATATTATGATGGTTTCCCACATCTACACTAGAAATTATCCCTTCAAGTTTCCCTGAAAATAATGGACATCTTGAACTTCCCCGGCGCCGAGTCAACAATCACTTGGCTAGTCCACCGGTAGTGAACATGCATAAAAAAGAACAGAACGTATAAGAATGAGAAAGAAAACAATATCTAGAAGGACTCCTCGAGGACTTCTGAAAAATGTGACGCTCCACCAAAAGCCTCCCAGTCAGACGCTCCAGCTGCCGGCAACAGCATCGACCATGGCTGGGCGTGGAACGTTTGGGGCTGCCCTCCCCTAGCCGGCTCGCGGTCTAGTAACTCCTACCAAATGAACTTTTGCAAGGCCGGTATGTTGGCTAGCATGCCCGGAGAGCCATTCTCAGTCTTACCAAGGTCCACAGCCTAATAGCCAAGACCCTGATCCGTGGCAACGCCTTCAGCGGCAAGTGCAGCGCGCGGCTCGGGCCGGGGAGCTAAACTAGCTGGAAGTTCAGGGCGTCCAGGGCGTCCAATGATGTCTGAGATGAAATGATATTGGAGTATTTCAAGCAGGGAATGGTGAAGAGAGGGGCTGTTCAGTCTCTGGCATATCAAACAAAGCTGAGCTGCCCGAGATATGTCAGGGAGGTAGCCGACAGACTGGTGGCAGATGCCATCAAGCCAGGCACGATCAGTGTGGCAGCCACGGAGCCGCCTCCGTTGGTGACAAACGCGCCAACTTTATGTAAGACAGCAACCTGTATGCTATTTTTTGTGGGCTGAACATTGGCAATGTTATCTATTCGACCTCGGCGGCCGGGAATCCTTGTCCCAACCAAGGTTTCTCGAAGGCGTAATAGATGATAATTTGCACTCTTGGCAACCATCGACCTGCGCACAGAGCCTCTAGATGGTCCCATGCCGGGGACCCATCCGATAGAAGATGCTGTCATCGTATGCAAACATCGAAACATCCATGGCAGCGCGGCAAGTGGCGGTCAAATCGCGAGCAGTCTGGTCACACAGAGTGTTACCAGTTCCTGGTACTGACGCCATAGCTGTCAGTATCTTGTTTTCCTCTCTTTCTTATTGCATCAGAAGCACTGTAACGCTATTTTCCCTTGCTCAGCAGTAAGGAACTGCTCGGTCACGAATGATGATTACTTGCGTATTGTTCCAACCGGTGCGGATCCGCAGGGCCGAATACTACAAGTCTGCACCAACCAGCCTCAGCCCTGACTCGAGAACAAGTAGCACGTCCCCATCGGAACGATGAGCCCGATGAGCATTCCGAGGCGGAATCCACGCAAGAGCTTTTCCGGAAAAGCGCCAAAAAAATAAAATAAAAAATAACTTAGAACACACTCCCTATTTTCCCCAACTGGCACTGCTCTGTGCCCGGCGAAGCGGCCAAACTGGCTGCATCTCGATCGAACGTCTGTCTGCCCCACGGGTCCCACATCGAAACCTGGAAAGAAAGGACGTTGGAAAAGGTTGAGCCCTGCCTGGACCCGCATAGTTACCCACCCCTCCGAGCAATCCGAGGGGGCAGGACAGGACCACCACACCCCATTCTACCATGCTTCGCTTATCGAGCGGCCCGACGCGCCACCCGATCAGCATGCCGCCGTCTCGGCCATGAACGACGACGACCAAGGCCCGCTCATGTGCGGCAGCGTCGCGGCCGCCCTGTTCAGCGCAACTGCCTTCTCCGCGGCGCGCTTATACTGCAGTGCCGTCGTGCTGAATCGCACCCGGCGCGAGGATGTGATTATCTTGCTCTCGCTAGTAAGTGAGATAGATCTTGAATGACGAGCCCCACACCTCTCTGCGCCTATCTCCCCGGAGGCGGCATCCCCACCGGGAGGAAGTCTAGCTGACCACCACCACCACCACAGATCTTCCTATGGGCCAGCTGCATCCTGACGATCCTCGCGGTGGTGAGCGGCATGGGGAAACACGTCGACACCCTCACCGTCGAGCAGAGGGCCGGCGCCAGGTTCTACTACCTCGTCTCCGTGTCATACTTGTGGATATGAGTTACTCATGAGTTGAGTAACTCATATATGAGTTACTCATCAATCTGGGGGTTGATGAGTGAGTATGAGTTATACTCATGAGTAACTCATGAGTCATACACAACTGAGGAAATTCTGGCCTCAATACCAATCAAATAGACTTTCTGGATGTCATTCAGAGTCTATGGAACCATCATCATCCTCCAGAGATATGGCAGGGAGCTCAACCAACTCCAGACCTTGTCCTCCCTTGGCATATGGTACAATCAACTCTTCCCTGAGCCAGTTACCAATGCATTCAATCTGTTCCAGTGTCTGAGGCTTCATCCTGAGGCGATCCCATGACGCTGTCCTCCGAGCACCAGAGAAAGCCCTCTCTGGTTCAGCAGACTCAGGAGGAATGGAGAGGATCTCAATGGCCATCTGACTGAGTCTTGGACACTGCTTCCTGTTCTCAGATTTGCACCACCATTGGAGAGGAGTACAGTCAATTTTGACAGGATCCTGGATCATATAGTCCTCCAGATCATCAGCAAAGCGGATCTGGGGTCTTGTCTCCGGATTGATTGAGTCAAAGATGCTCTCCAGTTCTTCATCTTTCGTTTGGGAAGGTGGCGGCATTGCAGAGGTATCTGGTTGCTCTGGAACTTCAATGCCCTTGTATTCTGTCTCCCATAAGCCTTTGGCATCAGAGATGGCTGTTCTATGCCATTTGGAAGGCCAGTTTTTCCTGATGTATGCCAGTCTTTTGGATGGGTCAAGCAGCAATGCTGCTGCATAGGCTGGAACACCTTCAGTCAGGCTGTAGTACTTGTTCAGGACAAACCAGCCCATCTCAATGGCATGGAGCATCTTCTTATCCAGATGTTCTGGTTCCTGATACCATTGCTTTGCCTTCTCGTAGTGGCTGAGCAGGGCGTCCATCAAGTAAAGAGTTTGGGACACAGAAGAGGAACCACCTTCAGCATACAGAGTGGCAGAGGCAAATGGACCAAGGAACTTGTGGGTTTTGCGGAGCAAATCCCAACCAGAACCGTTCAGAACCGTTTCTGCCAGTTCAGCATCATGCTGGAGCAAGAACTGGCTGATCTGAGGTTGCTTCTGGATGGCATTGCCGATCACCTTGTGCCAGGATGACCATCTGGTGGCATTGTCAATTCCCAGCTTGAGTCCTACAGCTTCATTCCACAGGTCACTGTGGATTGATGAGCTGCGAAGCCACACGGAAAGGTCATGGAGCTTCTGGAGAGCAGGAATGCCCTGCCAGCCAGTGAAATCTTCATCAATGACAGTCGGTTGGCTGGCCTGCTGGCTGGCCCTTGGGGTGGGTCTGGATCTTTTGGCCTTTCTGCTGGGTTCATCTGGTACTTCTTGGGGGGTTACCAAGCCGTTAGATGTGTCAACGCAAAGATATATCTGGACTTGTGCTACTTCACATCGTGTAGGTCTCCGCTCCTTGTTGCAGGCCGCTGCTTCGTCGAATGTCCGATTCTGACGCCTACATCCTTAGCTTACTCTGCGTCTGTTGACTGCTACCTGGCGATCTACCCGGCCCTGGTGTTTCGAAAGATGGGGTTCAGTATAATCAAAAAGATCGGCCTAAGTGTTGTCCTCGGCCTCGGAATCGCCGCCACTGTAGTGGCATGCCTCAAGATCTCGTACCTCCACGTCCTTTCCAATGAGGACTTCACATGTAAGTACATAACAGGGCACATACAGGGTATTGGCGCATGTAGGACAGACACTGACTGCCATTGGAAAGGGACGCTCCCGAGGCTCACAATCTGGACACTGTAAGGCCATCTTCAAGCCCCCGTATCAACGCGACAACACTAACCAACGACCCCTCCCCCCGCTCAGCACAGAAGCAACAGTCACAATAGTAGCAGCATGCATCCCAGTCCTCCACCCCCTCTACGACCGCGCCCGCGCCGGGCTGAGGAAGATCTTCCCAAGCCTGCGGCGGCGACGACAGGCTGACCAAGGTACTATTACTACCGCCAACGGCCACCCGGATGCCCGCGGCGCCGCCGACTCACCCGGGTTTTGGAGCCTGAAGCTAAGGGCGATAGCCGTCGCAGAGTCCTGGTGGTCGAGCACGGGCGGCCGCACGTCGCGGCGGTCGGGGGTCCGTGGTGTTCAGACGGAGGAGGACCACAACACGCGGCGGCTGTCTTCTGGCACCGCGGTTTCGGCGGCGGTCGTGGTTCACTCTGAAGTTGCGGAGCGGCAGGGAGACGTGGGAGACTCGGGGGGGATGACTGTGACCGAGCTGTCGGTTTTGGAACGAGGGCCTGATTTGTCTGGTGGACATGCCCCCGGTATCAGTAGTAGCGGACACACCACGGTCGCTGGACAGAAGTGAATGGGGTAAGAGTTCGCAGGGTCGAGGATGGCGAATTGATTGGGCGAGCGAAGTCTTAATCCCATAGCCGTGGTTTTGAACCAAGATACCCTGATGCATCAATCATCAAAAACACGATGCCGTGTTGGTGATCAAGGTGCCAAATATGTACCCACCCCCCAAAATGCGGACACCGATAAACAGTGGATGTTGTCACCAAGGCATCATCGCATTCGCCTCATGATACCCGACCCGGCCGAGTTCACGCCCAACGGTGTACCGTGTTCACATTGGACGGCAAGGTCCTTTCGATCTCAAATGTTGTGGGCGTACACTTGACCGCTTCAGCCCAGAATTCCATCGATTAGCAGAGCCAATTGCAGTCGGCGACCAGTCGGCGACCAGTCGGCGACAATCTAATAGTCGTCATGTTCACTCTGGCCGATTACCTGATTGACCAGACCAAACTTTGCTTTCTCGTAGGGCTCAGACCTGAGACCAAGCCAAGGATGAAGACATATCCGGGAAACATGTTCACCGGGAGCATATGTGCCCTCCGCAGGCGAGATTGGGATGGCGCTGGGAGGATGAACCAATGGCGTTAGCTCCCTCGGGGAAATTGACCTGAATCCTTCAGCCGCCAAGAGGAGAAAGGCGCACCGCGCTGCCCTAATCCTGCTGTTAAGTAATTAACCAGGGCGGATTTCGAGGGCGAACGGCCGTCGTGGGAAACTTTGAGTCATTTTAGAGTTGAGACACGTAGTAATGCGGGTGGCTGAACCCGAATGGGACGGGCATGGGCTCGAGAGTATCGATAGACATGGGGACAAATTTCATACACAATCCTCAGCACAATCTGCGTGGGAGCTGAGCCCATCCATCCGGCTGGATCGGAGCCGACGGGACGCAGAGTAACAACGCTGCGCTGGACGGCGCCGATCTTTTGCAGGTTGGGTTTTGGAGCGAGTCGTGATCACCAAGCTGCGTTGTTTCAGGCCCTGGGCTGAATGCAAGCAGTGGCTGCCGGTGGCGGGTTGTGGTGTGTAGGGAGCTGAGTTGCCATCGCAGCGATGGGCAGGTGTTGTATTGTGGGAAAGAAAGCAGCGTTGATTGTGGGACCTATAATCCGGATGTTATTCGCTATTTCCACCGGAAACGGGTGTTCCCATGCCAAGGTGACAATAAGTGTGGAGCAGAGAGGAGTGAGGGCCAACCTTATTTACGACGGTTCGCTGCTTGGCATAGGAAGACAGAGAGGCGCTTGTGTGTTCTTGCGTGTTTTGGCGGTTTTACCGGCGTACGGCCGGCGGATAAGGATCGACCCATGCAATTATCCGACTCGACAAAGAGAGGGCAACAGAAACCCTGTGGGTGCATGGACCTGCGTCTCCTAGACGACCAGTTCTTGGGACCGACAAGCGAGCCGTGCTGGTGTAGGCTCGCCGTGGTTGGCCAAGTCAACAATTGTCGGGTTCCTGCCTTGTTCACTGATCCTGCACCGGCTGTGTGAGTTTTGTATCTACCTTTACTTAGCAACCGGGCTTGTTTCTGCCCAGTCGACTTTCCTCTTAGCAGACATGCGGCGCGACGCCGCCGTGCATTAAGCTACAGCAGGAGCCAGCGTAGCTCGAGCCGCCGATCCTCGAGTCCGTCGCCATGCTCACCCCCACACAGACGGTTGTAAGTCGCGCCCGACATCATTAGCGGGAGAGCTGAAAAGCTGACATCGACCTCGGCAGGCGATGGAATGGGGGTTCTTCGTGCTGGCTTTCTCGTTCCTCCTCGCACGATTCTGGGTTCGCTTCTCTCTTCGACAATACCAGGCATGGGTCTCCGACGTGCTCCTGGTGATCGCGCTCGTGTGCACCGTCGGCAACATCATGTGCGACACCCTCATATACAAGGTCGATGGGTTGCTGGAATACAAGCATGTTACCCAGTACTTGGGCAAGGTGAGTGGCGGACAGGAATCGGCATGGAAACGATGCCCGGGGTTGCTGAGATGGTGGACGTGGGCTCACAGCGCTGCAGGTTCGGTTCTCGACCAAGTTCTTCTTCGATGCCGGGCTGTACTTCCCGAAGTTCAGCCTGGTCATGAGCTATGCCACGATGGTACCGGTGACGGAGCCGAGGATGCGCATCTTTTTGAGATTCATCGCGGCGTATCTTGTTCTCGCCTGCCTGACAGCGGTTTTTGCCGACCTGTTCTGGTGCGGTGGAGATGTGTCGATTAATTGGCTGAACCCCCTGAAATGCTCATCCTCCAATCCCCACCTCCAGAAGGTGGCCTGGACTATGAACATAGTCGGAGAGCTGTTGCTGTTTATCTTCCCATTCCCAATTCTGAACAGCCTCAAGTTCACGCAGCTCAGGGAGAAGATTGGGCTCGGCTTGATCTTTGCGCTTGGTTTCTTCACCATTCTCGTCAGCACTGGCAGGTTCATGTTCATGATTTTTCTTACCAATGATATCTCGTTGAGTGTATGGACCACGGTCGAGATGTGTAAGACTTTCTCTCAAAGAGCTCGAGTCATTATTGGGTGATTGACGGCATGCAGGTATATCAATCATGGTCGTGTCCCTGGTGGCCATGCGACCGTTACTCCGACGATTCGGACACGCGATGACAAAGACCATTTCAAAGATAAGGAAGGACTCGAGAGAGCAACGGTACAAAGAACCCAGGCTGCCGTCCTACATCGGGGGAGATATGAGCGAAGAAAAGACGCCCTTGCCGTACAACACGGACAGGTGGTGGAAGTGGCCGGTGGACCTGGACATCAACGTAAGAGATCAACAGTACTCCATTTCCATTCCCCCCTGTCTCGTGTCTTGGAATGTTCCAGAACGGGTCACTGACGAACACGTGCCAGACAATGTCGGTGACGACGACGACGAAATCCGGTAGTGTTGGGACGCAGCGGACGGGCATGTCAACCAAGATGTCGACGAGAGGCTCGCGTATGTCTCGAAACGCGACCAAGCACGACACAGGAGGCGCGATGTTGCGGTCGAGCGAAGAGCCGCTGGGGCTGATGGAGATGGATGCGCAGGAGGTTCATGTGGACAACAATCTCGTCATCGATAACGATCAGGAAGGCCTGCCGTACGGAGCGTGATGGACCTCGAGCCTCTCGCAATGGATTCCTCGGAAACATGAGCTTGTGGTGTTGGCCACGCTCGAGACATGTCGCCCTCGTCCGAAAATGCTCAGGCTGATGCTGTTCACCACAAAGAGTCACAAGACGGGACCATCGACAAATATTCGAGCAGAAGGGCCAAATACAAGGAAATTGGTCGAGAGACGAACTCGGGACTCGAGAGAATGTGGACGTCGTCTCGAAAAGGAAGGCCTATGGTTTGAGGTTGTGCAAGGCCATCAGGCATACCTTCACCTCACCGCCTGCAAAACCAGCTGTACAAGTCGGACTCGAGCAAACGGTCGAGACTAATTCACTGAAGCGCCTGAATTAGTCCAGTGAATGGACTACGCAGTTCAAACCTTCAGTCACTTGGTCTCCTCGCTGGGCCCACTTGGTTGCCAGACTAGGAGCGACCTTCCTTCCTGGCACTTGCCTCGAGCCGCACCTTCTACTCTCGCAAACCCACCAGGCATCTCTCGACACACCACGCGCACCTTCCTGAGGCTAGCTTCTGGATTGTGCTTTTGGTGCCGCGACTGGCTTGTGCGTGGAGTACTCCTCTCCATCATCGCCTTCGTCATCTCTCTCCCTCATCGACCGCATCCTTCTCGCACATCCACCTCTCGCAGCAGCACCAACCCAAGCACCCTTCACGACTTTCATCTGTAAGTCACTGTGGACTTTCAGCGAGACCCCGTCACGCGTCACCTGACCATCCCAATCAACGCCGTCGACGTCTGTGACCTGCTACCAATCTGCCCTAACTCCCCCAATTCGTCACAAATATGCTGGTTGCTTTCCGTCGCTTCTGTGCGAAGGCTCTTCTAACCAACACACCGCAGGGGCCCGACACTCCTGACGTCAACATGCCTCCCAAGACCCTTGCCAAGGGTCGCTACCCCAAGCGCAAGCGAGCTGAAATCGACTACGACGTCGACAAGTCCTTCGTCGATGTACCCGACCTCGACGACGATGGTTACTTCTCTGAAGAGCTCGGCGAGGATTCCACCATTTCTGCGAGCTCCTATTTCCCCGCCGCCGCTGCCAGTGCCCCGCAGACCAACACTATCACTGTTGTCGAGGTCGACAGCGAGTACGAGGACGCGACGTTTGGCTCTCGCAAGAAGATCAAGAAGGTTTGCCTCGCTCTTCGATTTGGACCTCGCAGTTCACTGATCAGTGTTTACAGCGCAAGGTTGTGACCAAGCTCAAGGCCAGAGCTCAACCCAAGCCAAAGCCTCCGCCCAAGTTCATGCCCTTCCGACTCATGTGAGCCTTTCTCCCGCGCCTCTGAAGCCCTCGCCCTCGCCTTACATCTCGAATTATGTCTGCGTGGCGCTGCACTTAGCATACTCTGACCCCCGCTGACTTTCGCGCAGGGACCTGCCCGCAGAGCTTCGCTTGAAGGTCTACGAAGAAGCGCTTGTTGACCCCCACGGCGTCACCATCCGATCCTACTCCGACAAGTGGGAGAGCTTTCCCGCCCACGTCTCCGTCAGCAACATCAGGTCGCCTTACTACCTCACCCCCAAGTGGTACGTACGCGGCAAGTGGACCACCGTTCCCGACAACGAGCTCCCCAAGAAGAAAAACCGCCTTTCGCCCAACCTCCTCGCGGCATCCAAGACTGTCCACGCCGAGACCGTGTCTCTCCTTTGGACCCAGCCCTTCCTGTTCACCGATGTTCAGGGTCTGCACGCTTTCCTCCTCATGCTGAAGCCCGAGACCATCTCCAGGCTGAGGGATATCACCATCCTCCAGCATGGCTGGACGAACCACAAGATCCTTCCAGCCTTCGTTCTTCTGCGACATGCTCCTCTCCGATCAACATGGCCATCGTGTGATGTGTATGTGTGCGGAGAGCTACACTCGTAAAAGTCGCTACCAGTCTTCTTCACAGCCGTGATTGCATCTTCCTCAGTACCCATATACACTGCCTTTGTTGCTGTGGGTGGAAGCCCAGGAACCGGCAGTCTATCGTGTCCAGAATAGACACTGAGCATACAGTAGGAGCCAATGCCGTAAGGAAGACTAACGACTGTCCAAGAGTGTTTGTTTCTTCGCTCTGCTCCCTCTTCGATGGCGTTAAGGTTTGCAGCCCTTTGGTTCTCGTTTACCCACACTAATTTATGATATACTGTAGGGGAAGGCGCAATCGTGCCAGCCGGGGCGTTTTTTGCAGTGGCTGGGTCTGCCTGCAGCTCTGGCAACTGGCCAGAAGTGCCGTGGTTTCTCAAGTATTTCTGTTGCTGTCGATGTATGTATCCAGAACATTGAAGTACTGCGGCGTCCACTCCTCGCCCGCACATGTCTCGGGGCAGGAGGGAAGCACAAGGACCTTGCAATCCACAGGGTGTGCCAGGACTGTAAGCTGCGGGAGTCCCAGGGGAACACTTCCGCCGCCGGAAACCTGACAACAGTAGTGGTGCAAGCGAGGAGAAGAAGGACCTGTGGTGGGATGGCGACCCGTGGAGAAAATATATGTCAGGATGAGATGGCCGCCGTGGTCACGCGTGGGCTTATGTAGGTGAGTAAAAGGAAGGGACCTTGGTGAGTAGTAAATCGAACAATCCAGAGACACAGCTAACCACATCCCTGTTCTCGTTATGTCACAATGCTGACTCATTTTATCCCCTTTGAGAACATTTATTAGCTAAAGTTTACGGGTTTCTCAATTTCGAAAAGTACATTGCTTGAATTGTACTGACAAATTATATCATATACTGTTCTTCCTGTACTTCGGCTTAGTTATCCACGAACTTAGGGTTGCCTTAAAGAGTAGCCTGTCCCTTTCGATTTGCTTTAAATAGTTAAACAATACAGTTGTGTTGTTATACTGTACTGTACTGTGCTGAAACAAAAAGTTGAAGACAATAATATCCTACACCGAATCTAAGTCAGGCTTTTGGGGAGTTTATTTCACAAAGCACATATGTCCCACAGCTTCGGAACCGATTGAGTATATCTGCCTCGACTACGAATGTTCATGGTACAAGGCTGTCACTGGTGAGACAGTTATGAGTTGAGACAACTGACCTGTTCGGGAGGGAGGTCGATTGCTGCTACGAGTCAGTCTACAATTTCCGTCTGGGTAAGTACGCAGCTTACAACCCGTACTCGGCAGGGTTGGCGTGACGTATAGGTCGCGTGTAAAGCCCTTCTCCCAATTTGCACCGGTCGCCACAACGAGCAAGGACAGAAGTAATTTGATTTTTGTGAAGAGCATGTTGGGGGAGGCGCGTGAGGATGATACCGTAGCGTGGCCGGGGCAATATTGCGTTGTTCAGGATAAGGTCGATCAAGCTTCGTGGGTCGCGCTCAACAGGAGCAGAGAGACTGATTAGACTCAATTGGTCATTGGTCGTAGCGAGGTCTGTGACAAGGCTACCAAGCTACCCAACCCTTTTAGGTAGTATGGGGAGTTTCTTGGCCAAAGCCGTAGAGTGGAAAATGAGCAGGACTTATAAACTGTGAATAGTTACGCGCTGCTGCCACATCATTTATGAATGGAGGCAGAGCGTATGCTGTACTGTAGTGCTTTCATGAAGTACTCTGAGTCTTCCTAGTATGTGTGGGGTATTTCTGGTGGTGTCTTAGTGTACCAATCATGGCTGTAGCTAAATTTTGACAGGGCTTGTTGGTCCCACTCATGCACGACAGGGGAGCTTGGTGCAAGGGTCTGATCCGGGTTCAAATGGTAAAAAACCATAGTCTCTAAGAAATCATTAACTAAATCTATTCTTATTAAAATCAGTTAGCATAGACTAGAACCGTCGACACGACTAGCTCAAGACTAATAGTCGGGCACAGCCACAACACAGTAGTGTCCTCGCTGCATATCAGATTCCTGGGGTCCAACTTCCGTCATTTGTTGTAGACGGGCACTGTGACGTCGCTCCGGGGCATTGGGTTCCGGCTTTTGGGCGGAGTCGAAAGTCTTGAACCACCTACATTGGACAGAAGGATGAGCGCTTAGTTCCGGCCAAAATCCTGCGTCATAGCAGAAGCGGGTGATGCTACCACCGCGACGGGATTTCCTATTTCTCCTTTATTGGCCACACGTCTCTCTTCGGCCTGTAAAGAGTGTCAGTTGAACTTTCGTACGAATGACACAGGAAGAGAGGGAAGGAATGGAAATGTTTACAGTTGGACGAGAATTGGAAGGAGACCTCCTTATTTCCAGGTGACTGACAGTAGTAAAAGCCCAATGCGAATTGCCTTGAGACGAAATATTGTTGGGCCAAAGATGTAAAGTAAAGAGTACGGATATTCGGGCCCAAAAAATCGGATGCCGGGCCCATTCTCATGACTAATCAAAGCCGCAGCCAATCATATCGCTTTATTTCTCGGCTTTGCACTACCCAGCCCGGTGCGTTTTGAGCAGAATGCAAGCTCAAAATGCGCTACTGCTTCTCTTCATACCAACCTCGACCCATGCGCCCACCCTCAACGCTTCGTAATATCGACTAATTGACTATTGGAATCGATCATTTCAGTATTGAACCCCCCCCCCAGCTGGTTAAATACCACTCCTGCGTGGTTGTAGCGATGTCAGAATATTTGGACTACTTGGGCCTTGAGCCGCAGTGGCAAGCTTATTGTTGTGCCTGGAATACCAATATCACGGCCACAAACGGCCGGCGCCCAGCACTTTCCAATCCTCCTGCGTAGACCTGACGGCTGACGACGTTGACGACGGCGACGGTGTCAACACCAAGGAAACGCAGAGTTTAATCTACTGTGGGGATATTGACGAGGAAGCCAATTACCCAAGCGACTTCTTGAGCGACGGGCCGAGCGATTTACATAGACTTTGACTTCGTCGCTAAACATACTTAATTAGCCCTAATTACACTTGTTTTGCAATAGTAGAGCAATTGGTCGATTAGCTAATCGACTTAGTTGGGCCGAATTTTGCTTATTTGGTGCTCTGGAGCGTCTGGGAATAGCTTCATTGTACTTCATGGCGTAGCATGATGACCAGTGTTGGGACATTTTTTTTAGTATGGCGAATAGGTGTGAAATTACAATTGGCGCACATGGGGCCACATGATTAGTCATGAGAATGGGCCCGGCATCCGATTTTTTGGGCCCGAATATCTGTACTCATAATACTTGTGAAGTTAAAACATAAGCCTGTCCCTGCCCGATCCTACACTGGATAGGGTAAATACTACCCTCTAAACCCACCGTGGGTGACCCTTCCGTGGGGTGGGGTGGGGTGGATGACAAAGATTTCAAGGTCCTCGTGGGTGGGTCACCCACGGTGGGAGTGGGTAGTGGGTTTCGTGGGGTGGTTGCGGTCCTTGCCTCTAAGCACTTGAAATCAGCATCTCCTGTCTTCAAGGCCATGCTGGACGGCAATTGGAAAGAGAGCAATTTAACATCTGACCTTTACTACACCCTCTATGCTAGCGACTGGGATACGGAGGCTCTGCAAATTATCATGGACGTAATGCACAGTAGAAGTCGGAGAGTACCTCGATCTATAACTCTTGAACTACTTGCAAAAATTGCTGTGCTTGTGGACTACTATTAGTGTCATGACACAGTTAGTTTCTTCTCCGACACATGGATTGAAAACTACAAACTTGGAATGCATATTATCCGTGTTTAACCAGGCCCACACTATCCAGGAAATATTGCATCTTGTGGTGAGAGAGGCACGGGGGCCTCTTTAGACACTTGAACTTTCTTTGCCGGGATTTATAATTGATATGTTTTATCTACGAGGAAAGAGCCTTGCCGCTAACGAATATAGACTCTATCGATCGATATCGACAGGAGGCTGTGCAACGCATTATTAACAAATATTACAGCCTTATCTAATATTTCACAAGTCGCGATTGCTGCTCATTTGAGTGTAGTTCGATTCTGCTAGGAAATCTCCTCAAGGCGATCAGGGTAGTGATGCAGTACAGTTTGTACAACCTTGTTGTACGTACGTACGTACAGGAAGTAAATGTACGTACATGTACTGTGTACGTACGACTGAGCCCACTATATTCCAAATCAGGTAATTTATGGGTCATGCCGTACAAGTACGGAGCTGTACAAAACTTTGCCGTTCCACTGTCTACATAATGATCATGAAGCGGCAGGCAAGTCCCTATGCGGGAGACCTCGACCACCCCTGTCCTTGCCAGTGGCCTTGCCCCACTTCTAAGCCTACATTTATTCCCCTTGTCGCTGGGTGCCCAGCATTACATCCCGACTGTTCCCAATAGTGTTCTTTGTTCCTCATCGTTCATGATGGGTCAACAGATGTTCTTGCTCTGGGTGGGTGCTGGGGTTGGCTAAAGTTGGTAGATTTAGCAAAACTGTCCGGCTGGGGTGTCTACGTTATCATCTTATAAATTATACAGCTTACAGCTATAAAGCATGCTGCTAATAATATATACAGCATATTTAAAGTTAGTAGCCTTTATTCTAACGGCTAATTAAGTAGCAGATATTAGGCTGCTTATTAGCTTGGACAAATTCTCTGGTGAGGAAATAGGTGGAGATTATCGTACAAGATATTTAGCTGGAGGCATAGAGTGATCAACAATATAGTTATATGCATCCATAATTTGGGCGCTATACTCCGAGATGTCGAGATAGTGGTCATAGCGGTCAATTGCAAATTTCCTAGTCTTTAGAACAAGATCATGATGGTTATACAAACATGTTGTAACGGCCAGTAATATCCAGCATGGAAGCTGTTGTATTGGCACTACGTACGAAGATTCTAAGCTTAAGGAGAGAAGAAGGAAGGAAAGAAACTCGCGATGTGCGACGCGTGGAGAAGTTTAATAACCGTTGTCAGATTATCACCCTTTTAGGTATGTGGGACGTGTAATTATGGTCCAATTGATGGGGTGGTCACTGTGTGTATTGTGATGATGTCTTGTCTAGGTTCTCTGGTGCGACCCCGCCCGTTCAGGGGCTGGTTTTGTCGTGATGGGCATAATGATGCCTCAGGCACACATTTGTCAAATGCCCGTCACATCTGACAACCGTGGTCCGTGCCTGTGGCAGGGACCAGCCCCTGCCGGCACCTTGTGGTGATGTCAGCCCGTCTAGTGGTGACAACCGCCACACATGTTTAGTCGATTGACTAAATAGAAAGGCCTAGATCAGGAATTCCTTCTCAAAGGTTGATGGGTAAGTTGATAGCAAGCTGGCGCCTGACAGACATGGCGCAACGTATTCACTTTTCAACCATTATACTATCATTTCTATCCAGGTCGCCCCAGCCGGTCCTTAACCAGGACCATCACCACCCCGAGGACAAACGCAGCCCTCCTTCTACTTACTCTGCTCTTACCTAGACCAGAAGAACCTGGTGAGGACAGATCCCGGCCCGCGCTTGTCTGCACTGCAGACGCTTTCAACCCCCACGTTTATCCACTCCAGTGATCGGAATGGTCCGGTATGGTATGGTATGGAGGTCAAACCATACCATACCAGCTGCTTACATAATAACCGGTATGGTCTTACCGGTAAGACCAGCAATACCGCCAAGACTGCCAAGACTTGCTAAGAAGATGATGTTGTAGAAAGAAGAGAGGTAATGTATTAGCTCTACTGCTAGCTATCAATCTAATATCAATCTAATCGTTGTCATTCTCACTATCCTCGCTATCACTGCTATCCTCAACCTGGCGCTTTCCATACCAGGCCCGGAGACACTCACAAGCCTCTATGATATCTGCCTTCAGCTTACCACGGCGATCAACTATAGTAAGCTTTGCGCTACTAAAAAGCCGTTCGCACTCATCTGACATAGGTGAGATCGCAAACAGATCCAGAGCGAAGCGAGCGAGGTCTCTTTGGGAGTCATAACGGGATAGCCAGTACGCAATGGCCTCGTCGCAACCTGCCTCTTCGTCATGGAGCCGGTCGGTAGAAATATATTGCTCATACAAATCAGTTGTAGAGACCGGGGCGTCTATTCGAATGCGCTTGTGTTCCCTCTGGCGATCAAACGCTGGGTCAGGATCTCTCTCCTTCCGGACTTGCGGTGGTAGCATCTCAACAGGGTACCTTCCCTTATACTCTGTCTCCCAGAGCTGTTTCACCGCCGATTGTGCATTATCAAACCACTTCTTTTTTCCTTCGTCGCCTTGGAGAACCCATTCTTGCCTGAACCATGCCCACTTTCGATATGGATCGAGTATTTGGGCTGCATAGTACGCTGGTGGAAGATCAGTATCTTCGGGGAATCGATTCTGCCAATTCAGCTGCTGGTTATTGTAATACTCCTCGCATTTGGACCACGCAGCATCTGCGCAACTTTGGAGGTACTTCCATGTGAAGTTATTGTCGTCTTCGGCGTGGATGTTATAATAATGGTCTTTTGTCTCGTTTATTTCTCGAAGAAGGCAGTCCAAAGTCGAAAACCAGTCAGCGAGGGACGTCTTTTTTCCCTCAGAAAGCAAAGTTGCGGCGTAGAAGTCTTTAAGAGCAAGCTCAATCTTTTCAAGCTCGAACCAGTGCTGTCCATCGAGCTTGAAGTTCGAAATCCCATGAGAGCCTTTCCCAGGTACATGGCGAGCTGAGAAGATCTCTAAACGTTCCCGAACATTCAACGCCCGCGTAATTGAATGAAACCATGAATTCCAGCGTGTCGAGTTGTTCTGGATAAGCTCGAGCCCATCGAATTCAGAGAGATCTCCGCCGATAATGATTGCAGCAAACTCCTCACGGCGTTGTGGAGTTAGCCTAATGTATCGTACGAGGTTGTGAAGCCGACCTAAACATCCAAATTTTTTCCAGATCTCTTCCACCTTTGCATAGTCTCCGCGTTGATAGTGCTTTTCAAGCTTTGCTAAATGCTTCTCACAGTTCCGACCCATGAGAAACGCCTGGCAGCAGAGGTTGACAATGTGGCCCAAGCAGCGAAGTCGGCGATGGCGACGTTGTTTCGAGTTCATCCATGGGCAGAGCTCCTTGAGTATGAATTCAACAGCGGTATCATTTGATGAGGCATTATCCAGCATGAAGTATCCAATTTGGTCTCCACCAATGTCATATTCTTCCAGCAATCCAAGAACGACTGATCCAAGATTCTCGCCCGTGTGTTCGCCGTACACACGTCGTATACCTAAAACGGTCGTTTGTCGCTTGCCAGCAGTGTCTATCCACATGGCGACGACGCCTAGAATCGCGTAAGGGTTTGGCGAAGTCCAAAGATCAAAGGAGATGGAGATTCTACTCCGCGAGCGCTGGAGGTCCTCTCTGAGCCGTTGCTTCTTCGACCGAAAGGCTTCAATAACCCAATTTCGAATAGTTCTCGCTGCCTTGGGGAGGTGGTTGAGTAGTGACGGATTCAAAAAGAAGAGTAGTTCTCGGAAATACTGATTTTCTAATTGAAAGAACGCAATATGGCAGTACACAATCCAACGAATGAGCAGCTCTTTGAACTTCTCAATTGAGTCTTTCCAGAAGAAGGCATTCGTAGCAGCCGCGCTCTTCTGCTGCTCCAGTACAGACTTCCGTGTCGAACTGTGTTTCCTGATACCACTCTGGGGATCAATCTGGTGCTTCTGTTCAAGATGATTTCTCACTCCAGATGTGCCGTTGATAACAAATAGCTCTTGCTTATACTTTCCGACTGCACACTCGTGACAGTAGTACACCTCTTTCTTATCACTGTCTCGGATGTAATGAAGACCATACTTCCATACATGTGATGAGCCTGGACGAGCTGCCTTTGTGGTCTTGGCGCGATTCAGGTATGTGATGTGGTCTTGGACGAACTCATCCGGAGGTTCGGGATATTGAACAGGAGCAGGTGATGGTGTCGAGAAAGGTAATGTCGGAGCAGGCGATGACGTAGGAGTATTGAGAGATATTGACGTTGAACGCGTCGTCAACGAGGACGGCGATGTTGGAAATGGAGATCCCATGGATAATGATTGCAGGCTATCGTACCCTACGATGTGTCAGAATGAATGGGTGTGATTGATTGAATTGTTGGTTGACTCTGCTCTCCGCTGTCCGCGGTTCTTCTGCCTATAATTATAGGTGATATGGTCCTGGCCTCTTGGCAGCGGAGACTGCGGGGTATTCTCCATAATTGTGGCAATGAGATTCCTTAAGAGGCAGGTCCAAGCAGTGATGACAGCTGTGGTGCCTGTTGGCATAGTGTGGTGTCAGATAATTGGCTCCACAGGGATCATTACCTCGGCCTATTTTTAGCGTTACCGGTATGACCTGGTATACCGGTAATACCATGGTATTGAGATTTCCTCAAACCATACCAAGTCTTGGCGGTATATACCATACCAATACCAACTCATACCGGACCATTCCGATCACTGATCCACTCGTCGTCATCCGTCCCCTACTTGGTGGGTTCTTCCGCCTGTTTGCTCAATCCTGTTTCTTTTCATCCTTGGAAGCCCCCTCGGTCAGCTGCCTGAGTGTTTCCTTGGTCAGCTGAGCCGGCGACTGTGGGATCGCTGCTGGCTCGGGGGGCATCGCGGCTGCGTGCTGTGTGATCTACGGAAGATTAAGGCTAATAGTGCAGGTTGCGTACTTGTCATGCGTTCCCGTCGAAGGAAACTTGTATTTTCGCCAGATTTGGCCCCTCTACGTTCGTGAAAAGTGTTCAGGACGTCGGAATGAGCCTCTGGAAGAGACTGGCCCGTCAGACTCGTGGACGTCCCTTCAGCGCACGGTGGACGTACCGCCAGCGGTCCATAAACGTCGCGACAGCTAGTGGGACGAGGACTAGGTCTTGCGGAGTGATTGAATGCCGACCCATGCTTCAACAGGGTCACATCAGCAAGGAAAAGGCAAAGGGGTCGTGGAGACGGATGCACGCTTGCTCTTGGAGCACGCTAGTAATCTTGGCAATCAGTCCTCACCAGCTATCGACTCTTGTCAAAAGGTGTAGAGACAGATACACTCCATGATAAAAATAAAGGATGACGAGCGTGTCTGGTGGTTCGGGTTTCCCTCAACCCCACCAAATCATCAACGGACAAGACATCGCCTCCTTCGTTCTACATTCTATCCCCCCTCTGACTAGGTCAAGGCTCATCATGAACATTGCGACGGCGACTCAAGGAGACAAGATGGAAGGAGGCGGTGGACGTTCATTGAATTGACACTGCTACTGTGTCTCCAGAGACACTCAGAAAAATCCGTGTCGCGGCCATTGTGAGGGTGTAGAGGGGCCCATGCACGGAAAGAATGTGACAAGAGTGGGTGGTATGGCGGCGAGGAACACAGAAGAGAACTGCCCAGGTGGCTAGAACAAGCTCAAGTTGGAGTATCAGGGAGGGTGCTTATGTAAGGAGCTATCGACGCTCTGGTAGGTCCGCCAAACAAGACGAATATTACCACCTTCGAGTCGAGAGAAATGGTAGTGCTGCACTCTAATCAGGTCTGGGGCGGGGACTTGGGCAACGTACTCCTTGCCCAGGGAGTCGACCAGTCGGATTTCTCTACCTACTCACAGCACAGAAAGCTTGGACGATCTTCAGCCCTGGAACGGGTCCGAGGCAACAGATCGGGAGGCAGGTGCGTGCAACATTCCTCGCTTGGTGGAGCTGAGCTAGAGCCTAACGTCAAGGTTCTCCGTACAGATGCGTCTTGAACCTCATCGGGACAAGTGAATGGGCTGCGCCCAAGCAAAGACCAGACAGGTGGCCACCGCGGCGGCACACCTGGCATCCCACGCTCTAGCGTGGTTGGAATTCGGTGCCGTTTTATTAATTTGAATCCCTGCCATGTTCCATGTTCGGCTCGAGAGAGGACTTCGAAGCGAACGAGCTAGTGCAGACGCTGTCGCTCGTCGTGCAGACAGTTGGTGGACGACCTCGGGAGTCTTCCACACTGGGAATGGGACCGATGCTTCCATTCACGCCGCTCCCATCCTGCCCTCCCAAGTGGGACCAGGACGAGGAAGATGTGTGGCAGCGGCTTGATCCTTGATCCTCCTGGCTGTACGAGGCGAGGCACGACCAACAAAGCAACATGCATGTGTATTTCTGAGCTCCTGGCTGGAGTGTTTCACACCCTCCTCTGGAATCATGCGTCTGCAGCAGGCCCCCTTTGTCTGCCCCAATCGGGTATCGCCAGCGTCCCGCAGCTCCTACCGGGCAGCAGCGACGAAAAGAGACTGACTGGATGAAGGCCGGTCGCAGCCCACACAGTATCCTTGGATTGCGGGTTACCGCGCTTCCCGTTATGCTATTGTCCTTAAAAATAGCTATTTGTCAGGCTTGACCTGGGAAGCATCCCCCACTGTTTACATAGCTACTCCTGCAGAAAATTACAACCAAAAGGTTGTGATGCTGGCAGTCCTGATAGAGCTGACATGCTCATACTCAGCCCATCAATCGCATGGGATGCAGTCGTGATTTGTTCCACGGGCCAACTTTCCCCGTGACAGAAGACCAACACAGACTCTTGAGCATCATTATCCCCAGTTGTGTTGCAACTAGAGCCATTGGCCTGGAAGAATGAAGGTGGTGGTGCGCCCACGCCCCTGGGGAAGATAGGGGCAAGGGGTGGGTGGGCAGCACTACTACTGTCACAGAGTCAGAGTTCAGTCCTCGGATATCTTGATGTACACGTGCCGTTAAATCATCATTTCAACATGCCATCCTCATTCAGCTCGTACAGTCGCTGTCACCATTGTGATATCATTCCAGGCTACCAACAGGCAGTCACATTTCTACCGTCTCCAGACCCATTTTGGTCTCTGCGAGATCCCAGGTTCCATACTCCAGCACAACACCAGTGCGCCTCCCAGTCGAGCTCATAAACCAAAACATCCACACCAGGCGCCTTCCTGTCATCAATGCTCAATGCAACCGTCCCGGAACATTCCAAATAAGCACAGCCATTGGCCTTGACCCTGTCCCAGACGATCCAAACGGATTACCCTGCTTGTGACTTTTCCATAGCGATCCTCTGGCTTCGATGAGAGCTGAAAGGCCCGGGTTAGCGAATCGTCCGTCGAATCCGTGCCACTCTCACAAATTCACTCGACTACAAGACGCTGCATTCGAAAGCAGCCCATGTCCAAGAGTTGTCCGGAGTCAAAGGAAACAAATACGAGATAAAACATACGCGTTTGACGGACCAAGTCAGGGCACGGAATGTGACTTGGCGGGTCCGTTGGTCCATTGGCTTGTTCTTGGGAGGCGTCCCGTGAGGTTTTGTGTCGAAAGCTCGGTTGCCAAAAGTAACATTCCATCCTAAGAGTTTCCCATGGGGGAGTGTTGCAATAGGCTTGCACAAGAAAAAGAAAAGTAGGATCCTGGCAGTTTGCGCGTTACGAGGCCATTTGCCTGCTTGTGGCACGAGGCGACTGGGTAACAGTCTGCAGCAGTAGCGAAAGCAAACATTTCCGGACTGGGAGGCCGGAGGACCGGTTGAGTTATTGGATCCGATCATCGATCTGTCCATGTCGCACAAAAGGTGGGGGGACACGGAAACCCAAGTAGCAGGATTAGGAAAGTCCAGCAATGGCTTTGATGGTCCGGATCGGGCCTCAACGAGACGACCGATGTCCATGTATCTTACCGCCAATAAGCTGAGACAGACGTCTCCAAAACATACTTTCGTGAGACCTTGCCAGGCAGAGGTTCCTAGTCTCAAAGACTAGGGGAGCCTCAATCAAGCGATCCCAGAGTTCGGTGCCCTTGAATTGATAGTGTTCTGTGTTCCATCGCGATCTGAAGGAGACGCGGCTTTCCTGTAGGAATCATCCTGGGTGCTCAGGTCCTTCATACAAGGGATCTTGGGTGGTTCGGGGCTTTCCAGTGTTTCCCAGTGGTGTTGATCCAAGGTGGTTGAAAGTCCAAGACGGCATGTCTCATCAAAGAATGTTCCGCAATGATAACCAGAGAGGAGAGTAGTCCCGGTCCAGGGTGCTCTGGGCGTCCAGTCCGTCCAGTCTGACTTGTCCTGGGTGGTCCGTGCTTGAACGATCCAGGAGTAGTCTGCGGTCAGTCAGTTGCATTTGAGTGTCAACAAGACCCAAGCGGAAAGATCCAGACCAGTCGATTTGAGAGTTGGGTGGTGTGTCAAGACCGAGCTGTATTTACAAACGTCGACACACCTTGCTGTCCGGATGCTGACCTTACCGTTCTATCACAGATGAATGAGAAGCCGGACTCGGCAAGTGGAACTTCTCTCTTGGACAGGAGGGGTGCATCATGATTGATGGGCAGCAGACGCCGCTTCCAGTCCCGCACGGTCGAATCCGGACAGCAAAGGGTAGTCTGTGAACCAGTGAAGGAAGCCCATCAAGGCTTAATGAGCTTCTTCCCCCGTGAGGCTCTGTCCTGGCAGAAAGTAACGCAACGGCAAACGCAAGGGGCCGCAGAAGCTCACGCAAATCATCAACACCGGGTGCGATTCGTCCTTCCGGGATGCAAGTCGTCGGTATCATCCAGAGCAATGCAAGCGTAAATCCACGTCCAGGGGCAAAGTCCGGGAATTGATCCATTGAAACCAGGGCGCCTTGCCAGAGAGTAAAAATCCAGCCCAAGTTGAATAAATCCAGCCGCTCGGGAAAGGCGCAAAATTCAATAGCTCGGAAGGTCCGCGATAAACCCACTTGAACACAGGGAGTGGTCCTGGGTAAGTTCAACCCGCAGAGCGAGTATCATTTCCAGGTTGGAAGCAGAAAAAAAGCACTAAAATTCCATTTCAGGCAGGGACCGCGTCATCAACATTACTCACGGAATATGGTCTCCCGTGTGGCGAGGTCATCTTCGTGATTCTTTATCGGCGACGAGGTCTGTCCTCGCGGTCCCGCTCGCGGTCGCTGCGGCGTGAATGTGAACTTCCACTATGTCCCGTTTGAGCCTGTGAACTGGAAGACGCAGCTGGGCGGGAAGGAGCGGGAGTCTGATTATCGTACTGGGGCTGGGGCTCATACTGGCGGTCGTACATTGGAGCTTGGGCGGAGGAAGTGCCCAGGTTCTCGGCCTGGCTGGTGGATCCATACGCCTGGCGACCAAAAGAGGCATCATGGGGCTGGGGAATGGGGTATTGCGCGTAGTATGCCTGTTCTTGACCTCCGTAGGTGGATGGAGGGTAGGCGCTTCTACTAGAAGCGTCTATCCTGCTGTCCTGAGGGTAACCCTGTGGGCGATGCTGAGACTGTGGCGTCACCACCGACATGCCGCCGGAATAGTAGGGGACCGGGTCCGGCACATTGTTCGTGGGATGGTTCGGGTAGGCCTGGCCGCCATAGACAGAACTGGATCCAGGGACTGGCTGCTGCGAATATGTCCTGGCATCCGGGACCTGAGGAGAAAATGTGCCCTGCGGGTATTGCCCACCATATCCGGATTGCCTGTTGTCCTGGTGGTAGGGTTGGGATGCGTTGCTGGCGCTGTATCCTGGGGCATCGCTTCCTGGGTATCTAGGAACGTTTTCATAAGAATCACGGCTTGGCCCACTTGAATAGATCGCTCCGGAGGTATCATACTGGGAAAGACTTGCACCGCTGAAACGATTCTGCGAATCGCTGTATCTCGCTGGTGGTGAGTTAGACTTTGAGCTTCTCATGAAGAATGCAGACGAGTCGTGCGAGGTTAGTGTACCTCCAGAATGATTCCGCCTCTCCTGTTCCCATCGAGCCGAGTCGGCCTTTAGGTCGGTGATCATGGCCTGGGAAAAGAGGGCAGTCAGCATTGTTCAGCCTGGACCAGTCGGAGCAGAGGAGCACGTACGGATGTCAGATTTCTGTAGGCTGTAACGAAGTAGCCTTGTATTACTCGGCCGCTCTTCTTGTCCTGTCACGGAGACGGCATTAGCACGACGGTCGACAAGACGAGCGAGCGTGGTCTCGCGCGGACGGAGTAGTGTTCATACTTCGTAGGTGCCGGGGCGAACGAGCGCATCGTTGCCGAGGTAGCGACAAATGTCTGCGGTGATCACTTCGCGATCTATGCCATCACGAGGAATGAAGTACTCGTTCTGGCGTGCTGAAGCGTTGGACGGCGTGCCGGAGCCGTGGTCTCTTCTTGAAGACATGGTAGCTTGATCTGCGGGGAGTGGAAAGCAGGGTTTGTTCCAGACAGCCAGGAAGAGGATGAAGGGGAAGGGGGGTTAAGGGAAGATGGAGGTTAGTCTGGAAGGGGAGACGGATCCTCAAGACGATCGCTGGAAGTCGACGTGAAGAGAGCAGAGACACGCGAAACAGAAATGTTGGCAGGGTGCGGGCGGACGGAACGGTTGAAAAGGGCGATGATGGAGGGGAAGGACGGGGGGAGACGTGGGAAGAAAAGGACAAGGACCAGTTACCTCAGGCACTCAGACCCACTGGGCGCGCTTAACAGCGCGACGCCTTCCCTAAAGGGGTAATGGCTCCCAGAGGGCCTGAGAGATTTTTGACACGATTTGGTGGGCCATCCCCCAACTTCGTAATGAGCTCACCAAACTCTGTGCAGCATCATACAATATAACAACAGCGTCCCTATACAATTCAACCAAGCCGAGACGTACAATGGAAACATCTACATCGCCGCTTTCGTCCATCCGTTCTATAAGCGACCGGTCAGCCTTCAACACGCCGTCACCTTCATCAGAGCTCCAGGCGAATACCGATACCGGTATAAGAAGGGAGCGGCGAAATGGCACAGAGAAGCTTGACCTGGTCTGGCGATATTTTGTTGACGAAATAAACTGGTCTATTGGCGACTTCGTTCGTACTCTATGCACCTCTGATGGTCAAGCGAATGCGCGGAGGAAGACCGCGTTTGCCAGAGTCGCGTATCAAGACTTGGCTGTTCTCGACGCATGCATAGGACGCTCTGGGGGTCCAGGTACGGCGGAATCTCGAGAACAGTGTTGCTAATAATATAAACAATACAATATTGGCAATATGGACGCCCTCACAATATTATTGTATTGTCAAGGGGTGCATACCGTATTGCCCCATATAACAGGGAGCCATATCGTATTTATTGCCAAGAAGCTAATATATTGGCAATATGACAACACATCTAATATATCCCACGTGATCCTGTCAAATCTCATCACCCCGAAAATCTCGTATCCCAGACCATGATTTCAGGCACTCTAATGCTTCGACTACATCACTCCCAAGTCGATTTCGACGATCTGTAACCGTGATCTTTGCACCGGAGAAGAGCCGTTCCGGCTCCGCAGACATTGCAGGAATTGACAGTATATCCACGGCCATCTTCCTCAGGCTCGGGTAGCTTTTCTGCTGCGTCTCCTCTAGCCACCACACAAGGGCGCTTGTAAAGCCAAAAACCCGTTCAGAACTGCAGTCATACATGGGCAACTTGTTCTGTTATTCTGTTGCTTGTTCTGTATAACGTGTTAATATTTTTTTATTCTGTTATTCTGTTATCATGTTATGGCTCTCATGCTTCCTGGCCTCCCTGTCGAATGGGTCAACAAACCGCCGTTTTTGCGTAGGAAGTAGCAGGTCTGTTGTATTGAATGTAGACTCTACCTCCTTGGTAGAATAGTCCGCCTGCCAGACCTCTCTGACTATCCCCTTGGCCTTCTGAACCTAATCAGGCCGGTCTGCCCATTGTTCTTCAAAATACTCCCAGCTGTAGCCTGGATATAGGGCAAGGGCTGTATAGTAGATAGGCGTCTCGTCCAGCACTTAATAGTAGTGGTCCATCTTTGCCCACACAGCATTCACCCCAATATAAAGGAAGTCTTTCTCGTCAAGTTGTTAAACTTCCTCCTTGGCCGTCTCTAGTAAGTGAAGAATCCTCTCAAAGCCAAGGATTACATCCCAGATGTTCCCGTACGCTCCCTTGAAGCCATCGCGGCGGGTCCTGGTCTGACCGTCCCCTTCAAGGGTTCTGACAACAGTCTCAAAGCCGGACAACAAATCATTAAACTTCTGGAGTATAACCCAGTCACGATCTGTAAGTTTGCTGTCATCGTCCAGGATTCACGGCAAGACCTTGCCCTTCTTGAGTATCCCATTCTTTATAACGTTCTGCTGCTGCCATTCGTGTTTGTACTCAAGGAGAAGGATGTCAAACAAGGGGCGAAGGGTCAAGGCACGCTGGATCATATACAGCTGCGATAGCCACCGTGTGTCGTTATCACGTACGACCTTTAACGGCTTCTGGCCAGCGGGGAGAGATCGGCGTTGTATATTGCAAAGAAGCAAGGAAAGCCGGTGGCTTAAGTAAATGTCGTAAACCAGGTTATGCAATTTGCCTGTTTGATATCAGTCCAGAAATCCGCCTAATCAGACGTCCTACTGACCAACTGGACCTCTTTTGCGCCATGCCATCCACTCACGGTCAGTTACTGCGGCTTCGTCGAACTCGTCGGCCTCCCTCCCATTTTCGTATGGTGCAAATAGCAGGGCCTTTACAGAGAGGTTGAGGATATAGCCAAAGCAACGTCCTTGTCGATTTGCGCCGTGGAATCCCAAGAGATCTCCCAACTCCCCCATTGCAGTATCGTTATTAGTAGCGTTGTCAAGGACGGCATATTCTATCTTGTCAGTAATATTGAATCTCTGCAAGATGCTGTAGACAACCTCTGCAATGTTAAAGCCCGTATGGCGTTGAGAGATCTCGGGAACCCCCAGGATCAACTTCACGGGCTTCCCTTCGTCGTCCCTGCAGAAGCAAGCAATACCATATAGGGGGAGTTGGTTCCTAGCTGTCCAGCCGTCAAAGGAGATGTGGACAAGACCCTGGCGGCTTTCCAGGTAGGTGGCGATAGTGGCAGAATGTTTCTCGAACTCAGAGATGATCTTGCTGCGAATAGCGTCGCCAGATAGGTGTGCGTTTTGTATGGCCACAGCTGGGTTCAGGTATTCAAAGACCTGGCGCAACATGGGGTTCTCCGCCTCGGTAAATGGCTTATTGCCCGATACAATATAATGTACAAGGAGTCGCCTGAACTCGCTTCTGTTAAAGGACTTGATAAACACGTTGGCGATTGCCTGGTCACGTGGCTGGGAGACGTCTAATTTAAAGGCGTCTACAATCGATCTCTGTGTAGGCCGTGGTGGTTAGCTAGATCTACGCTTCTCTATCACCCCCTTGGGCTGGCTGGCAGGTGCGGTGATCTGGTGGGCTTTATAGAGGTGGTCTATCATATTTACTGTGCCTTTTTCCTTGTACGCAGCTGGCTTGTGGCTTCTCTTTTGCACACAGAGTTTGCAAAGCCAGTGGCGGTCTCTGCCATCTTTCTCGATGTCATAGCCGTAGGCCCGGACCCAAGCCTTCAGATCGCGTGTGCGCTCGCTGTGGGTCCAGCCAGCCCAGCGAGCTGTTTCAAAGAGACCATCCAGGGCCTGGACGTCGTCAGGAGGAGGAGGAACGAGGGGATGATCGACAGGAAATCAACGGGAGATACGTTGTCATCCATAATATAGGCCTGTAGGCATTGTCGCGCCAAGCCCCTGTCTGTGATTGTATTGACCGGCTATATTTGAGCCTATATGGCTGACTAAGGGGACCAAGGGGCTCAAAAAGCATAAAAATGGGTCGACGGCAATGAAGGCAACGTAAAGGCAATATTGCCCATCTGAGATTGCGTTGCGTTGCGTTGCCTTAGTAATCGCGACTCCCCCATTACGTTGCGTTGCCGCAATATATTGCTAAACAGTTGCCCACATTGCGTTGCTCGGAGCCCTGTCAGACTGGTATATTTACTGTATCTCGATATTGCCTAGCACGTCCCCTAGCATAATGATATAAATGGTATTTAGTAGACATTGGAAAAAGCAGCTATCAAATCCCGAGTTCATGGGGAATTTACTGTCCTTTTACTTCTGATGCGGATTAGATTAAGAATTGAGGTCCTGGGCAAGGTATTCTCTCTGATGTGCTTCTCGGCTAATTCTAAAATACTCAATCCTAATTTCGTATCTTTTCAGTCAACCTTGCAGTAATTACCCTACGCACTGTATAACTTGACTACCAACATCTGATTTAAAGAGGAGACTCATGTACAACCGCTAAAAGCTTATTGCTGTCTTCATGCGTGGAATGGCATGAGGAAAAAACCACTCGTGAAGACATGCCACTTACTCGTACGGTATCTCATATCTACTGGTCAACAATCCAGCAGATGAAAATGTCCACGTTCCTTTTGGGGTGGAGCGATTTGAACATCTTTTCGGAGATCCGATTAAATTCATATAACGGTAACTACGGTGATAGTCATCTCTTCAGGTCGGTAACTATCCCCGATGCTGGATCATGCGGGGCTTGATCGTGCAGCATGAGAATTAAAAGAGTGTGGGTTGTTGAATTACTACTGTAAAGACTGTGATAGAACGGCGTGTCAGTCAGCTATCAACATCGAGCTAGAACGTGCTCTCCCGACACAATATGCCGCGGAATGTAACAGGGCCGTGTACAAACATGGTCGCCGAGGATCCGGCTGTGTTTGATGATCTATTCTAAGACTGCCCACTCACCGGTGTAGGTTAGTGACAGCGATCCTCCCACACGGTGTTCCATGCAAGAAGTTGACATCGCCAAGAATGGACAGGGCTTGCGGTAGTGGGCCAGACGGCCCCGGCTTAAATAGTGTAAATGTCTGCGCATGCGCTCCTAGATGGGCGGGACCATGGACACAGCCAAGGTCGCACCAATCTTGTAAGAAACAAGTTCTCCGTCCAGGGTGACAACTGCTGCAAGGACCCATGCAGGGCAACTTGATTATGTAGCTTCACGAATGCGCACCTCAAGCTGAAATTTCGTCACAATGCTCTTGCGTCCTGGGAGGCTGAAGCCTACATATCTAAAATCTATCGACAACCACCCTAAACTCATCATGCTTTGTCAAGACAGCAAAAATGACGCCTGCCGTGCTACTTTCCGACGCCTTACGACAGCGTTTGCAACAGGCAAGGGATGGGAGCTCTGAGGTCCTCTGAATGCTTCCCAAGCTCAAAAGAAGCATTAAACGAAAAGAAAGCCTTTCACCATCTGTTCTTATAGCCTTCCAACCACCAATTGCCGCAAAATCATACATAAGGATGCGGTTGTTGCGGGCCGGGGCGAAGAGGAGGGGCAAGTGGGGCGGTGACCGTTTACCACTATAAGAGCAGGTGGAAACATGAATTGCATCACGGAAACCAAAAGACAGAGAAGTTTCCTAAATCCACTCGTCTGGATATGTCAATGTGGTAGTGGTCTTATAAGTTCAGTGTCAATGGCTTTCTTGCTACAGAATCTATATGAGCTGATAATCAGGATCCCCTTATACCAGGTCAGCAGAGAATGATGACCGAAGCTTTCGCATTGCACCTCGATACCCTCTTGGGTCACACCATCAGTAAGGTTACATACACTCTCCCTCGGATCCTCCTGCCGCCTCGCCCTCCTCTTCTGCCTATGATCATCATCATGGCAACATGTAATCCTGGTCGGAACCTCCTCAGCTAGCCTAAGCCTTGGGCTCCTAAGCTACACAGGGATAGATTGGCTAGCATCATGAGATGAGTCCAACTTGGAATTCGGCCATGCCTGGGCTGTGGCTCGAAATCCACCGTCGATAGTCCTCGCTTCCAGCTCATAGTTCTCATCAATGACCAGAGCCATAGTGTTACCGGAGAAAGCTTCGAGAGCAGTCTTGATCCTCGGAAGGCAAGCCGTGACAATGGAGAGGTGGTAGGAGACCTGGCGCCATAGCGTGGGAGAGGTGGCGAGCCAAGTATAATTTTCTGAATAAATAAAGTCTGTTCCTCTGATTGCCGGTATCAGCGTGATGGGAGCACTGTGATACCTTCATTATTACGCTGCTGATTTTAGAACATCAGTGAAAAGGGTAGGATGTCCTAACATGATATGGGGGCCACCCAAGCGAGTGGGCCACATTACCGTGATTGCACTAATGCGTCCGCGACTCCGCGATAGTAAATGAGATCGGAGATTCGCACGCCCAAATTTGGAGGCTGCACGCCCTCGAATGACTAATCACTGCTGCAGCCAATCAGAACGCTTCAT
The DNA here is from genome assembly GCA_021399435.1 of Diaporthe sp. PMI_573. NCBI lineage: Eukaryota > Fungi > Ascomycota > Sordariomycetes > Diaporthales > Diaporthaceae > Diaporthe > Diaporthe sp. PMI_573. The sequence goes on from JAJTUP010000056.1 coordinate 38,706, forward strand.
TTGCCCAGCCCGGGCCACGCAACCCAGTGCATTTTGCAGCCCGAATGCAGCCTCAGATCACGCTTGCTATTCCTCCTCTTCGCACCAACCTCAACCCTCGCGCCCACCCTCAACGCTTCGTGATACCGACTAATTGACTGTTGGAATCAATCGATTCAGCATCAAAAATACCCCCTAGCTGGTCAAACTTCAATCCTATGTGGTTACAGCGATGTCAGAGTATCCGGACTACTCGGGGCTCGAGGCGCAGTGGCAGACAGACTGCCAGCAATGGAACGGCAGCATCACCGCCACAAACCACCGCCGCCCAGCACTTTCCAATCCTCCTATGTATCTAAAACTCTTCAATGATGGATACGATACTTATGCCGACCTCAAGGCTGATTTAGATGAGGCTACGAAGCTTGCAGGGTGGTTGACAGTCGCTCAGAGATCCAAGCCGGATGTAGTGACGTTGGGGTGTAGCCGAGGTGCACCACGACCCTCAACCGCCACAAGAAACAACGCCTCAACGATTAAAGCCGGCTGCAAATGGCGAGCGATTGCCAATAAGACCAAGTCGACGTCAGGCAAGTGGAAGCTTGTGATCCAAGAGCATAGACACTGCTGTCACGGTCCTCAAGTCGTGCCTGAAGCCCAGCGTGGTTGGACAAAACTCACAGACGAACATCACGACTTTCTCGCTCGGACCGCTCGGGACCCGTCGCTCGCGAAGCCGAAGAAACTTGAGGCTGCCCTTCGCCGAGAATACCCTCAGGTACAGCTGGGGCCGAATACAATGAAGGACTGGCTGGCTCGCTTCCGGAAGGAGAAGCAAGGTATCTATACCCCGACCCAAGCAGCGCTGAGGTTCCTCGAAGAGAAGGACTGCTGGTACCGGTTTGCTCGGGACGTCGAGGGCAGGGTCACGGGCATCTTCTGGTGCGAGAAGCAGCAGATGGCTTGGATCCGAGAACGACGTTTCTCACGATGCCTCTCACTTGACTGTACATATTCGACTAACAACAAGAAGATGCCGTTCTTCCACGGGACAGCAGTGACCCACACGAAGAAGAACCTTCCTCTATTTCAGGGGATCATCGATAACGAGCGAGAAAGCGGCTTCCGATGGCTCCTCGAGCAAGTTCACCTCCTCCTGAAGGAGTACAAAGCTGACGACCCAACCCTCTTCATCACTGACTACGATAACGCTCTGATGAATGCCCTCGAATACGAGTTTCCTCAGGCGCACCATCAGCTGTGCGTCTTCCATATGAACATGAACATTGTCCTCAACATCAAGAAGAAGTGGCAGAAGCCAACGGCGCCAGGGGAAGAGGAAGCGGAAGAGGAAACAGAAGATGCCGAAGAGGAGGAAGCAGAAGCGGCGATAGCCTCTCTCAATGCGCCGGCGAGAAACAAGGCGACGATTTCTACAAAGGTTCCCAAGCTCAAGGATATCCCCTATACCCGACAGGCACTATTTGACCTCCTCAAGTTTATGGAATACTCTACAGATCGTGAGGTCTACGATACGGCTTGGCAGCGTCTGCAAGAGAAGTTTAAGGACCAGAAAGCAATTCTCAACTATCTCAAGACCTACTATGTTGACGACGAGGAGCAGATCGTCGGCAAATGGGCTGCCCATCAGACCTGCAGAATCCTCAACTTCGGCTTGCGTACAACCTCCTCTACGGAGAGTATGCACCGCAAACTCAAGGTCTATTTGGGCCACGGGATAGGCAATGCCCTCTATTTGGTTGAGGCTTGCCACGAGGCTCTAGAGGACACTGCTCGTGGCTTCCTTGTGGAGGAAGCCCGTCAGAAGACAGCCTCACTTGCGAAGTACAATGGGCTTAGTTGGCTCGGAAGGCTGCCCTTCCAAGTCTCGTGGGCAGCCCTTGAGCTTCTCGTGAGGACCAGGCAGCAGGCGCTTCAAATCCTCAAAAACAAGCTTCCACGACGTTGCAATGCCCTCAGCTGCACTTGCCCTATCTACACGCAGTACGGCTTAATCTGTGCAAGCCGGATGGCCGATAGAGAAGAAGCAAACCTCCCTCTCGAGAGGGCAGATGTTCACGAAGTCTACTGGCTTGATCGCGATCTCTCGAGCGGAAACCTGCTGCTGACAGTCCTCTCGCCGAAGAGGGTCACGGCGACGAAGGGACGGCCTCGCGAGACCGCTACGTTTGCGACTAGCGAGGAAGGCGCCTTCACAAGAGCAATTATGGCGAAGCAGACCTCCTCCACGACGACCAGTCTGGGCAGCAAAGCAGGCGACAAAACGAGGGCGACGACAGCCTCAGTTCAGAGGATCAACTCGGCGTGGGAGCACAACGATACAACGCTCCAGTCTCTAGACGACGAGGACCTCAACCGCAGAAATGCTCAAGGGAGGGCGCAGAAGCGACGATCTGGGCCGACGTCCTCAGCGCCGGCAGCGCTTGTGGGTATACCCTCAAGCTCAAGGCAACCGGCTAAGAGGCAGCGGACGGGGCGGCAGACTGTCAACCAGCTGCCCTCTATAGACCTAGAGGCTGACGACGTTGACGACATCGACGTCAGCAACGACGATAGGGGCAAGGAAACACAGGGCACAATCGTCTGTGGGGGCACTGACGATTGCCCAATCGACCTCTCGAGCGACGGGCTGAGCGATTGACTTCTCGGGCGACGAGCCGAGCAATCGACTTAGAAGTCGACTTCGTCGCTAAATAAGCGTAATTGGGGCTAATTGAGGGTGTTTTGCAATAGTTGGGCAATTGGTCGATTGGCAAATCGACGTAATTAGGTCGAATAGAGCGTATATAGTGCCCTCGAGCGTGTGGGAATAGCTTCATGGTGCACCATGAGAAGCGATGTAGTTACATTATTTATTTGTATGGCGAATAGGTGTGAACTTAAAATTGGCGCACATAGGGAAGCGTGATTAGTCATTCGAGGGCGTGCAGCCTCCAAATTTGGGCGTGCGAATCTCCGATCTCATAGTAAATTGTTAAGGGACACTACCTGTGCCACGCCCCACTTAAGGTGGTCTGTTCGCACTCCGTTTCTCACCAACCCGGAGTGCGAACAGACCACCTTAAGTGGGGCGTGGCACGGGTAGCCAGCAGACGCGGAGATGGCCGCCAAGATGGGCCTGACGTCATGTGATCCACGCGCCAAACAAGGCCGTTACCTCAGCAAGCTCGGGCCTGAGCTTGCTGAGGTAAACAAGGCCGTCCCCTTATCGCTCCCAGGTGGGAGCACCCGCATCTCCTTGCCTGCTGCATGTATCTTAATCGCGATCTTCCAAAAAAAACGTTATGTAAATCGATAGCAGATGCATTTGTCAGCCCCGGATTGATTATGCTAGTCCAGGTAAGAAACTATTTTTCCACAATGCGACGGAAGCTAGCAGGGGCTTACAAGAGGCTGAGCTAACTCGTTTCGGCATCATTGTCCGCCAAGCACTAACGTTAAAACCATTCAAGGGCTCCAAGATGTCCACTCTTGACTCATCTGGCATTCCGACTTCCCCCTCCATGATTGTTGAACCTGCTAATGAACGAATTAGTTCCGATGGGCTTCGGAGCTTCGGATTCTCCGGAAATTCTCTTACGAAATCAGTTTGTGACTAAATGTTGGAGGGATCTTCTAAGCTCCGAGCGTCACCGGAGTCTTACCGGAGTTGCCGAGCACTCCCTTCATGCCGAACGACTTCAGAAGAGAGGCACACTTATATAAGGGGGTGTGCGCCGTAATTCTTTCGTGGAGAACCTTCAAGCTATTCTGAGACCAAACCTACTCCTCTCTCATTTATACAATCTCAATCGCATTGTCAGAAACAGATCTTTGTTGATTTTCAACATGAACTCTGACGAAAAACCCAAAGGCTACAACTGGTACACGATTACCGAGGAGGAATTGAACAAGTTTGCACCTCCGTTTTTACGCGATGTCCCTGAAACTCCGAAGGAGGTTGAGTGTAATCTCGGCGGGACATGGCCGACTTGGGTCCATGGCTCCTTTTTAAGGTACTTCATACAGAATATATTGCGGATATATCACAAACTTACAAGTGTCGTTGTAGGATCGGTGTTGGTCGTTTTACTATTCCGCTTTCCGAAGACGGTTCAAAGCCCAGGGCTGTTGTTCAGCATTTGTTCGACGGTTTGGGATTGTTGCATAAATTCCGAATGACCCAAGGCCGTGTTTTTTACATGAGTCGTTATACACATGAGGGCGTCGTTAGGCGAGCCTACAAAGACGGTTACCTTTTGACTACAAGAATGGGTCTCAATGCAAACACCCCTCTAAAAGACGCTCAAGATCCCTGTTCGACCTTGCTAGGAGCTCAGGTAGGTCGTCTTCCAACAGGGCAGAATACAACAGGAATAGAGCTAATTTGGATGTATAGCAATCTCTCTACGTACCCAATGGTTATGCGGAACCCGATTCTGTTAACATGAATGTGCAGCCACGCCGTGGTATGCATCTTCCCAACGACAAAAATCCATATTCGAGGGGCGCCCAGTCGGCAAATCCGGCCACTGAGGAGGTAGGTTACCTTTGTATCCACTGTATCAAGATTAATGATGAAAGTAGCTTACTGTTGAATCGTAGATTTTAGTGCATACTGACTGGAACCTTCTGCAAATATGTGATGCACGAACTCTGGAGCCGAAACGACTACTGAACTACATGGACATCGATCCAGAATTGGCCGGGACCGGCAGTTGTGCTCATCCTCCGCATGACCGAAAGAGAGGTCTTACTTTTAATTATCTCATCGATGGGTCTGGTGTACTATTTGTTTTTGCATTGAATGTCGCATCTAATCCGGCAGCTCTCGTATGGAAGTCTCCTCTTCCATGCAGGCCTTGCTACACACATGCTCTTGCAATGACGGACAAATATGTTGTTTTCGTAAGAAATGTGAGTATAAAACATTCATGTTCAGTGATAAGCGGATTCGTACTCACAAACCCTTTAGCCAGTACATCTGGATCTCAGTGACACAACGAAAGGATTTGCCGACATGATGGTCTGTGAGCATGATTCGCCGACCGAGTTTTACATCTTGGACAAAAGTGACGGCACGCAGTGAGTCTTGAAATGCCTTTTATTTGCAATGATTCTTCTCTAAGTTAACAAATTAGTGTCGCAACTTATCGAGTAAACAACTTTTACTTCTTCCACATCGGGAATGCATACGATTACATCGACCCCAAGACTGGCGATGTCAATATTCACGTCGACATTGTCAGCTACCGGGATGAACACTATCCATACATGGATTACAGTCTCTCAAATCTCCTCGATCCTAAGAAGCCGCTTCAAAACGGAACTCTTGTCCGCTATCAGATGGACTCTGTGAACAAGGCGGATCCAGCCAAGATTTGTCGCGGCTCAGTTGCGGCTGCTATTGCGGGATTGCCGTGTGAGCTCCCACGTGTTTCGAAGCCTGCCTCGATGGATCCTAATTACCGGTATGTCTATGGTATATCTGGTATTGGGGCCTCCTCTCCCGGCACAGAAGTCCCAATCGGTCGTCTCAGCAACGGATTTGGCGTTGTTCACCCAACAGTTTATGGTTCTCTGTTCAAATCTGACTGGAAGACTGGTTTGTTCAAATTGTGGACACCATTGAACGGCGAGAGTTGTCCTACCGAACCAATTTTCATTCAACGCCCTGGTGCGACGGAGGAGGATGACGGGATCGTGATTACGATTACAATTAATCGTGAAGGTACGCACAGTATCTTAGTCGGACTCGACGGTAAGACGTTTAAAGAGATTGCAAGAGCGGATATGCCACAGGTTTATGCGCTTGGCCCGCACGGTTCATTTGTTGAAGGAGATTTTGGTCTCTGAATTCGTTCTCTGTGGGTTACATTGTTAGGTAGTACACAACTCTCCCTCTTACACATCATTCATCGGTAGCGCTGTTAGTGCGCTCGGGCATGTGACATCAAATACGTTAACATCTCATTTCTCGCATTCCTGCCCAGATGCCCTGCGAGGCATTGGGGTCCCCCAGCCGGAGACCCTGCGCTAAGGCCGCCCGCCTGCAGCTGCCATGCGCAACGTTTGCACCCTAGCGTCGGAAGGCATCCCGTCATCCCCCACAAAGTCCCCCCGAAAACGCAGAGCAGTCAGCACGCCTGAGACAACCGTCACGAACCCCCCGAGAGTCCGATTTCTACGCCATTCGCAAGACCCTTTCACAAGCGACAGTGGTCATGACTGCCCAGAAGACTTTTTTGCTAAGCGAAATCACCCATCTCCGCGCCTTGCAGGACTCCTTTCACCACGTGGGAAGGACCCTTGCAGTCAACATCGAACAGATCCTTAAGAGCCTCAACGACACTAACAAGACCACTGTGGAGTACTACAGTAGACGACTCGCTTCAACGCTCACTCAAATCCTGACGGGCCAACATGGCCCCCCCGGACAGCCCCAGCTCGACGAGCAGACCTTGCCAACCATCCACCAGCAGCCCTATACGGTCGCCAGGCTTTCTAACCATACGCCATACGCCATACGGACCTGAATGGTTTATGGTGTATGATTTATTCTCGTATGGCGAACTAAACCATATATTGCCCATACGGCAAATGACGTCAAACCGGTCAAGGGCCCACATCTTCCTCTAGAGCGCTGGTGCTTCCCTCCTCTGCCATGTACTCGTATTGTTCAACCTCGTCTACTTGTAGCCCTGCCGTTATACCGCTGCGAATCCAGCTCTTTAAGCACTCCCCCTTTTCAATTGTCGATGCTCCAAGGAGCATTCGATCCCACGAAATTGTACGCCGTGCTCCAGAGAATGTACGCTCAGGGCCAGCAGACATGGCGGGTATTGAGAGAATGTCTATTGCCATCTTTGACAGTCGGGGAAAGCGCTCCTTCTGCTCATCGCGGAGCCACCAGGCAAGGGGGGAGCAGTCGATTGGAATGGGTGGCTGGGAGGTGTAGGTTTCGTATTCGTCAACGTCGGGCCCTGTGCCTATGACATTAAGATCCTGTGCAAGCAGGTCATACTCATCCAGTTCCAGTGCCGGAACAATGGAAGGAGTAGTACAAACGGTTGGCAGGTTCTTGTATTCGTCTTCCCACAATGCCTTTGGCCAATTTTTCTGTATATGAGCCTTTCCTCGGGATGGGTGGAGAATAAGCGCTGCACCGTATGCCGGGCTCTCATCGGAGAGCTGGTAGTATTTGTCGAAGACATGCCAGCTCGTCAGTACTGGACCAAGTAGCCGTTGGTTCATCTTGTATTTGTTGAATGCTTGCTGGTAATGCTTGTGAAGGGCGTCCATCGTAAATAATGTACGATCGAGCGTTGAACGATATCCCTCAGTAAGGAGAGTTATCTTCCAAAACGGCTGTAGGAAGTTCCGCGTCTCGCGAAGGTTTTGCCAATCCTGTGGTGCTAAGTAGTCGTCCACAAGGGCGTCATAGTACTTGTCCTGATACCACTTGATATGCTCCTCCTTATCAAGAGCGGCATCGAGCAGAAGAAACCATGAGTTCCAGCGTGTATCGTTGTCGAGCCCGAGGACTTTGCCGGCAGGCCTCCGAAAGAGATTATACCTGTAATCGTTCGCTCTAATATGGATAGCAGTATTATGCAACTTGCCGAGCGGACCGAGTTGACCCCAGCCACGCTCCTTTCGCTTCTTCCAACCCTGCATCATGTCAATGTTGAACGAAGCTTGGTCCATCTCTTCAATCTGCCTGCAGGCTTCAAGCACAGCCTCTTTGCTATCCATGAAAAGAAAGGCTTGGACGCAAAGGTTGACAACGTGGCCATGGCAACGAATCCGTCGGTGTCTTGCATTCCAGGCGACGCCTCGTCCATCAAGGAAGTGGCTCAATAGACGACATAGCACATCATTGGAACCGTGATTATCTCCTGTAATATATCCCAGCTGGCGTGAGATGCCGTACTCCTCAATGACCGGCTGAAGGAGCTTCCACTGCTCTGCTCCGCTGTAGCTTCCAGGGCCGTCCATGCCAGGAAGTTCAGGTAAGGCCAGCAGTGCCTGGCAAGGATTTTTCGTGCCTTCCTGCATAAATTGCACACATATTCCTAGGAAAGCTTTGCGGTTTGGTGCGCTCCATACGTCAGCGGAGAGGTGAAGCTTGGCGGGTGAGGATTGCAGCTTTTTTCGGAGAATATCTTTGTGGATCGCATATGAGTTTGAGCAGAGTTTTTGGACATGGCCGTGGGAGGTGTTGATAAGCTCTTCTGCAGTATAATTTGCCGCCATAAGCAGAGCGTGCAACTCTGGCCAAGTATTGCAATTGTATGGAAGATTGCGGACAGTAACCAGCTGGACTAAGGCTTCCATTGCGGCCTTTGGATTAAGTGCGTTCCGAAGCACTTGCTCCTCTCTTTCTTGAAGCTTAGCAACCTCAATCTCGCCAGCTTTGTTGAACGCCTCTTTGATGAGGCTGGTGCGAGCTTTCTTGGTTGAATTTGGCTCTGAGCCAGCGGCTTCAACTGAGTGTATCTTAAGTAGGTGGTTGCGGAATGTGGTAGACACGTATGTGGAGTACGGTGGGTTGTTGCAGTATTTGCAGTAGAATACTAAGTCTTGTTTTGGCCCAGCGCGCTCGGGCTCGGATCCTTGACGTTTTTGAGTGTGTTGCCACGTGGCATCGGCCGTAGTGATGTTGGAAGTTTTGCAGGTTCCCCTCAACTGCAGGGATGACAGGGCTGTAAAACAGGGCGATGATGCCACCAAAGGTGGCCATGCATTGGGCTAAATTGTAGGCGAACACAGGGCACAACACAAGGCTAAACGCAAGGCAGATTAGTGCGGCAGAGCCGCACAAAGACGTCCTGCACATAGCTATATGATGAAGCTGCTTTTCATGAATTATTGAGAACAAGCAATATATATGCAACATCGCATTTGGAAGAATTGACACATCTTCATCATTGCACCCAACAAACCTGTTTCCTGTGCTATCTCACAACAAAGTGATACGTTTGCGCTTTGGAGTTGTTGAGGTGGAAGATTCAATGGAGGGTAAGCTCTGCCCATCAGGTAGCTGAGAAGCCGCCTCGACTGTTGCGGCTATGGAGGGCTCGCGGTCACTAGGCGTGCGGATGAAGAAGGAGTCCATCGCAAGCAATCAACGGCATAACGGCGTGGATTGAGATGGGTAGCTGGCAAACGGCAGGGCAGAAGGTCCCTCAGTGAATCGGGTAACGAATGACTCTTGATTTCTATCTAAAGGAGCGGAATCGTATGAGACTATATGCTCTGGAATACTGCTGCTGCCTGCAAGGCAGCAGCTGTTGTCTACTAGGCAGGGTCGTACTGCCTGTTTGTTATAAGTGAGCGACTGGATCTTGACATGAAGTCTGACAATGTGACTCTGAGCGACTATTGATAGTTGCCCAGGATCGGAGTGATGGAGACATTGCACAGCAGTCCAAGCTGCCCAGACCTGGGTTAAGCAACCGACTTGCCATTCAAGTATCCTGTCTACCTCATGGATCTATCAGGAAGAGAGGCCTTTCAGGACTAGGAGGATGGTCAAGTGTCGTGGCGCCGCCAATTTCCTTACGTGACCATTTTGGACCTCGGAGCAACTTTATCCCGCGTATGGCCATATATGGTCATGCGCCTTAGGCCGTATGGTATAGGTGTATGGGCAATATATGGGTAATATATGGTTTAACTAAACAATACGCGTATGGTTAGAAAGCCTGTCTGCTCATGAGTACATCATGAGTACACTACAGATAGGAGAAATCGAATGTCCGGAGCTCATGATATCGTCAGAGCTACTCTGCGAGTATTTCAAGGAGGCAGTCGCCGTATGCAGTGACGTCTGGAATGAAGAGAGAGATTGTTGAAGGCGTAGCCGTCATTTGTATCCAGTCTGACCCTTCAGACCTTGCTATAAAAAAGATCATATCCATACTAACACTGGCATAGCCAGGACTACATTACAAAGCATCCGAGCTGAGTGTATGAGAAGCCGAAAACGTTCCTGAAGTAGTACAGTACCTGAGTCAATAACCACGAACTAGTGAAGCGTCGATCGGGATGGCCTAACATTCCTACCGTCGGACGCTTCAAACTAGCCGCTGTTGTGAGGTGAATTACTGATCAAGTCCTTTCGCACAGACCAGTTCTGAAAACCCCGGCAATTTGGAGCCCACCCCCAAAAACAAGCTTGGCCCTAGTTCACATTCTCGGATCCCAGCGCCAAATATGGCGTAGTCTCGCGCATTAATCCCACATTCTCGCGCCAAAAGAGTGATGCAAATACAAATAGTACTGGACGCTAGCTCCACGGCTCTCTTTTCTCAGTAGTAGGGACAACCCCCGAGGCACTATATTTTAGAGACAGAGATCATCACGAAGACTCAAGTTCACCAAGTTTTAGCAGTGCGTAAATGAACTAAACCTCCTTAAACCTCGAAACGAAATTAGGCCTATGCTGTCGCTTATATACCTTTGATTAGCGCGATTTCGACCAATTAGCGTGGAGCATCACTTTGCTGATGCGCCTCCGTACTTCATCGCGGTATGTTGCCCATCGTTATGCCATCCGTTTAACTGCGGAGGGAAGATACGCCGGCGGAAGAATCGGGGTCTCTGGCAAGAATCACAACGTTGTATCGTTCTGGTTGTGAGAGTTCCATCCCGTGCTGCTTGTCCCAAGGTCAGCAGGCCATGTTTCGTTCAAGACATAAAGAGTCGCCATCAGGTTTGAGGATGAATGTCGCTTGGGAACGCCTTATTCGCTTCATCAGCACAGATGGCCTTGTTCTCTGGGGTGAACCAATACTGCCTAATGCTGACTTTGATCTGGGTACTACGACTGTAGACACTCGTTTGCGAGCGAAGGTGGTGGGTGGCAATGATATCTACGACACCACCGGTGCAACAAAGGTGACCGAGGAGGTCGTGACGGTGGAGAAGCTGCTTGGACCACTCGAATCCGGTGATGTGCCGATTTTACGCTGTGTTGGGCTGAATTATAAGGCGCACAGTTCGTGGTTGATATGTCCTCCTTTTCCCCAGTCACCAAATTGCTAATGATACGTATCATAGTCCTCGAGGCAGGGAGAAAAGTGCCGCCTTTCCCGTCCGTCTTCTTCAAGCCTTCCACTGCTGTGATTGGTCATGAAGAAATGTCATTATTCCCAGAATTGCCCAAGACGACCAAGCCGATTATGAGGGTGAGCTGGTGAGTCCTTTCACTCATTCCTCTAGCATGTGTCACAATGCCAAGCTTCTCATGACTGGAATTCACGACGCTGACATGAATTTGGTTTTGGACAACTGCAGTGTGTTATAATTGGCAGGGATGCAAAGGACGTCTCTGAAGAGACAGCCCTGGATTACGTGGCTGGCTACACCATCGGCAACGACATCTCGTCCCGGAAGCTGCAGAGGGACCCAAATTTGGCAGGTTCGGTGCCCCAGTGGGGGTTCTCCAAGGGGTTCGACACCTTTGCTCCTCTAGGGCCAGCCTTAGTGTCAAGCAGACTGATTGACGACCCGGCCCTTCATGGGCTTCTCCACTTATGGCGTGTATTGGCAGTGCCCGGTGTGCATGTGCGCAAGGTTTTGCGGAGCTCGCGCCAGCCAGTCCCATTTCCACTGCCAGACTATAGGACAATAAACACTGGGTTGTTGGTAGGATTTTGCGCGACAATCAAGCCTGGATATCTCGCCGATTTCCCAATCAGTCTATTCGATCGATTTCAAATCGATATCGGAATCGGATGGGATTTGGCCATCCGATCGACCGATGGCCTGCTCTGACGTTTTCATGCGTCGATCAAAGCAATTGTCTTAGCAGATGTAGGTAAGATGTGGGAGTCGCAAAGATTACCCGATTTATTAAAACTGTTTGTTTTCTTCAGTCTTCTATAAGTTGGAAGAACCAAAGGGAGCGACTGGAAGATCAAAATGCGCAGCTGCATACATAAATCTCATCTGAAACTGACCCAAGCCTAAAATGCCTTAATATTCAAATGCCCCACAGACGTCCGTTGTGTACAGTGCATCCATTACTGTATATTGAGGGCCTTCAGCTGCTCCTCTGTCCAGTCCCACAGTTTCTTGGCCAAGTCCCTATCTCTAGCGGTGGAATTGAGCTTAACTTCCTTCCCAACCGGCTCGTAATATGCTCCGGATCTGATATTCTGCAGCGCCGTCGTGGCTGCCCACAGTCCATTCCTGGCTCCATCCTTTGGACTCTTTGGTCTGAACCCAGCGCCTATATAAACCACAGCCTTCGAGAACAGGCCGAGGTCCTCAACCAAGCCTGTTCCCACAATCCCAGGATGGAGTGACACAGCTGTGATTTTGGGGTACCGCCTCGCCACCTCGGCCGCATATAGTATATTCGCCAGCTTGCTCTGCCCGTAGCGCGTCCACGCGCTTAGCTTCTCCTGTGTCGAGTGGAGGTCCTCGAACAATATTCCCCCGCGCGGGGCCCGGGAATAGAGGGAGCTGGCGATAAAGACGAGCCGAACATCAGCGCCCGGGAGCTCTGCCGTGCGCAACATTGTGGGTAGAAGAAGTTTGAGGAGAACAGAGTGTCCAAAATGGTTAGTACCGAACTGGACCTCGTGTCTGTCCCTGGTCTTCACTGGAGGGACAGCACACACGCCTGCGTTTGCAATGAGGATGTCGAGACGGTCGGACGCAAAGTTTGTCCTGACAGCATTCACGATGGATTCGTGGTCGGCAAAGTCGCATTGGAGAAACCCAACGTTGACCGAGGGACTTATTTGGTTCAGTTCCGTGACGAGGCTCGTGGCTTTTTGAACGTTACGTCCAGTGAAGTATAGTTGAGCCGGGTTGTGTCTGGCGAGTGCGAGCAGTGTTTCTTTTCCAATACCGGCCGTTCCTGCAGAAACATATTTTAGCTTTGGAAAAATCACCTACCACGACTCTGCCCGTCAACCACGGCTTCTTGTTCCTCTACTGAATATTGATCATAGTGATGACAGACCTCCTGTGACCAAGACTGCCTTTCCGGCGAGATCTGGGATACTGAACTTCATGGTGATCGAGATTTTTTGTCAACAAAAGTAGCGGTTGCGGGACTCATGTGTAGTACGTCCTCAGATAACTTCATTATCGAAGAGCAACTGTACAAGCATGTAGGTTGGTACGCGTTGCCCACATGTGGTAGTCCTCAATGAAACAACAAGGGTTTATCAAAGTTGGCTTTAGGTACGTTCAGGTCTAATATGCCACTTCACGGTCTTACAGGTGGTCCAATCCGCCAGCGCTTCCTTGCCCATATCCCTACCAAATCCGCTTTCCTTGGTCCCGCCAAACAGGGCGTTGGGGCTCACTGCAGCGTTTAGAGTCAGTCACCAGAGATTCTATCGTTTACGCTGTGGTTATAGCAAGGCAAATACTCGAGGTCACTTAGGGGGGTTAAAACTGTATGAAGCTGCTTACCATCGCCCCAAGAGTTGATCGTGACCTGGCCGCTCTCCGGCGCCTCACTAACCCTGAATGTCCTGTTCACGTCATTCGTGAAGACAGCCGCGCTGAGGCCATAGTCAGAATCATTTGCTTTGGAGATAGCCTCCTCTTCCGTGGTGAAACTGGCAATACTCGCCAGTGGACCAAAGACCTCCTCCCTCATGATATCGGCGTCCTGCGCCACATCCGCAAAGGCCGTGTTCTCGATGAGGTAGCCACCAGCGGCCAGCTGCTGTCCGCCGTGTAACAACCTTCACACGCTGAAGGTTGATGGCTTCTTCAGCGAAGGGCCTCGGCCGCCCACGGATCTCCGCGACGTACTGCTGAAGGTCCCGAAGCCCTCCGGTGACGACAGACGTGCCCTCAGCAGAATTATCGCAACACAGGTCCGATCCCTCTATGTACACTTTCAGCTTTATCACATGGCCATGCGAACTGATAGTTTCGTCTCTTTTGGTGATGCCGAGAAGCCAGATCTCACCAAGCCTTACGTTCTCGACTGGACGCGTCCATGTCTCCCTGACTTGAGCAACAGCCGAACGCCGAGGACTGGCGAGGTCTACCGCGATTCGGTGAGAAGTAACATCTTATCCCTCCACACCATAAACAGATAGCCTGAGCCTGAGAGCTTGTTCAAAGCTATGGTGGGCCTCGGGGCGGAAAATTCAGACAGACCAATAACCGGGCCGAAAGGCTCGGACGTGTCCTGTGCCACCGCCGTCAGAAGGGGAATAGAGGTACAAAGAAGGACATGTTCTATATTTCAGGAAAAGCTGTGAAGGTGCGCAATGTCTGTTGCAGGACGCTGCTACTCTTCCACAGGCTGGTATCCTTGCCGACGTGTTGAACGGCCGGGTCTTGTCGGGGAGCTCCGGCGATGCGCCGATCTTAGGTAGTGATCGCCGGAGACTTCAACCGTCACGATCAACTATGGGGTGGAGACGATGTATCTCTAGTGAGACAAGGCGAAGCAGATCTGATCATCGACCTGATGAACGAGTTTGCTCTCAGCAGTCTGCTTCGACGAGGCACGAAAACATGGCATGATGGAGACTACGACACGACCATCGACCTGGTCCTAGCTTCCGAGGAGCTGACGGCATCAACGGTCAAATGTGCGATACACGAGACGGAACACGGGTCCGACCATCGAGCGATTGAGACGGTCTTTGACATCTCGGTCCCAGTGCCGAATTTTGTTGAGCTCCTCTTCCTCTGTGAGAATTGCTTCGTACAGAACAACAACGTGTCGTCTGTCTGCATCCCAACTATCCCGAACGCCTCTGGGCCATCCAGGGTACATAGGAAGCGTGGATCGTACGTAGATTGGGCCATCTTCAAGGCGTTTATATAGTATCCATGGTACGATCTCCTGAAAGCGCGATGACGCGTTTTGCCAGAACGCCCTATAATCAACACACTAGAAGACTTAAAATTGTTAAGTTCGGTAATATATATCAAATGACCTCCGAGCGGCTTTCGCGCCGCTACGGTCAACCTGTCTTAGTGGTTCCAGTATGGCTTCGACTGAAGAACGCCGTTGCGGATGGCCGAGGGAAGCTACTTCCAGAGGTACAGCTTCGGTTCCCAATAGAGGCCGAGGACAAGTTCCTCCCAGCAATCAACGTATATAGAAATTTCAGGGATCTTCCGAAAGAATACCGCAGAAACTTCTGACGATTCCGGCATGTAGCAGAAATACTGTGCTAAAGAAAAGCTTGTCGATGCTTAGCTTGTTGGCATGAGGATGTATTGTAATGTAACTTTCTCATACCATAATTAAGAAAAGAAAAGTTTCCATATTGATACTAGCATAGTAGGTCCTAAGCTTTTGCAAAAGGCCTGATTTATTATTTCTATCTATATATCGTTGTTTTAAGAACCAAAACTGGTCTGCTTGGTTTAGAAACTAGACTATATGTAACAAGAGAAATGAGGGAGAAAAAAAAGAGAATAAAGAAAGACAAAGCTTGTGTCAGGGGCAAATCAAAATCCTAGCAAAAGAAGGACCAGACGAAAGACGTCCAATTGCATTCCCATCACAATGTTACACATCACCTTTACACACATCGCCTTCTTTGCCTGCTAAGCCTCGACAAAGTCTCCATTTTCTGACAGACTTGGCAATTAGAAGTCGTCGAGCTTTAGTAAGTCGAGATTTCCAGCCGTTAAGCCATCTCTCAGATCGTGCAATTCATCAGGCCCAGACTCCAGGCCGATGTTGGCGTTAATAGGATAGATGATCTGCCTCGTCGGCCAGGTGTACGAGATCTAATTTAAATGAGCGGCTTCAGCCAAGATCTCGCCTCGTCTGTCGGCACATCCGACAACATCTAAATTCTAACCGTATATCAATTTGGGGCCACACTCGCAGCCCCAAGGATTGTATGGGCTAGCTGGTGCTCTATCAATAATCATGCCCCAGCACTCAGTACATTGGACATGCCTTCTGCATGGCTTCCATATGATGTCCAAAAATTCCTTCAACTCCTTTTTACACTCGTAGCATTGGTGTGCTTCAGGGGGCAATGTTGCTATAAAGTTCTTTGTTGCAACGCGGGGATAGAGAAAAGTTGGGTCAAGCTTGTTTTCGTGGACAACTTGTTGAAGGTGTGAGAGCCTGCCAGCGAGATCCTCATACGCACGACGATTGCGTGTTCGAAGTTGTTTGAAGGCTTGTATTCTGTAAGCTTCGGGGGTGTCATTGAGAGCCACGGCCAGCGAGTCCATACCCCAGACCTTGTTCAGGGTTGTGATGCAGCTTCTGAAAGACTTTGCTTCGAAAAGGATGTTATACAACTTGCGTCGTTCGCTCGCATGATGGATATCACAGGACCATTTGACAAGTAGGCCTTCGGTATCGCGGATAGGATGTTTTAAAGGTACGTTAAGAGTATCATCTGCCATGATCAGAACTTGTATAATCAACGATGTCTGTGACTATTTGTGAGTATTTGGTGCAAGAAGGATATATAACTGAAAAAGTGCTTTGAGTCTCTATTCCTTGGTAGCAGCATGGACCTGTATTTATACTTGGTCTACATTACAGCAAAAAGTAAGAATAAGTCACTAAATTTACATGAAGGTGTTTTAAAACCAAAATGTTGGTTTCTGGATTGAAAATCTAGGATTCCAAATTATAAGTTGGGCTGCCCACCAGTGATGTTATTGGATTGGATTGGAGCTGGATCCGAGCCTCGATCCAATCCAGTCCAGACGTGGGGACAGGCAGCCTCCAGGATATCCAGAACCGATCCAGTTCATATTTTTACCCTTTTGGGACAATCAATGAGCCGCTGAATAAGCAGACTTGGAGTAGAACTGTTCTTGTCCTTGGGTTATGACACCACCTAACTACGGAGCTCATGTTCTCTAGCAACTTGCGTCTCCAGTATGTTCTTCTCGCTTCCATCATCTTCGCCGCCTTCCTCTCCCTCACCCAGCCCATCCGCCCCAACTGTACTCCCTGCCTCACCCTCCATCAAACCGATGGCAGAGTCATCAAATGCCTTCTGCTCCGGGCGACCATACCAAGCTCGTAAGCACTCGCTGGCTTCAATGACGTCCATCCGGAGCCGTGAGCGATGATTTGGTGTTTCGATTCCAGGTGGTTTAAGGTAGTACAATTGCCCTTGCCGGAAATAGGAAGTCCCTGTTGGCGCTGCTGCTGTTCGCACAGATAACAGTACCAGAACGTCTTCGTCGGGTCCTGCTTGAGTTGTATGTCTTCACCATACTGCCAGACGACTGATGTCCTTTTCTTGGTGTGCTTTTGGGACTTTGCCACAACAGAGTAGCGTACATATTGCTTCCCATTCAGCTTGAATTCGTCGGGTTCGATCAGGGTTCCGTCGGGGTCGTTTGGGCGAGGACTAATATATGTTGGAGCAAGAATAACTCTGTCAGAATCAGGACGGCGACCGCTGGCAGCACCGAAATAGCTGGAGATAGTGGCCATGGTGTAGCTGGTGAGTGGACTGTTCAGACACGTCTGCCACAGTAGAAGGACTGCTGAAGTCGCGAGCGACGCGTTTGCCTCCGTGCTTTTAATAGCGTAGCAATCTGCACGCGTTGGATGTTAACCCAATAGCGGAACGATAGTTCGCGCGTCGTGTCGTGGTCTGCGACGGCAGCTGCGACGGGAGACTCCTCATGACCACTCAATTAGGCTTAGCTCTTGCCTTATCAGGTTAGACCATTGGAGCTCCAGGAGCTGGTTGCCAATCAATCCAATCCAGTCCAAATCTTCGAGAAACCCAAATCCAGTCCAGCCATTTTCCGACAAATCCAGTCCAATCCAAATTGCCTCCAATCCAATAACATCACTGATACGCATCCGAAGAAACTCTCGCCTCGGAATCCTATCACCATTCGTTTCAGAACACATGAGTCCCACCAGCTGGAAGCTGGGAGTACAGGCTGTCGTGGAATCGATGGCCCATCCACCAACGAACAATCTATTGCCCTTCTCTAAGACATTCGACCCGACCAATCTCTTAAACACTCTGGCCGGTTCGCACGACATCCAAACCAAGGACGGCACAACTGCTCCGCCAGGAGCGGAGCCAGACGCCGAACACCTCGAAACATTTCCTGAACGCGAGATCTCGGAGTTCCGCGAACACTTAAGACCAGACGGCAAACTAGGCATCTCCAAGTCAAAGGACCTACCGGAGACGAAATTGCCGAACGGAGTCCACGTGTACAACGGCTCGCTCCAGTTCCTCGATAACGCCGGGAAACTAGTAGAGGAATTTCGAGATATCTTCGAAGACAATGGACCGATCGACATCCCAGAAGACCACCAGATGAGAATACCACTGGTAGAAGGATGGCAGAACCACAAAATTGGTAAAAGACCATACTACTCCAGCGAAGAAGACCGGAAACTCATCGATGAACTCATGGACGGCCTTCACGCAAAAGGTAGAGCTGAGTGGGTTAACACGGCCACCCCATTTGGCTCGCCCATCTTCGTGGTTTGGAGGACAGTACACGGTCAGCGTAAAGGCAGAATTGTGGTAGATCTTAGGGCGCTCAACAAGGTTACTGTGCCCGACGCATACCCACTGCCTCTTCAATCCGAGGTCATTCGGAAGATACGAGGCAAGGCCTACCTCTCTGTAGTAGACGCCAGCTTGTTCTTCTATCAATTCATGGTCTATCCTCCGCACCAGGATCGATTCACCGTGGTGAGCCACCGCGGGCAAGAACGGTTCAAGGTAGCCATCATGGGTTTCCGCAATTCGCCGGCGCATGTACAGCGTTACATGGATCACCTGCTGCGACCGCACCGCGCCTTCGCAACAGCGTTCATCGACGACATGATCGTATTTTCGGACTCCGCTGCCGAGCACATCCGTCACCTACGCACCGTCTTCAAACTCTTCCAAGACAAAAACATTTCCCTGTCTTCTAAGAAATCCTTCCTTGGCTACCCCTCCGTGGAACTACTCGGATTCCGCGTCGACGGACTCGGCCTATACAACACATCAGACCGCATCAAAACCATCCGCGAACTTCGGTTCCCGGCTACACTCCAACAATTGGAAAAGTTCATCGGTCTGACCGGATATCTCAGACACCTAATACCCCGGTATAGTCAACGGGTAAACCCGCTCCAACGCCGAAAGACAGCGATGTTGTCCGTAGCTCGCACCGACGGAAAATTGCCTAAGGGCAGCTCACGAAAACAGTACACCCGACGGGCGGACTTCACGCCAACGAAGGAGGAACTGAATGCCTTCACCGACCTGCAGGCCGCCCTAACAGGACCGAACGCATTGTTTCACCAAGACCCCGACCGCCCGCTATTCATCCAGCTGGATGCCTCCAAGGAGGTCGGCTTCTCAGGAATATGCTTCCAGCTCGCCGACGGACAGACCTGGGACGGCAAGTCGCCTATCCCACGCGCATGGATACGCCCCGTCCTATATCTCAGCAAGACACTCAACACCGCGGAAAGGAAATATTGGCCAACAGAATTGGAAGTGGCATGTCTTGTCTGGCTCGTCCGCAAGCTCCGTACAATCATCGGATCCAACCGGGTACAACCGGTCCACATCCTCACCGACCACGCCGCAACAGTCGGGATCGTCAACCAAACCTCCATGGAGACCGTGGACAAGACCAAAATGAACCTCAAATTGGTGCTGGCCTCCGAATACCTTAGCCAGCACCAACTTGACGTCCATCACATCCCCGGCACTACGAACATCATCGCCGACGCCCTGTCCCGCCTCCCGACTTACCAACAGCCAGTCGAAGATGAGGGAGTCCTGGACAACCTTCTTGAATTCGCCATACATTCAATGTCTGAAACCAAAATCGATCCGGCTTTCAAGGAACAACTACTCGCTGCCTACTCAGAACACAAGCGGTGGTCTCAGATCATCCAACAACTGCAACAATCCGACTCAGAGGCCAAGCTCCCGTTCACCCTGGACGGACGTGGTCTCTTGTACTTAAGGGAATTCACCGGGAAGCACCGACTTTGTATACCGTCCCCAGTCGCTGACACACTGATCGCCGAGGCACACGACTCCAAACACCACTTTGGGGTAGACCGGGTCTACCATGACCTCACCGACCTCTACGTGATCAAGAACTGCAAGCGCAAAATCGCCCACTACATAGACAATTGCCCCGTGTGCTCGGTGAACCGCAACGACAATCAAAAACCCCTAGGCGAGATGCAACCCATACTCTCACCACCAACACCGTTCCATACAATATCTATTGACTTCGTCACAAGCCTGCCCGATGTACCCGCTGCGCTCACCCCGTGGCAACTGCCACGGGCGCCCTTCTTCGACGCCTTCATGTCTGTGACGGACAAATACAGCAAAGCGTCCCTTGTCATACCGGGCAACGCAATATACACAGCCACCGATTGGGCCACCATCATGCTTCGAACCCTCTACCTCTCCAACTGGGGAATTCCTAAGCGAATCATCTCGGATAGGGACCGGAAATTCATGTCCGAATTCTGGCAAGGCCTTTGGCAGCACCTCCAGACCAAGCTCCTGTTCTCCACGGCTTGGCATCCACAAACCGACGGGCAATCAGAGGTTAAGAATAGGACAGTCGAAATTGCCATACGTATGTGGGCAACCACAAACCCCGACAGCGAGTGGACTGACATTATACCGTCCCTGCAATTCAACCTCAACAACGCGTATAATCGGGCTACCAAATGCACGGCGAACCAACTGCTATACGGATTCAACCCGTCCCAGCTAAGCTCGCTGGCGGACGAATGCCCACCATTGCTCCGCGAGATGTACCAGGAGGAAGCCCAAATTGCTATCGCCGAGGCCCAGATGGCAGCCAAAATGCAATACGACCATAAACACCGGCGAAAACAGTTCCATCCGGGGGACTGGGTGTACATATCCTTAGGCAAAGGGTATAACCTACCAGGGCACCCTCCGCGAAAATTCTCCCAGCAGCGGATGGGACCAGTCCAAGTACAGGAGAAGGTGGGCGTACTAGCATACAAACTGCGGCTCCCACCACACATCAACGCTCACGACGTGGTTTCCGTGACGCAGTTGTCACCAGCACAGCCTCCAGCCTCGGACCCATACCACCGAGACCCCCCTTTTGGGGAGGCCGTGGAAGTAGAGGACGACCAGGGCGAAGGACTAGAGGCATTCAAACACTACGAAGTCGAGCGGATCATCCAGAGACGGGACCGCAAGGTTGGGAGAGGTGCTACCACGGTCGAGTACCTCATCAAGTGGGCGGACCACCCAAACCAGTACAACGTCTGGATGCCCGCTAAGCACATGCGGGCCGCGGAGCTGATTCAGGACTTCGAGGCACGGAGGGCACAAATGGCAGCCCTCCGTCAGCGTGCCCACGGCCTCGAAGCAAGGGAGCCACCATTGCCCAAGCCAGGCGAAGTCATCACCCCCCGAGGACCGCGTAAGGTCCTCGACCGTGTCGACCAGGACGCGTCGCCGGCCAACCGGCCGGCGACAGCAAACAAAAGGGGACCACGGCAGGGACAAGGCCAAGGTGCCCAAGGGACCATGTCAGACGGCCATGCTGCCGTCGACCCGTCGCTCAGTCGAAACGCACGGGCCAATCGTAGGGCGGCAAGGCGCGTGTAAACAATTCACCGTCAACACACGGTGAATTCACACGCGACCCAAGCAACCACCCACCGCCTTCCTCACCGTCTTGTCGTGAATTCACAGCGCATTCCCATACCATTCACGAACACTGCTCACCATCTGCTCCGCCTGTCTGTACCACGCTGCCCGCCCTGTACCATCACGGCTTGCCCGCCCGTCCAAACCTCACGCCCGTCAGCGGCGACGAACCATCCTCGCATAAGCCGCAACAAGTTGCCGACCAGCCCGCGTTGCCACGGCCCTCCCGCCATTCGGTCTGAACCATACCCACGACACTCCCACGTCCAGAGACCCCGGCGTGGACCAGCCTCGTCGAAGCCGCACCGACGAGTATCGTCGCCTGGTGGCCGAGCCGTGCAAGGCCGGCAAACTCTCCCTCCAAGGGTACCGTTGGGCTGCGTACTTGTACGGCGGAGAAACAGGTGTGTCGCTTCGAACGTACACCACGACCGGCCGATACGACAGCCTGTTGGCTCGCCGAACCGGCGGCTGCGCGGCGTTCCGACAATCTCTCCACGACGAAGGCTACAACGGCCTGCCTGACCGCGATGTTGAGTGCAACATCTACGTACCTCGCGACATTCTGCCCGACTTCCCCATTGGCCGAGCCATCCCCGAGTACCTGGCGCAGGAATACATCCACCAGTACCCAATCCCGCGATGGGTCGACCGCAACAGCCCGCTGTACCGCGGCTGGAAGCTTTGGCGCCCACCCATGGAAGGGCGAGCAGACAGTCGCGGAGCTCCCACTAGCCAGCGAAGCAGACCAGGCGTACATGCCAACCACCTCCTGCCCCCGAATACTACCACCCAAGCCTATACCTACACCATCAACACAATAGGTTTCACTCTGGTTTCGCTGCCTTTTCAGGACATTACTGCGTGAATTCCTTGTGAATTCATCTACCCCCTTTTTTTTCATCACATACTCTGGATGAACTTAGCTAGGGGTCAACGAGAAGGGGCTTCGCCCGACGTGGCTACATGAACCCCTCGGAGTTCATCCGCCCGTTGGTTGCATATACCGGATGGACTTGGGTGGAGCCAAGTCATTTTGAGCGAGGAATTGATGCACCCCACGGTGCATCACTGGTGAATTTCCCGTGAATTCACCGTGAATCCATTCGTTCACGGTGAATTCACGGTGTATTCACTGTTAATTCACCGTGTATTTATATAGTTAGGGAATCCTCCGTGAATTCTCTGTGAATTCAGGAGGGCATCGTTTTACAATATTATTTTCCCATCAGCATAGCTCGTTTAAGGTAATTCGACTTGCCGTCCTAAATAATATAGGTAACGACAAGAATAGAGATAAAGAACGAAACCTGTCAGATGTGACGGGCATTTGACAAATGTGTGCCTGAGGCATCATTATGCCCATCACGACAAAACCAGCCCCTGAACGGGCGGGGTCGCACCAGAGAACCTAGACAAGACATCATCACAATACACACAGTGACCACCCCATCAATTGGACCATAATTACACGTCCCATATACCTAAAAGGGTGATAATCTGACAATTAAGAGTCTCACTGCCTCAAGCCGATTCAAACATGGCAGACTACTTCAATACGAAGAACCTCAACGCGTTCCTAGCGAAGCCACAGGACTGGAACGACTGGAACCACGAATTCGAACTTCAAGTCCAAACCTACGGACTCAAATCCCAAATCATCAACAAAACTCCACTCCTCCCTCAACCAGAAATGCCAGACATTCGAAAGAAGAAATACATCAAGAAACCACATGCACAACGATACGCGCGATCCCAAACAGTGGACAATGAAGAGGAGGATGAAGAGACCATCCAAGACAAAGAGAATGGCCAGTGGATGATAAGCGACCTGACCGACAATGGGGTCAAGATGTTTAATTCCGATCTCAACTGGTATAAACAACTCGAATCAACATACGAGAAGGAAAGACTGTCCATCGAGAAGCTTACAAAATGGATGCTGAGCACTGTATCCCCAGCGTACAAAAGCCACTGCTATATTGCTGAGACCCCGCTGTGGGAATGGCATCAGAACCTAAAGGCACGATGCGGCCTCTCGTTGGTAGACGAGAAAATGGAAATACGAGCGGCATACAAGAAAGCCCTCAAACCACCAAAGAACCTCAGAGAGGCTTCCTCCTGGGTTGACAAGTGGGAAGCAATCATGGCCAGGGGTCTCCAAAAGGGACTACCCGAAGCCAAAGATACGGTAGCATGGGTTCCAGACCTATTGCAAGCTGTAAAGGGGATCCTGCCCATGTGGGCAGTTTCCGTAAGACAAATCCGAAGACAAGCGATTGCAGATGGGAACCTCACATTCCGGGAAATAGGGAATGACCTCCGTCAAGAACTTGCAGCCCTAGACTCGCCCCAAACAGCTAGAGCATCAAAAGGGGCATTTGCAACAAAGTACGATGGTATAGAAGACCATGGCAGTGAGATTGGGGACGCCCACACTGCAGAGGATCATAACCCGCCACGGAGAGGTGCGACTGGTTCACGAGGAGGCCGCGGTGGAAGAAAGCGCGCCCAGCAAGAAAATGCTGAAGGCTGCCCCGCCTGCGAGATGCCTCACGCCCTTGCACAATGCTTTTATGTCTTTCCGGAAAAAGCCTACCCTGGCTTTAAAACTAGGGAACACGTGAAAAGACGTGTCGAAGAAGCTCTTGAAAACAATGCTGACCTCCAAGCACAGGTCCGAGCCCTCAAGGGTCCGAGATCGAAATCCAAGTCCAAAACCCCTCGTCCGACAAAAGAAGAAGCCGTCGAGGAAGTCGATGATTGACTCCCGGGGTACTGTGTTGCCAGTATAGAAGCTAGGGGAGCTTTTGCCATAAACGCAAAAGAATACCCTCTTCGACACTCGGTGATACTTGACCCAGCGAGTACGATCTCGATCACAAACAACAGCGAAAGACTGTTCAACACGAGACCAGCCACACACGATGACTACCTGTGGGCCGGAGACAGACAGCTGCCAGTACTGGCGTACGGTACAATGGCGGTCCGCACCGGACCGACCATCCTACACCTCGAAAACGTTGCCCTCTGCCCACGACTCTTGACAACTCTCGTCTCTCTGAGGCAACTTCGAAGGAAGGGCATCTTTTGGGACAACGAACATGATCCAACAACTTTGAAACGACGTGACAGGTCAACCCTGTGCAAACTCAGGGATATCTACGGCCAATATGTCATTGAATACCAAAAGGAAAAAGTACGTGGCTCCTTCAACACGTGGAGGAAGAAACATACCACCTACACGAAGAGAAGACCTCTCACCGGCGAAGCCATCCTCTGGCACGGCCGCCTTGGTCATCCGGGTCCGAGCGCGCTTGAGCACCTAGTTGCCTCATCTCAGGGGGTGCGCATTCGGGGACCAACAACAGTCGAGTGTGAAGCCTGTGCCTTAGCCAAGATCACGAGGCAAATCCGTCGAGCACCGAGGGAGATCCTCGAACGAGAAGGCGAAAGAATAGCACTTGACTTTCACGACTACGAACCAGGGATCAACAACTATACGTCGCAACTATTGCTCACCTGCAGAGTATCAGGACTTATCTGGGACTATTATTTAGAGAGCCGCGACAGCACAACCCTGCTCAACATCATGAAATCCTTTCTAGGGATGATGCAGATTCAATACAACACCAAGGTCAAGATCATCGAATGTGACGGAGAACTGTTCAGCCGCAGACGAGCCGTCAGAGAATTTCTCGAGTCAAAACATATCAAGATCGAGCCCTCAGCACCCAACACACAAGCACAAAACGGAGGAGCCGAGCGCTCAGGGGGTGTAATCAAGGAGAAGATGCGTGCAATGCGAACAAGCTCAAAACTCCCACACTCTCTTTGGCCTGAGATTGGACGAACAACCGTCTATCTCAACAACCGAACACCAAATTACGGACTGGACTGGAAGACACCCTACTACCAATTTCACTCAGCGATTGCCAAACGCTTGGGTATCCCACGACCAGATCCAAGACCAGATCAAACTCATCTTCGCGTATTTGGCTGCAAGGCCTACGCGATGACATCCGACGCACAGCTCAAGAAAAGAAGACGTCAACGTCTCGAGCCACGTGCATGGATTGGTTACCTTGTTGGATACCGATCATCGAACATCTACCGGATATGGATTCCCTCTACCGGAAAGATTGTCAATACAAGAGACGTGATCTTTAATGAGCACGAAGTGTTTGATGGGAATTGGGAAGGCTTCAAAGATGAGCTTCTCACCACAGACATTGATCGTCTTGCGGAGTGGACAAGAAAATACGCCCTCCCAGACGACAACACAATACCGGAACCGGAAGGAGAAGATCTAATTGAAGACTCCCCGGAAGAAACCTCCGAAGAAACTCAAGGACCTGTTGCCGATAGCATCCAGGAGGCAGACGTAGAGACTGCAGAGGATGATCGCTCCGAGGCGGACCGAGAAAACGGCCCCTACACAGAAGCCAAATTCACCCTGCTACCTACTCCTCCTCGATCGCCGCCATCAGCCCTGCTCGCACACACAATTCAAACCCAGTCGGACGAAGAAATGCCGTCTACTGAGGAAAATCAAAAGACAAGCCCGTGGCAGGCCGCATTCATCGCGGGCACAAAATCTGCCCGGATGGCCAGGTCAGAGGGAAAATACCTGACGAAGGCACAAATTGAAAGACGCTTGCGTCAGGGGGTGAAGTTGAAAAGAAACAACCTCCCCGAACCGCCAAGATGGCATAATGATCTAGAAAACCATCCACTTGGACCAATGTTCAGACAAGCAGAAGCTGACCATCTACAGAGCCATACCGAGATGAGATCATGGACCGAGATCCTCAAGAAAGACAGCCGCGCAGCAGGAAAACAAATCCTGGACTGCATGTGGGTATATGTCTACAAGTTCAACAAGCATGGCGTTCTTCAGAAGTGCAAAGCACGACTCGTTGTACGCGGAGACCAACAAGCGCGAGGACAAACCCAAGAAACCTACGCAGCCACTCTTGCGGGACGGTCATTCAGAACACTCATCGCCATCGCAAACAAATTTGATCTCGAGCTGATCCAATACGACGTTGTCAATGCGTTCGTGCACGCTCCGATTGATCAAGATATCTTCATGAGAATGCCACGAGGATACGAAAAGAAAGGCACGATCCTGATGCTGAACAAAGCACTCTACGGGTTGCGGATTTCACCACTACTTTGGCAAAAGGAGTTCACCAAGACACTCGCCCAGTGTGGTTACAAACAAGTCCCGCACGAACCCTGTTGCTACATCAAGAACGGCATCCTGGTCTTCTTCTACGTTGACGACATCATCGTTGCGTACCGAAAGAATAGACAAGAACAAGTCGATGAACTCGCCCAACAACTCCAAGTGAAGTATAAAATCTGCGGAGGGGATCCAATTCAATGGTTCCTGGGCATGGAGATTCTCCGAGACCGAACAAACAGACGGATCTGGCTGGCCCAGACCGCCTACATTGAGAAGATCGCCAAATTGGCTAACACGAAGAATCTCTCCCACACAATCCCCATGACAGCCGAAGAGCTGATGCCACGAAAAGACGCCGCCACCGAAGCCGAAGTCCAGACCTATCAACGAAAGATCGGGTCACTACTATTCGCCGCCATATCCACACGACCAGATATTGCATTTGCCACGTCACGGCTTGCAAGATTCCTGACAAATCCGAGTCAAAAACACCACGATGCTGCAGACCGTGTGCTGCTCTATCTCGAAAGCACCAAACACCTTGCTCTATGCCTCAAGGACACCGAAGAGTTAGTTGTCGCAAGCGATGCGTCTTTCGCAGACAACACCCTCGATCGGAAGAGTTCTCAAGCGTTCGCAATGCAACTGTTTGGAGGCCTGATTGGATGGAGAGCAAACAAGCAAGACACGGTCACTACATCAACCACGGAGGCAGAGCTCCTTGCTCTCGCTCAAGCAGCAAAAGAGACGTTATTCGTGAGCAGACTTCTCACAGAACTGTCAGTGGAATTGGACGACAAGAAAATCAAGATCGAGTGCGACAACACACAAACAATCAAACTGGTCAACTCAGAGATCACGACACTCAAGACGAAATTACGGCACGTGGACATACACAATCATTGGTTAAGGCAAGAAGTACAAGAAGGCACAATCAAGGTGGAATATACACCTACAGCACAAATGATGGCAGACGGGTTGACGAAAGCATTACCGGCTGGAAAATGGAATGGATTTCTCCACCAGTTGGGCTTAGAAAGTGTGGAAACAAGACATGGAGAGAACATCCTACGGGACGATCTCATGAGAAACAGGCTGGAAGCAGTGGAAGAGGGATGAAATTACAGACTCCCAGTACCTGCCAGTCTGAGGGGGTGTGTCAGATGTGACGGGCATTTGACAAATGTGTGCCTGAGGCATCATTATGCCCATCACGACAAAACCAGCCCCTGAACGGGCGGGGTCGCACCAGAGAACCTAGACAAGACATCATCACAATACACACAGTGACCACCCCATCAATTGGACCATAATTACACGTCCCATATACCTAAAAGGGTGATAATCTGACAAAACCGTTTCAACTAGAGGTACGCAAGTAGTATAAGACACGGAACCCTCAAAAACAAGCTAGTAACTATAGGAGTATTGGTAATTTACATATCTCAAACTAGAAATCTATTAGCTAATTAATAGCCCAACTAAGAAGAATAAGAAATGGTGTTACAAGAAGGGCGATTTAAACACTTGATCTAATAACAATCTCTATAGCCTCTATCAAAGTATCAGCAATACTATTTAGTAATAAATGGAAGGCGTCAGTTATATTAAAACTTACCAGGTCCATTTTGTTTTTAATAGCAACAATACAGGCCATAGTGTACTTTATAGTATTACTAACGATCGAGATAAGGATAAGACTAATGAAGTTCTTACTAACTGCCCCTGTCGCAACGATAAGATTAATGGCATTAACGAGATAGTTCGCGCAGAAAGAAATAACAAATGTCGTGGCAATAAGGATTGCCGCTACAGACCAAGTAGTTATAGATAACTCTTCTACTTCTTCTTTTTTTTCTGTATTATTCTCTCCTGCAGATTTTGGTTTTTCGGAATTAAAGAAGTTCTTGTATATCCTTAACTAGAAAAATAGATAGAGATAGTAGAAAAGTAGTAAGATAACGGTCGTTCTGTAGGATAGTATTAAGACGCTTTTATATGCGGTGGTTTTATCTTTATTACTTCTAAGGACCATAAATAGAGTGGCAGGAATAACCAATAATGCCGAGGACAGAGTCATTAGGGAGCAGGCGGTCTGAGCTATGCCGGAAGCAAATACCTGCTTTTTGTTATTACCGCGTACATTTCGTATATTAAAGATGCCACCAAGGAAAAAGCACATGCCCATAACCAAAAGCAGGTTCGAAAGAATAAATCCGAGCATAGATGATTTAACCACCTCGATTTAGTTGTTCCGTAGGGCGATAATACTCACCTAATAAATACATTAGTCGAGGTGAACACGCTATCGCATTCGACGGCGGTGAGGTTATTACTGCTGGCGTCGTCCAATCAATCCCCCGTATGTTGGCCTATTCCTCTTTGTTGGAAAAGTAGGATCCCAGGCATACTGCCTGGCCCTCCCGAAAAATACGCGAGACTGCTGCACAATGTTTTCCATGTTAACAGGCTTGAGCCATGGCGTGGCCGGGAGAGTGATCAGCTCCTGGACAGGCTTCATGACTTACCTAATCTCGAGGATGATGAGGCCGAGTTCCATTAAGTGGTCCTAGATGGTATAGGACTACAGCATATGGAGAAAGCAAGAGGTACCGAAACACCAAAACTGAATTTAAAGGTAGAACTAGATAAATGCTACTGGCTCTGTTCCCGCGTTTTGGTCCGGAAGGATACATGGCAGATACGTAGACCAAGAACCGAGTGTGCTAGGGCCGATCCTATCACTCGCTCTCAAAGCCTACCAGCTCGTTCGATGCCTTCCAAAGCTTGCTTGCAGACTCCTCGTCGTAAATCCACGGGGCATATCCAACCTCGTTATTCAACCAGTCTCCCGTAGTATCCGCCGGTCCCTCGTCGACGAGGTTGCTGAGGTACTTGCCGCCTCGACCTTCCCATTCCCTACTCAGCCCAGCATAAACAGCCGCGGCCGCTCCCTGGGGCTCGCTCTTTATGGTCTTGTGCCTTGTTTCATCCTTCAACATTCCCTCTACTATCTCCTGGCTGAGATACTGAGAGAGATTGGTGGCAACAATACCCGGGTGCACAGCAAGGGCGTGCAGTCCCTTGGACCCGGACCGTCTTTCGATCTCGTTGGCGAGGTAGATAGTGGCCGTCTTGGATTGGCCATATGACGCCCAGGGGTCGTAAGGGTCCTTTTCGAAGTTGAAGTCATGGAAGCGGACCTTGCCGTAACGATGGCCGGCGGAGGCCACAACAACTACCCGCGATTGGAACTCAGGTGTGGAGGCTGCGAGCAGATTGGGCTTTAACAGTTGGAAGAGGAGGAAGTGGCCCAAGTGGTTCGTGCCAAACTGTGTCTCGAAGCCATCCTCGGTCCTCCCTTCAGGCGTGGCCATAACGCCCGCATTGAGGATGAGCAGATTAAGCTTGTCGCTCTTCTCGTGGAAGGCCTTGGCAGCTGCTCGCACCGAGGCGAGGGAATCCAGCCGCAGCTCTATGCCGTGGACGGGCGCATCAGATTTGGGGCCGGGTCCGTTCTTGACTTTGTCGACGGCCTGCTGGGCCTTGACGGCGTCTCTGGCAGTGAGGTAGAGAGTGGCACCGGCGGCGTGGAGAGCTCGCGCTGTTTCGACACCGATACCAGAGTTTGCGCCCGTCACAAGGGCGACCTTGCCGGTGAGCTTGCCGATGAGGCCTTCGTCCTCAACGACCTGAAGAGCCGTGGGCCGCGCATCTCCAGGACCCTGGGGGTTAGCGTGGGAGGCGGTGTATCTAGACATTGCGATGGATTTCTTATGGAGTCTGGCTTGTGCAGTAAGAGGATGGGATGGTGTTGTTGTGGTGGGTTGATGATGTGTGACTGTCAGTTTGAGAGAGGAAGCAAGTCGTTTTATACCAGCAGTGTGTGTGAGCTCCCACAGAGCGGTTCCACTAAATGCCGGATTTATAAGCTCAAGCTCACACATGCCTGGAACCGGAAGCCTCGAAGCACATGAAGTGTCTGTGTCATGTCTATGACCCGTAAATTATGGGGGTGGATAACTCAAATCCCACTGCCATGGCGTGTTCTCATCAACAGCCACTGGTGTGGGGCGCATGGGGCGGTGACGCTCTGCTCTTGACGCAATCCTGAGAAAATGCAACGACACGATGGAGCTGTCGGTGTTAGATAAGTGGGTATGGAAATCTTGGAACACGTCGTTCTGAGGCACTACTAGATTGAACGGAGAAGCTGAGGTCTGCACTCTGCAGACACGATTGTGTTCAGGCTCCCATGGTTGAGAACTTGAGACAGCTGGCCGTACCTTTGCCCACAATTTATCACAGTTGGCGCTCTGCCACAGCTCAGTCAAAGTTAAACAAATTAACAACAAAACAGAGTGATTAAGTCGTACTAGAAAGACATCATCTAATTGCCGAATTTACATTACTGCGAAATACTTTTCAGTATAAGAGGGTTCGAAACCGGCCGCCTGCTCAATATTTACAAGGTAAAAAACAACATGGACCTTTGGCTCTTGCATGCTTCTATGCCTGGATTAGACTAACTTAGTTTTGCCTTAGCTTGCACCGAATATCCTATCCTCATTAAGTAAACAATCCAAAAACTCTACCTGCGACTAGCATTTTGCACTAAGCCATGGCACTGCTTTATAAGCCCAGTTGATTGTTTCCCTAAAACGGTAAGAAGTTATTAATAAAGCGACGGTGCCCAAGATCTACGTAGTAGCTGCGTCGCGGGCTGCGACAGACCTGTCACATGCAAAGATATGTTTAATCTGCCATTAGATCCTCCACCCCTACAATACCTTGAAAGGTAAGTTGTAAAGTACCCACAGTGGAATGTCGAGGAGATACTGCAGCAGAAGTTCGAATCCTCTACCATAACCTCGTAGACAGTCGTTGGATCCAGGACACGTACTATAGGAAGCCTTTACACCATAATTAAGAGAAGGGCTTTGCATAGCCGGTACCAGAGAGTAAGACTTGAAAAGTTTCGAGTACGAATAGTGACAGCTAAAGAGCCTTGCTGGAGAACAGCTCTGACATAAGGTACCTACTAGATTCGCAGGGAGGAGGATCCGAAACCGTCGGGTGGTGGCATAGCGTTTACGCTAAGGCCACAAAAGGGAAACAATCTGAATCTTGGCACGCCGGTGTTGAAGTGCCTTATCTCTTATCTCCGGGGCTAACTAAATATCCCAGCAAGGATCTTCTGAATTTCTCTGCAACTTACCTCCTTCAATTGTTTCCCTAATTCGGACGACAACCAGCCGAACATACCGCCACCCATCCCATCGCCATTTTTATGCCGATATTTGGCACCATATACATTCTCCATACGGACAGGAGCACGCTTGCAGCCCCACCTGGGCAGATACCCGTGGTTTAGCTTCCATCTGAGTGATACTGGCACCTTGGCAAACTTACTTCTTGCCGGCAAACAGCTTTGCAACGGTGTGCCCGGGTAGATTCTATCCCCGTCCAAAGGTACCGGTACATTCCAACGGAACGATGCTCAAGGGGCCACGAGCGGCTAAGGGGTTTGTCTTTGTCACCGCCGACGCCCATGGTCAGACGGCTGCTGGAGATCGTAAGCTCATACGGAGTCACGTCATGCGGGGGAAGAATACCCGTACACGAGCTCTTCCTGGTCGAGTGAAGGGCCGTTCCCCGGCTACCGCTGTGGGAATACAACGGCCGCAGCATGCTGCAGGAGACAGTGATTCTTCTGAAGAGTCCCACGGAGCTCGGACACGAAGTGAGCTGCTCGACTCTGACGAGGATGCTCTGGCCCGCATCAGACATGTAGAAATGGTCCCCGGTACTGCCGACATGTTCACTTTCATCAAGTTCCCTGAAGACATCGATAGTAGTTCGCGCAGCTTGCTTTGCGCATGTACGTCTCTCCCCTCCGACCATGAGCACGCCCTGCCCCTGACGCCTTCTGTCCTCCAGATTTTTCGTACATGAAAGATGAAATGTACCCGATCGTGAGGTACTCTCGCCCTGACACTCCCAAGACATACTGGTTTCACTGGGCCCATCTCGACTTGGCCTACCTGCACTCCATCCTTTACATGACGTCTTTTTCATTGGATAGTTTGAGGGGGCAGAAGAGTAAGAGGACGGAGTTTCACGCCTACAGGATGATTCACGAGCTTAACAAGCAACTATCTGATCCGAACACTGCACTGACCGACTCGACAACCATTGTCGTCATGGCCTTGGCCTTGATCGCCGAGTCCTTTGGAGACGTAGAGTCCGCCCACATGCACGTGATGGGTCTCAAGAAAATCGTCGACCTGCGTGGTGGCATAGAATCGTTTGCAAGTCACCCTCTGCTTCAATCCAAACTTCACCGGTAAGTCGCTAGTTCTCTCTTATATTCAGCTTCTCAGGCTCCGGCCAATCGCTGACCTGCCAACGCCGGAAGAACTGGTCTAGTCCACAGCATCTGCACCGGCGCGAATCTAGCCTTTCACCAAGATGCTGCGTCGTTCGACTCAGCTTTCGACAGTTCATCTGAACTTGCCCGGCTCAAGCCATCTGACGCGTCCTGCTTCTCCCGCTCGCGCTCTGTGGTACGGACTTTAGAAAGGAGGCTCTATGCCATCTTGAAGGATGTCCAAGACCTCTCACAGCTTATCAACGATAGCCACGATTCCGGTCACAAGATACGGGAGATGTCTCTCGAGGATCTCATAACATACATTCAATCCCGGCTGCTCATGCTCGAATTTGAGGACAACGACATTTTCCCCGAGCTTCTCCGGTTATCACTCCTCGCTTTCTTGACAACTATCTTCTGGGGTTTTCCTGGTGTCAAATTCGAGTACCCGCGTCTGGCCAACCAACTCCGACAAGCTTGCTTGGCCTTTACGCCCAGCACCGCTGGAGAGAGCTATCTCTTCGCCTGGGCCTTGATGGTGGGGGCAACGTCTGTGTTCCGAGGCCCTGATCAGACCTGGCTTCTGCAAAGACTGCGCCCTCTGATCCGGGACAGTCTAGGGAGGACGTGGTTCGAAGTAAAGAATAATTTGAGGCAAGTCATGTGGATCGATAGCATTCATGACGGCCCGGGGATAGAGGTCTTCAACCAATGTCTTGGGGAAACAGGGGACAGAAGTATTGTTCCGATATAGTAATGGACGAGATCTATCTAGCACTCTGTTGACCTCTATGCCTATCCCTAGGCTTGATCATGGGTACTCTGCACTGACGCCCTTGTCGAGGTACAGATATCCTTGCATGACCGAAGCCAAAGGTCCAGTCGTTGATTCTGTGGCGGAGACGAGAAGTAGACTAGGCACCGATTTGCCACCGCAAAAGCGATCATGTACGGTAGAAATAAGGTTTATGCTGTATGAAACTATGATACGGCCGAAAAGCTAGGTTTTAGCTTTCCACTCTGACTCACCTTGATCTTCCTATTGTGACATCCCGCAGAAACTGGCCGGCCTACTCCACACAGCTCTGCCAGGCTGAGAATACAATATGGCGGAAAGCAAATGAGAAGATAACGCTGTATAGCCTGCTAGGCATTATCGGCGTATATGTACCAATCATATATGGGGAGGGGAGCGGCACTAGCAGCAACAGCACCGAAGTCAACATCCTTTCTGGAGCCTCAGGATTGAAGACATTCATCACCCAAACAGGAACTGGTCTGCACGAAACATCGGCTGCATACTTTTACTTTGCTCTCACAGACTATAACGATGACAAAAAATGGGATATCGTCGTGATAAAGAAAAATGGCACCAGCACCAAAGCATCGAATTGCACATCCTGTCCGGCGCGTTGGGATTACAATAGTTCATTCTGTAAACAGGAACTGGCATGAATGAAACTGATAACGGGTTCGACTTCGCCGTCGCAGACTGGAACACTGGTCGTGGTGAAGAAAAGCAATACCAGAAGTCACTGTACTGAGGTGGACGAGACTGACTAGCTACTAGTTCTGTGGGAATACTAGGTGAAAGTTCAGACCATGGGCCGGTTCGGCGATGCCTTGTTAAGAGTAAACCGCGTGAGAAATTACATGGCTTGTATTGGGGAACCAGGTCGAGTGAAGTGAAAGTTGACCTTGGTGAGAGTACGTCATGGGGTGACTGTCGTGAGTTAGCGTTGGAGGTCGTATCACTCTTTTCGATAGTACTCGGGTTGAGCAGTCTAGGATAGGGAAAAGACAGAGCCAGCAATACTAGGATTTGTCAACCTAACCTGCAAGAACCACCCAAATATATCTCCTAGTCGTGCCTTAATTGCATCAACCACAGCCAAGGCCTACCCTAGAGGTAATCAAAAGTAAGGCTGTTAATATACCGACAGCATCAAAGCCTCGAAGCACTTGTCTTTCAAAAGACTCATTAGCTTTACAGAAGCATAGGCCCCGTTTGCAATTTTAAATTTATCCTTTTCGTGCAAAGCCTATCTACCTATATAAGCTGTCATTTTGTTTATTTTGTAAACCATATCGAGTAGTAGATAGATTGGCTGTTAATTTACCTAACAAAGATTCGACAAGCTAGGTCGACTATCCCGCATTGTCTCTATCTAGCGGCAACTAGAGTTAATGCTATATGTGTAAGTTTGCCGAAGTATTAAAGACCCTTTAATACCCTCCTTATTTTCCTGCTAATATGTAAGCTTTATATTATAAGTCCTAGTAGGTCCCTGTAGCTACATTATTAAACTTAGGGGCCTCAACCTACTATATACGGTTAGCTTTTGTTGTTTAGATCTCGAAAAGTACCAATACCTAATCTATTAATGCGAGAACAAAAAGTTTCGCAAAAATATAAAGAATTTATTGTCTAAACGAGTAGAACTAATAACACAAAACAATCTTACAAGATATATGTCCCAGCTATCCCGGATAAAGGAGAAAGGCTAGCAAAATCGGGCATTATTGCGTCTGTGTAGTATAGAATGTGTGTTGATGGTTGGTGTGTATATATGAAACACATCCGCCTATGCACTGTGCGATAGAGTCGTGTGTCTTTGTCCAGCGAGAGGCCTATATGCGCTCTCAAGGCGGATGACAATGTTTGTGTCAGTCAGATGGCATCGAGGAGCCTACATGCCGATCTTCCCAAATCAATTTCGTTGTTTTGCTGTTTAGCTGCTGTGTCACATCCACGTGGACTAACGACCACTGCTAGTACGCCACGACTTTGCACCCCTTGTGAACTGGCCGGGGCACGCGACGTCGCTTCGCAACAGCCGCACGATCCGGAAACAGCAGGCTGGCAGCCGCTCTTCGCCGAGGCTGATATGCCTTGAACCCGACCACGAGGCCGGTGCTCTTGCTTCTCCTCACTCCACCGCCAATAACCAGCTCATCCCTTCTCTTTCGCAAAGCATCCAAGCTCCTCACAACCTCCTCATAGCTCCCAAAGAATCCGTGGGCCCTCACATCATTGCCTCCCCTTGCCTCAACCATCCCGTGGCCCAACGTGACGCCCCAGAACGGCATCACCTCGTCCGACCCACCACCAAGCTCGATAGCATGAGCGTCAACATCCCCGTCCCTCTCCAGCAACACGCTGTATATCGTGCCCGTATACCTCACCAACTTGCCCGCCTTCACCTGGGCGGGGAACACCCAGCCGTGACCGTCGTCTGCACCGGTCAACGGGTCAGCAGTGGGCAGGGCGACGGGGTGCCAGGGGGTCACGAGCACCCCCTCAAGCCAGACCATGACCTGCCTAGTCACGGGGGTCACGAGCACGGCGGCGACCTTCCGGAGCCCGGCCGGCGTGGCGACGGTGTGACCCCTGCGCAGCGACGAGATCCAGACATGTTTGTTGTTGGCGAGGCGCACGGGCGTCCGCCCCGCGAAGCACGGCGCGGAAGAGGAGTTGTAAGCCCTCATCGAGATTGCCGTGGGACCGGTGGAAATCAACCTGCTGCTGGAGATGAGCCTCCCGGAGCCGGTGGGCACGTACCGGGCCATGGTGTGCCCGCCTGGTCCTCCAGCGGGGATGCCGACATTGCTCGGCTCCGGGGCGGGGAGGTCGTCGAAGGCGGAGCTCAGCGCTTCGCGGCACCTGATGAAGAGCGGGGAGCCGGCGCCGTACTGCAGGGGGCCCGGGTCCTTAAAGCTGTTGCATGCCTGCCTCAAGTGTGCGCTGTGCAGGCTGGGCAGGTAGTGCTGGCCCCAGCGGGTGAGGTACTTGTCCCTGGAGAGCGCGAGGGAGACCTGGCCTAGGGGCTCGGCGCCGGCCAGGTCCTGCATGAAGGCTGCGCACATCGGGTCGTCGGGGAAGTGGGCTGCGGGCAGCGAGGCGATCAGGTCGCGGAGCTGTTGTTGCTTCTCGGCGAGGCCGGCCGGGGACTTGAGCTTGGGGTTGAGGCGGTGCTCCCCGAGGGCGTCTATCGGGAAGAGTTCGGAGAGAAAGGCGCAGATGCGGGAGCGGGAGACGTGGCTTGCTATCTCGGCGTCGGAGAGCGATGTGAAGGATAGGTCCATGAGGTCCCGACTGGCATGGCTGATATGTTGTGCTTCTGTCATTTTGTTGTACTGAAGTGCGACGTTCAGGAACGACGGCTCCATGTCACTGTCCGTAGAGCTGCTCTTCCACCTCAAGTAGATATCCCGAGACTGGCCGTACTGCAGACTTCCTAATGGGATGTTGAGTTCAAAGTTGCCGCCAGGAGCCTGGACAGGATACTCTTGGCCCACAGCGATCCCCATTGTCTGCTGTATCATAACGATGTTGGGATAGGTTAACTTGAGGGTGGCAGTATTGCCAAAAGTGGATTGGAGGTTGGCAACGGCGTGGACAAAGACTGTGCCTATCATGCCCGCATCAGGGATGAAGGCGTAGTTACCCCCTCCGAACTCTGCGATGGACTTCAGCAGTCCTGATCTGAGGGTATACCCGAAACCGAATGTGTGGACGGACGGCACTATTGCGCCCATCGCCTTGAGTGCTGGCACGTATCCTTGCGGGGGGCATATGTGGTTCGGAACTCCGTCCGTTAAAACCATAACAGCAGGTACGCGACCTGTATTTGCTTCGTTCTTGAAAAGCTTGATGCCATCTCGCAAGCCGTGCCAAAGATTTGTGCAGCTTTCAGGTCTCATGGCCTCAATTTTCTCCTTGGCGGCTTCCTTGTTGGCGTCCGTCATCTCTGTCAGGGACTGCAGCACCTTGGATCCGTTGGAAAATGTCACGATTGCCAGTCGATCCTCCTTTGTCATAGTTGACATTATTGTGCGGCATGCGTGCTTGACCAGATCCAACACTGAGAGGCCTGTTCCCTCATCTTCGCCAGGAGCAGGGGCATCCGCGCCCATGCTGCCCGACACGTCAATCACTAAGGCGATATCGCATGGCACATGTGAGAGCTTTTCGTTTTTTGGCACTTTTGGCGGTTGGATTGTGAGAATAACACCGTCTTTGTCGGATAGTGGTTGTATCTTCACGGAAGCACCACCCTCTGGAGTAGTGTTCGCACCATGGGACTCAACCTGGGCGTAAGGAGGAGGGGCGTCGTTGACGTCGGGTGCAGGTGGATTTCTTCCGAAAATGGGCATAACAACCTGCGGTCTATTAGTGACGACTCGTTTTGGCATCTCGGGAAAATTCGGTGCCCACCATCGTGATTAATATCGCAGGTCGAAAGTCAACTCCAATACGTTGATCAATATGTGAAAATCCAGATCGTTGTGTGGATTAGCTGTGAATGAGAACACAAATTTAGAAGAGACGGCGATTGTAGACTCGTCCTCCACTTTATATAGAAAACGCACGCAAAGGGGCCGCGACCAGGCAGCCGCTTCCATATAGTCACAGCCACTCAACTGACCAGCATCGCTGTGACAAAAAGAAAAGGACCAAAGCAGTGGTCAGCCCGAGGAGTAGGGATGTTGGCCAGGGTTTCGCGAGAGAGTCCTTGAGACCGGTTAGGCCTTGCGTTCTGACTACTCGGTTAGCGGGAATGCTTGCTTGAAAGTCCACCCCGGTCAAAGAGGCTCTGCAGCGAGCTTGCCAGTAACTCAACGCCGGAGGCGGTTGTCATCTCGACAAAAAAAGGTAGCAGCAATGTAGCTTCTGAGCTCTAACTGCTTAAGGAAATTTTATTAAACCACACTCTCTTGAATGTCTAAACCTCTTGGCCGTACCATAGGCATACCAATATACTGTACCAACCATTCGGCCCATTTTGTCGTTTGGAGGTGGTCTGCCATGCCCACTCGGCACTGCCCCCTCTTACCCGTAGCTCAAGCTGTCTGTCTTGCCTAGTTCCTGTTGCCTACGAGTAAAAACTACCTGCACGTATGGTGGCTGGGCGCCGGCAAAGAGAGGCCCCTACGAAACTTAGTGCCTAACCCCGTCTGTTCGCAGGTGTTGTGTTGCAAAACAGCTGGCAGAAACTTATTTCCAATTGTCTCAACAGATCTTCCCCATTATTTACCGTCATCGACAGGATATTTTTCTGTTTTCGCGTTGACTGCCAGTCCATCCTCCATAATATTTCCACACCAGGCGGGTGAATTCAGAAAGAAAGTGCGCACTTTTGCTTGAAAAAACGTCAAGCATTGCCAATTTTAAGATGTAACGGTACCAGTCTATAGGATCGATCTGCCGGCGGATGCCTACCAGGCCAACTCACAGGGCTGCAACAGCCACCGAAACATTTGGCCATCCGGCTAGGCGTTCTTAATAATTTCCTGTGAGGCTCTCATTGTACGTAAACCAACATACCTGTCAAGGCGTCATAGCAAATCCGGGTGGCGCCTAGGTTTGCCACGATGTCACCTGGTCAATCAACATAACCCATGAAAGACGACATCCTTTCAAACGTCGCCTTTTGTTGCCTGTCTCAGCCCAGGATGCTTATCCCACTGTGTGAACTCGTGGCGGATAGCCGCATTGCTGGATCAACGCTATGGTGAGTACATCCAAGACGGGTTTCCCTGGACACTGGTGGCGCTGGTACTTGATTCTTTATCGATTAACTTCCAGGAGTTCCTACGCTGACCAAGCGACAGACCCCTACTGGAGGATTGGTCCCTCCGAGGCCTCCTTTGGACTGAAAAGCTGTTCGTATCCGACTGATTCAAGCAGCTTGGGAACCTAGTGCTGATTGCAGCCTATATTTTATTGCTCGGTCAGAAAGTAGAAGAATATGATTAGGTTCAGAACACATATTCATCAAAAGTTCGATTGCTTGCCTAGGTCCGGGACTCTTTTCTGGATCATTAGGAAGCAAATTATTGATTCTAGAATTCCAGCTTTTCAAAACAAAAAGAAAAAAGAAACTCTTCTCCAACAACAATTAGCAAGTCATCTTTAGCGTTAATGATGGGTGACAGCCTCACAGGCGTGCCTGGGGTATGGCCAGGCTGCATTTCAATATTGTTGAAGTGGAAGGCCCGTGCGTCAATTCAATCAATTCAATCTCGCCTCGACGTTGACAGCCTCAATTCCATCGCGATGGCTTCAACGTTGACCACCGGTTGAAACGGTTGAGAACGGCGGTGGTCCAGGGTAGCATTCGCAGCCCCGTAAGTCGCGTCCGTCGGACTTTGTCACTGGTACTTTCCACTTCGAACTATTTGCACATGCATCAATGTATTCGGTACTTAAGCCTCGCGAACGCGTGTGCGCCGCGTTCCCTGTCACCACGCGGAAAATAAACCCTTCAACAAAACATTGCATCCCTTTCCTGCAGCCAAAATGGATACCAACGTACCTACGAAGCGCCGGCGAGCTTCGGACAGCAACTCAACCAACGCACCGTTTACGAACTTGGATTCTTTGCCAGATGAATGGAAAATCTTTCCATGGAACAAGTTCCCGGCCTTTACGATTTCTGAGCGTGCTGGCAGGCAGACGTCCTGGGTCTGGCAGCATGGTTTTGACATTCAACGTAACGATTCTCCCACCGAGAGGAAATGGGTTTGCAAGCCTTGCCTCAAGAAGCCGAAGTCTAGAACGTCAGACTACTCCGCCGTTGGCACCCAGAATATCGAGAAGCATCTATTCAGAGAACACAAGCTCGTCGACGGGACCGGGAAGAGGCCGCCCGCTCTTGGGAAGGGGATGAGGGAGAAGACTCCCTCAAGGAATATCGTGGAGATGCTGAATCTCGTCACTTCAGACCCTAAAGAGCAAGCTATCGCGAACGCTCTCATCCAACGCTTCGATAGGGACCACTTTCAGAGACTGCTTCTCGAGTGGGTGGTCGACGCCAACGTCTCTTTTCGCCAGCCCGAGCATTGCCGGCTTCGACGTATATTCGAATACCTGAACCCATCGGTTGCAGCGACGAATGCCCATATCTCCCACGATACCGTTCGAAGGCGAATTGTCGACCTTCATCTCCGACAAAAGACGCGCATAATCGACCACTTGAGGAGTGTCCCAGGTCAAATCCATATTGCATTCGATGGTTGGCGCTCAAGGAATCGGCACGCTCTATATGGGATTGTCTGTTTTTATATTGATAAAAATGGAGTCCCGTCGAAGCTGGTCCTTGGCCTGCCGGAGTTGAAGAATTGCCATTCAGGGGAGAATATTGCAGCCCAGATCCTCGAGATCTTAGAGAGCTATGAGATACTCGATAGGGTGGGGTACATCACGCTTGACAACGCTGGCAATATGGATACAGCAACGGAGGAGATTGCGGGGGCGCTGGGTTTCGATCCGAAGAAACGGAGAGTGCGATGCTTCGGCCACGTCCTCAACTTGGTGGTAAAAGCTCTGTTGTTTGGGCACAAGGCCGAGGCTTTCGAAGCAGAGATTGATGGGGAGTCTGGGTTTGGCGCTGCCCAGCACGAAATCTGGCGAAAGAAAGGCCCCATCGGAAAGCTCCACAACCTGGTCCATTGGATCCATCGGTCCGACAAGCTGACGTACCATCTCCGTGCGCTACAGGAAGAATTCTTTCAACATTCAGACAACCCGAAGATTCGAGCAAGGAAGCCTGTCGACGTTGTCCGCGATAACCAGACTCGCTGGTTGTCGACTCTGTATATGATGCGGCGCGGTCTCATGTTGCGTCCGTTTCTCGAAGACCTAGTTGAGAAGGTCACGCTTGAATTCAACAAGGAATGTCGCAACGGGGTTAGAAGGAGGGAAGAGATGCCCCTCTGTCTCCGGGAGGAGAGTCTTCTTTGCGAGAAAGATTGGAAAGTTATTGAGTTGATGGACAAGATGCTCCTTGACTTTGAGGAGGCACTCCGGATGCTTGAAGGCGACGCCCAGAACCGGGTGCGAAAAGGAGGCCGTATTGAGGCATACGGCAATATGTGGGACGTTGCCTCAACCTACGAATTCCTGATGGACAGTCTAGAGGAGTGGAAAGCAGCAGCAGAGAACTACCCGGATCCGGAGCACTTCAAGATAAACATCAACCTGGGGTGGGATAAGTTGAACGAGTACTATGCGAAGCTGGACGAGACGCCAGCGTACTATGCTTCCGCCATTCTAAATCCAGTCTCACATTGGGGATATTTCGAGAATACGTGGACCGACAAAGCACAGCTGCCGTGGCTTCACGAGGCAAAAAGAATCGTGAGGACCCTGTGGGACGAAGAGTACAAATCACTACCGACTCTTTCGATATCGGATGAAGAACCTCCATTCAAGCGCTTAAAGGCAATGAGTGCGCTAGAGAGACACCGAGCCCACAGGACTTCGTCTCTGGCAGGCAGATGCTCTTCTTTGGAGGTGCGGAATGGCCTGATTGACACGGTGGATACGTTAATTGATGTGTCAGGAGAGGTTGGGAATAGCATTATTAGGGAGGCAAAGGAGGATGCCAAAGACGCTGGGGAGTAAGCGATGGGAATCTCGGCGGGCGTATACGGTTCAACCTCTTCAATTCAACGCCATCAATTCAATTTGGAGATGCGGTGGTTCAACTCCACGGACCAAATGCTGAGTAAGCTGTCAACGCACGTGAAGGCGAAATTGATGGAATTGAATTGATCGCCAGCCTGCTGCCGGCCAGATTCTTGATATTTTAGTGGCTGTAAAAGCAACCCTAGTGTAACTAATGGAATGGTGATGGATAATAACTCAGATTGTACTGGAATCGTTGACTTTTTGGCAGGTCCATTTCCCAGACTCGTTCCATAAGCTCAGAATGTCCGTTATCACGCCAACTGGACTCATCTGATTCAATAGATTTTGTCCAGTTGCGCGATTTTAGCTGTTGAATGTGAAGAATTGTAAAGGGATAATCCATGTGAAGTTATAAGGCCTTTTAGCCCCCCAGGCGAGCCCGACTCAACGAGTTCAGAGTCGTTCGGCCCGGTTGAGCAATCTCGGCAACACGATGTTTTCCGATTTAATGTCCTGTGCCGCCTTTCCCTTTGAAACTGTGACCATTCAGAATATGCTCTGATGCCACAATACAAGCAATAGATCTCTTGGGAATAGGCAAATAATCCTCGGAGCCAGCTCTGGCATGCGTGATACCCCATGTTCCTCTCAGAATTCCTCCAGCGAAACGCGGAGGCCGCGACGCAATCAATGGGATGGATACGGATAGTGTGGATTCCCTCCCTCGTTGCTTAGTCATCTACGCTGAAGGTCTATAAGAAACGCCTCTTCGTGGCCAACTTAGCTTCGGGTTTTTTCCCTCTCTTTTTAATTCAATCCAATTCAATCGAACCATCGTCAGTATTTGTGTTATTTCTGTCTTTTGAACGTTAACGTTCCCCCAGCCGTACCAACAGATAGGGAGCGGCGGCTGCTGATCACGGGACAATAATAAGAACAGAAGAATCATCAGAGAATGAAAAGGACTGCTTCGGGCACGAGTAGAGATAAGCTGCAGCACGGGTACTCTAGGTCATATTGGTCTTCTCAGAGTGCCGGGAGTCTCGGCCCGTCAATCGTCTGGCGGTTTTGAGCAGACGGAGTCTAAAGAGGGGGGACGGCGCTGAGACGCAATTCAGTGGTACATAAGTGAGAGACAAATTCCAAAACAGGAATTATAATCAGGACACATGCAGTACGAAGATCTCTGCTTTTGGCTTGTTGC
Organism: Diaporthe sp. PMI_573; assembly: GCA_021399435.1. NCBI lineage: Eukaryota > Fungi > Ascomycota > Sordariomycetes > Diaporthales > Diaporthaceae > Diaporthe > Diaporthe sp. PMI_573. The sequence continues at coordinate 82,491 of JAJTUP010000056.1, forward strand.
TCTTTCGACTTCGTCTAGGGAAATCTGTGAAACGGAGTTCACGGAAGGGAGGGGCTTATTCGTTACATCCCGTTCCACCTCTGAATATTATTTCTATCCCACCCACCGACAAAACTTTCAACCCACAGCAACCCCGAAGATCCCCCTCATCAACAGTCAAGATGGCTTCGACGCTTGAAGGTCATATATAGTGGACCCTTGCTCCAAATGAACTGTACAACTTGGCTGGAATGCCAGTCTTCTTGTCCCGCCAGCACCTCAAAGTCAAATCTGTACAGGATATTGCTGATTATTAGTCGCATCTCCGAGTACGCCAAATTCTTTCCAATACAGTCTCGAGGTCCAAAACTGAAAGGCTTGAAGACGGCATGATTGTCGTTCGCAAACTTTTCGTTGTACAATGGATGGGTCTCCTTGAGCCAACGTTCAGGACGAAAGCTCTCGGGCTCGGCAAAGTGCTCAGGATTTCGGAAAGTCGAGTAGATCGACACTGACACTTGGACCTGCGAAGAAAAGTCAGCATATGCCAATGACGGCAGTTTGTAGGGGACTTACGCCTTTAGGAATGTATCTCCCGTCGATTGTACCACCTGGACAGGTACGAGATGGTGTGTGCGGGGCGGGGGGGTACATTCGCAAAGTTTCTTCGATGACAGCGTGAAGATACTCGAGCTGTGCTGTAGCTGTTAAAGAAATTTCAGACTCGTTAGAGAATGCTGATCTGATTTCGTCGACTAATACTTGTTTTGCTTGAGGTGTATTGTTGACGTAGAAGAAGAATGCTGACAATGCGCTGGCGGTTGTTTCACTACCAGCCACGACCAAGATTGGGGAATTGGCCATGATCTCGGTTGGCAAAAGTCCAGGTCGGCCTTCACGATCAGTCTGCATCATATAAGATGTAAAGTCTTTCTGACCCTTGGGCTGGATACCTAGCTCCATGCGCGCTCTTCCTTTAGCCATCCCGAGCTGCCGGTTTTCCGCCCCTTTGGTGACTTTGCTTCTGAATAGAAAACTGAGCAAAGCGCCCATGATAGGGTAGGCCCTACAGGCTCTTGCAAAAGAGTCCGCCTTTATGCCGGTGAAAATACTGAGAACCCAAGGGTGATAGTGGCTGCTTTGGAGACTACCGAAAGGTTCCCCGTAGGTTAATTCACCAATAACATCGAATGTTGTGAAATTCAACCATTTGACAATATCGACCTTTTCTTTGGAATCCGCATGTTCTTGGATGCGCTGAACGAGGAGCTGAACATAGGAATTGATTGTCTTCTCGTGGTCGTGTATCACAGCGTCGCTGAATGCGTGACCGAGTTGCTTTCTTTGACGGCGGTGCGCTTGGTGCGGAGATCCAATGATCGAATATTCTGCCCCTGGCGCAAAGTATCCGGGCGTTTTCTCATACTCGGGTTCCGAAGCTGGGCGTCGAGCAAATACTTGTGTCCACCCTATGCTTCCATCAAGTGCAAGGCGATTGGGCCCCACTCTGATAATCGGGCCATGGATCCTGTGGAGCTCTGCGATCTGACGGACACCAGTGCCTGAAATATTATTCGTGTAGGTGTAAGGCAAATCTGAAACGGTCCAGAGCGCTGGGCCAGGAAACGAGCGTAAGGGATGGAAATATATTCGATAGAAAATCAAAAGAACCCGTGAAAGGAGCACCTCGGAGAACATGTCAGTCTCAAGTCGAAGATAAGTCGATCCAAGTGTGAGCTTACCGCGCCCAGGATTAAACCTGCTACTCGAGTGGTGTCAAACGAAGCTGGCACAAGCCAACTGTCACCATGGTGAGAGAACAGAGATGCAAACATCGTGCTCGTGTGAGATATTTCTTGTACTTTGTTAATCACGAGAGGAGGGTCTTTTCCGAGAAGGAAACCCGTTATCATTATATACATGCTGAAGCGCCACTGCTCATTCTGAGGGGTTTCTCCATACACCGTGAATCGACACTGGTTTCTCTGCCACGACGCTACTCACGCTCGGCGCCGACTGCGGAATTCGCTGTTCCGAGGTCCGCGAGCAGTCGAAGGAATGCCGTTTGTATTTGCGGCAGGCAGGCTCGGGAACGCTAAACTCTAAAAGGTGGAGATCACGATGAATCTGCCGAGGCAAGTGGGACTCACTAGATGGTATGGTGCGTCACGGCATTGAGACCGAGCGTCATAGCCGTAGGTCAAAAGACGTCCCAGCCCAATATACTCCAAAGGAATTCAATTATCTGACGGACTTAAGTGCGGTAAAACCGATAAGTACGTTACCTCGACATTTTTTTTAGCTGTTGCATACATCTATATATTTACTGTCAATTCAGTATGCCGCATTTTTTTATCCTAAGTATTCCAATAATATCCTCGAGACCGTCAACAATTACATTCGTACCAAATTATTGTGCGTCGTACCAAAAGTTTCATGAACATGGCGTCAACAGGAAAAACGATTGCTCTAGTTACTGGAGCAAACCAGGGCATAGGATTGGCAGTATCGAAGATCCTCTCATCCAACCATAATTATCATGTCATTATGGCGGGTAGACGGGAACAAGCAGTTCAGGAAGCTACCGAACAGCTGAGGAAGAAGGGTCTGGACGTCGAGCCTTTGGTGCTCGATATCGGCTCAGATCAGTCGATCGATGCAGCTGTTGACTACGTACAACGGTCAGTGTTGCCCTTTATCGAGTATCTTTTACTGGCTTACTGATAGGCTTCCATAGCCACCATAGCGCCTTGGACGTGCTGGTAAACAATGCTGGCATTGCTCGTGTCAGCCCTCCGGTTGCACATTCACGTACAACATATGAGACGGTCCTGGGGACGAACGTCGTGGGTACAATGTCCGTCACCGAGAAGTTTTTGCCACTCCTCGCCAAGTCGCAGCAGACCAAGAGAGTTGTTTTCGTCTCTTCCGGCGCCGGTAGCATGACAAACTGGGCAACTCCTGGCAGTGAAACAAGGAAGTTTAAGGCCCCAGCATATGCCGTAAGCAAGTCGGCCTTGAATGCTTTGTGCCTTCAGTTTGCGGTGGAGCATGAAGATGATCCCACCTGGAAGTTCAACGCGTGCTGTCCTGGATTCTGTTCGACAAACCTCAATGGTTTTCGAGGTACGAACACGCCTGAAAGCAAGGCTCCGATCAACTTCACATTTTCCACATGTGTATTACACATGTTGATCAACATCTTGTCAACATACACATCACATCGAAAATGGGAATGTTGATACACATCAACATCACTTCACACCCCTTTATCTCCGTGTACACGATGTTGATCATGTTGATATGGCCCGTGCTAGTACTAGGTGGGGCATTACCCAGGGGCGGCAGAACCCCTCCCTCCCGGAAAACCCCTGTCCAGTACCTAATTTGGGGTGTTTACCTACCGAAATTCTCCACCCAACCGCGTTTTTGGAAGGACAAACGCGTCCAACATGTCCGGAGCAGACCCCCTACCCTTGGTGGAGTCGACACCTGAGACTGCATATGAAAACCGACTCTTTACCCATTTTAAAGGCTATACCTTGTCTGAGCGCACCAAAGAAACACGATCATGGATTTGGCGCTTTGGTTACGATATCCAGAACGTGACCGAACGTCGATGGGTGTGCCGACCTTGTATCAAGCAGAATCGCCCCAAGCCGACTTCCATCACGTCCGTCGGTATTCAAAATGCCATGGAACACGTTTATCTGATTCACCACATCTGCGCGCCAGTGGGAGAGAAGACCAAGTCGGCGGCAGAGCGGAGGGCAGAGTTGATGGCAGAGAGGGATGGGCGCGGTGGGAGACACAAGTCGATTAGCCAACACTTCGGCCTGGACGCAGCCAAACCCCGTGAGCAAGCTATTGCCAATTCCTTCATCAAAGGATTTGACCGAGACCACTTCCAGCAGCTGGTTGTTCAGTGGGTTGTCAATACTAATAGGCCCTTCACTGATGCCGAGGACCCGGAGTTACGCGCCGTCTTCGAATACTTGAATCCATCCGTTGCGTTACGCAAGGCCCATGTAACTGGAGATTCCATTCGAAATAAGATCATTGCCGAGTACTACAAACACCGAGATACCATTATTGGAGTTCTGCGTCATTGCCCGGGCCTGGTGCATCTCTCTTTTGATGGCTGGACTGCTCGAAATCGACAGAGTCTGTGTGGAATTGCGTGTTTCTTCAGAGATGAGCAGAACCGTCCCTTGAAAATTGTCCTCGGTCTACCTGAGATATCGAAACGGCATACAGGCGAGAACATTGCGGCAGAAGTATCCACAGTCATCGATCTCTTTGGCATTCGAGACAAAGTAGGGTACACAACCCTCGACAACGCTGCCAATAACGATACAGCAATGGACACGCTCGGTGGACTCCTCGGGTTTGATGGCAAGCGCCGACGCGTGCGCTGCTTTGGCCATACCCTCAATCTTGCTGCTAAAGCCCTTCTTTTCGGCAAGTGTGCGGATGCTCTCGAGCTGGATGACCCATTCAGTGGTGCCGGTGTCGTATCTGATGCCGAATGGGCAACGTGGCTGAAGAAAGGGCCAGTTGGTGTGTCAGTTGCCCTGAATCTTGGGTTCCTTCGCTAAGATGTTTTAGGCAAGCTGCATAATATTGTTCATGATATTTATCGTGCGCAGCGCTTATCCTATCTACTTCGAGACATCCAAGCCGATGATATCAAAAAGGCATCAAGTGCCAAGTTACGAGCTAGAAAGCCACTCCAAGTCATTCGAGACAACGACACGCGCTGGCTCTCGCAGCTCTACATGATCCGTCGAGCGCTCAAACTTCGACGACACCTCGAGCTCACTGTTCTCAAATTCAAGCAGGAGTGGGAGGATGAGAACAGGGGCAAACGCACCAAGCAAGTCAGGAAGGGTGTTAAGGTACCTCACATCATCAGAGATGAATCACAGCTGTCTCAAAATGACTGGGATGTGCTCCAGCGGCTCGAGGAGATCTTAACAGAGTTTGAAACGGTGGTGAAAACTCTGGAGGGTGATGGCCAAGTCCGAAAGCGTAAGCATGGATTTGTTGGCTCTTATGGCAACATATGGGATGTCCTCTTAGGGTTTGAGAGGCTTATGGCCACCTTGCAACCCAGTCATCTTGAGGCTTGGATTAAACACCACAGCAGCGGCATAGGCCAAGCTCGTGAGTTTATCGTAGTAGTGCTGTAGCTTCCACAGGCAACTGCATTGTACAGGTAGGTCTGTGACATTTTGAACGTTATGCAACCCAATGTTTCGTTCAATTGTGTCAATGACCCCTTTCCAGGGAAATCACGGTCTGAATCTCAATGGCGGATCATGCCTAATCAGCCGGCGCGCTAGGTATGCTTGTCGGATATGCAGCCCGATTGATACGTTTGCACGTCTGAATGTTGTGTCCGATGTCTCCACAGCCTCTACATGCTCGTCGAGGCCCTTCAGTGGTGCCACCCAGGCAATCTTTCGCCACCTCTGAACTAGCCACGTTCCCTGTAGCTTCGCTGCTCCCACCGTCAAGGAGCCTTGGTATCTCTCGCACCTCCCTATCTAGCCTCCCCGCAATCGCCCATCCCTCAATATTTTCATACACATCTCTCTGCGCCTGAAGGTAGTCTAGAATGCAGCTGATTGCGTTGGTTCGAAGCTCAATGGGGTTACCGTGAGACTGTGGTAAAGATGCGTGTTGTCCCGACGATGCTTTGGCCTCGTATACAGCGAGAGCACAGCGCACCTCGATCCAGACGGTCAAGGTCTCCGATGCTGACGGTGATGTGCCAGCGAAAAGCTTATTCGTCGATTCCTGCAGTGTGCTGTACACCTCTGTGGGTGATCCCGTATTGGCAGCAACGTCTACTATCTCGAGGTATACCTGTAATGCTATGCTTGCGGCAACATTGCTCCCAGGACCTGTTGGGATTACATGCCTTGCCTTCTTCAGGAGATCTAGGAGGCTTTCATCGCTGTCATACCGAGATATTTGGATAGCAACATTGGCGATGAGAGGACAGTGTTGCGTACAAATGAGAGCGAGCTGATCAAAGAGCCAAGAGAGGGTGATCGCAGAATTAAAGCTCGTTGCGATCTCAAGTGCGCATAAGATCACGTAGATAAAACATGTGATAGCGCCCGCGTTGTCCGGGCCTGTCAGTCGAAGTGCATGGGACAGATCATCCAGGCAAGCCTGCAGAAGAGGTGATTCCCCGTGGTGGTCGCATTCCTTGCGCAGAATATGTGCAAGTCGAAACCTTACTACAAAGTCTAGCATATGTACCTCCTGGATGGAGAACGCAGAATTGCGAGATGACCAAAGATTCGATGAGTTGAAGTAGTCTGGATTGGGATATAGAGATAGTAGGGGATTTTCAAACGGCGTGTTTGTAGTAGAAGTGGCGAGGGAGCGAGCTGAGTTCTGAGAAGAGAATAAGCACTCCAGCGTGTTTATGACGTGCTGAGGACTGGGAACTGCAACCCGCGGGAGTTTTCTCGTAGATGGCGGGCGTCCGACGTCGGGGGCTCGCCGGTCAGGTCGGCCGTGAGGTTGGAAGGCCCTGCGTCGTGCATTCTTACGAATGCCCTTGACCTCTGGCGACCCAAAGACGGCTAAAACACGGTTGCGTTCTTTTGTCTCTAACCTATTGAGGCCGACGGCTCCCCTGCTAATATATTTTCGGATTCGCTCGACATCTGGATGGTCGGTAGTCACGAAATCTTGTAGATGGTTGTGAGGAGATGTTTGCTGTTGTGCCGGCCCTAGCCCATTCTGCTGTTCCTCTGATGGCAGACTGGCAATGTAATCTGCTGTTATGTTTTTTGTGACACCCCACTCCTTAAGACGTGCTTTATACATCCTCTCGGTAGCGACAAAGTTATGGTCCTGTTCCATTGTTTCAAGGACCTCTTTCAGCGTCTTCTTCAAGTACATCTGAGTTATCCTTTCTCGATGGCGCTCCCAGCCTTCCGGGGTGGCATAGTTCCTGCTGCGAACAGGCCTTTGTGTCGCATTTTGTGTCGCATCAGGAGATCTCGCAACCACGATTGTAGGATTCCATGGAGTGGCTTGATTTGGTGTGCACACAAACGCCTCGCGCTGAGAACTGGCCCTAGGTGTTCCGGAATCGTTATATGAATCAGTGCTGAACGAGTCCTGAGCAGTAGGTAAAACAATTTCAGTGCGAGAAGGGTTTGAAGTGCCCCTATGTTTGTCACCACTAAAGCTGCCATGTATGTTTGAATCAAGGGATCCCGCGAGTGACATGATAAAATGTAAAGGACTTGGGTTTCGAAAGGAGGGGTGTATTTCTTCAGCGATTGTTGAATATAGCTATCAAATGACAATATGTCTTTAAGGACGACGATTTCTCTGGCTGAAGGTCGACCATGGTTTTTATGTATTATAATTTTCGTGCTCTACCCAAATCCAGAACTATTTGTAACAGAAGTCTCTGTGTCTACAGTACTCAACTGTCATAACTTGTGTACTTCTGTAAGGACCTAGGGATCTGACAGGTCCAAAGGAATACGACGCAGTAGTTATGTAGTCGTCTTAGGTAACGGCTCCCCTACACGCCACCAGAGCTGTGGTCATTAACCCTTTAGACCAAGGACTGCTTTCGCAAGTTCCTGAACTAATTTGCTGCTCATTTGCCTACAGTTTCGGAAAACTGTACTTTGCATAAAGACAAGCATGCCGGGTCTAATATGGATACTTTTAAAAGTCCTCCAGAGTACTTCTAGAATATGTTAGATTCGTAACGTCAGGACTTTGAAAATGTACTGTACATATGATGCTTGTCAGCTGTCTATGTTCATTACTCGCCATAGATACAGATAAACATAATTGGACCGAAATCCAGCCTATGTCGGAATGGGAGCGTGGGAGAGCAGACAATTATCAGCCATTTTTATTGGTCAGGCACTTGAGCCAATCCCAGAGAAGTGCCGCATCCATGCTCACAACTTGTGTACTTCCATTTATTCGCTTCTCCGATCGGCACACAAATACATAATTTCCGTACTATACGTGAATAGATTGATCAATAAAGTGCTATATACAGTACTTCTCAAATGCGGTTCGCCAAGAAACGCTTTCACCTCGTTAGCGGTTATATGACCACCAATTGGATGGCAGGGAGCCTATCCAACACGGCGCTATCCTCTCAAAGGCAACCGATCATCATCAATATAGACACAGTACTGAGCCCTAAGCGTTTATCCACTGTTTCCCTAATGCCGATTGGGCCGATTCTGTATAAGCTCCTGTAGCGAAGCACATTTCACGAAGTACGTCTTTTAGAAAAGCAAGGGCCTAGGCAGCACATTCTTGCACTGATCATAAAATACAACTCTAAGTCACTCAACCATGGTCGTTGGTGTGTACAGTGTGTAAATCAAGCAAAATGGCACTAGGTGGGACACTTTTAGAAATCTGACAAATGTTGCAAAAGCGGAAGCTACTTATGCTCTTGACTGTACCATCTGATACTGTATGTACATATCATATGCTATGTGCGCCATATTTTTTATGTCGCTCGATACTTTCTAACGTCTGTGTGATGTGTCTCAAGGACTGTACCTTTTAAGTAATGCTGAAGCTGAGACAAACTCTTGTCTTCCGTCAACAACGGAAGGCCTACAAGATACGTACTTGGCAGGCAAGCACAGCCAGCCCTTGTCTGGCCCCTACATGTCACAATACTAGCAATGGTTGCCTAATTGGAGGCCTCACAGCAAAGGAGGCCGGAAACGCGCCGAAGTCGATACATTGTACAAACGCGAGCATCTACTTGAATTGCCAGCCCCATGTCTTGAAAATACCCAACACTTAGTCGCCCGTCACTTCCTCTTATCCTCATATATTTTATTGATTCATACCATGTCCAATACTCCATCTGCACATGGCAGCGTTACGTTGCTAACTCTTCTCTTGCCCTTTCTTTGGGCTGTTATCTGCATGGCTGCACTTGTGGCGCTGATCGAGATTTCTCGACACTGCTACATTCGATTCAGATCATATTGTGCGTCAGCTGCCACTCCTCCATCTCCTTGCACTGGCATTGTAAACACCAACAAGTAACTGGTGAGACTTCTTAAGTCCCTTCGTTCTGCAAGTCTCAATGCGACGCCTTAGACGTTGTGGCCAAGAGGAAGAAGATTTCTGGCATTGTGACGAAACAAGATGTTTAGAAGCTAGTTAGAGGAGTCAGGAGACCTGTCTTCAACTTTTTATTGCGCTGGGTCATGGCAGAACACTCTGCGCTTATTGTTTGAAATCGAGATTGAGCCATTATCAGCCATGGGCACCATCTGAAGAGATCGACCTGATCCGCAGCGGTAAGAGTAGTGAGGACAACGGGGAATTTAGAAAGTGGACACTTAATCAGAGCGAGTTTGATTATCTAATTGATCGGTTTGAACAAAATGGAGCAGATCGAGGCAGAGCCTTCTAATAACACGGCACGAGATCTTCAACATTCCCTATACTACACTACATAACAGGATGAACAACCGACCACATCGTGAAGAATCACGCGTCGAGAAGCATAAACTTGACCCAGTCGAAGAGCAAACACTTATTCGATACGTCATTGAGCAAGATGCACGAGGGTTTCCAATGCGACTTTCTGGTGTGGAAGATATGGCCAACCTCCTGCTGGCATCGCGTGATGGCAAGCCTGTTGGCAAGCACTAGGCACGACGCTTTGTGGATGCACAACCAAGCTTAAAGACCAGGTTCAATCGGCCTTATGATTACCAGAGGGCCCTCTGCGAAGATCCTGAGGTTATTTAGAACTGGTTTCGGCTACTCCGTAACATGATGGCCAAGTATGGCGTCGTGGATGACGACCTATACAACTTTGACGAGACCGGCTTTATGATGGGCATAATAACCGCGTCAATGGTTGTTACACGTTCTGATCGACATGGAAAGGCTAAATCTGTACAGCCTGGAAACCGGGAATGGGCAACAGTCATTGAATGCATTAATGCAAACGGCTGGTGTATCCCACCGTTCGTGATTGTCCAAGGCGCCTACCACCTTGCCAACTGGACAACAGAGTCAGGCTTCCCACCAAGCTGGATCATCAAGCCTACTCCAAATGGGTGGACAGATAACAAGACTGGTCTTGAATGGATTCAGCACTTCGACAAGCATACGAAGCAACAGACAAAGGGTGCGTACCGGATGCTTATCCTTGATGGCCATGAGAGCCATGTATCAGCAGAGTTTGAGCAGTACTGCAAAGAGCACAACATTATCCCTATCAGCATGCCACCGCATTCCTCTCATCTACTCCAGCCACTAGACGTTGGATTATTCTCGCCATTGAAGCGTGCATATGGTGATGAGATCAATCTCTTCATCCGGGCCTCTATCAACCACATCACCAAGTCTGAGTTCTTCATTGCATTCAAGGCAGCCCACGACAAGATCTTTACAGAAGAAAACATGAGATCTGGGTTTAGAGGAGCTGGGATTTCTCCATGGGACCCAGATTCTGTTATTTCCAAGCTGGATGTCCGCCTACAAACTCCATTACCATCTATACCAGCTTCCCCCCGAAACTGGGAGTCACAAACACCTTCCAATGCCCAGCAGACTGTCCAGCAATCAAGTTTTATCAAGGGCAAGATATCTACCCATCAGGGAAGCTCTCCTACACCAATTATGGAGGCAGTGGATCGGCTGGCGAAGGGTGCACAAGTGATGGCGCACTCACTCACCATGATGAGCGAGCAGATCCGCACACTTCAAGACGCCAACATAGCACTCGCCAAACGCCGGAGGGCCAAAAGAACACGAGTGCAGCTGGGAGGAGCACTTAGTATTGAGGATTCCCAGGTGATAATTGAAGAGAAACAAAAGGGGAAGCGGCTGGCTGGTGAAATCAGTGGTGGTGCCGAGGATGATGATGATGATGATATTGTTTTACGCCGGGGGCCGCACCGCAAGCGGTACGACCAGACCTTGATCTCAGAGGGTACAGGGCGTGTCTAGCTAGGTAAGGGATATCCCCTTTATAACAATCAAGTCAACCCATTAGACAAATCTCATCCAGTGATGCTAAGCCAAAGCCGTTCGCACCAGTCTCAAACCGTGCGGGGCAGGACTCTTTAGTTAACATTTTTAGTAGTGGTGGTGTGGGTCTGTGTCACCAAGTCCGCCTCGCCAACCCAAAGTCCATACTTGTGGATATGAGTTACTCATGAGTTGAGTAACTCATATATGAGTTACTCATCAATCTGGGGGTTGATGAGTAAGTATGAGTTATACTCATGAGTAACTCATGAGTCATACACAACTGAGGAAATTCTGGCCTCAATACCAATCAAATAGACTTTCTGGATGTCATTCAGAGTCTATGGAACCATCATCATCCTCCAGAGATATGGCAGGGAGCTCAACCAACTCCAGACCTTGTCCTCCCTTGGCATATGGTACAATCAACTCTTCCCTGAGCCAGTTACCAATGCATTCAATCTGTTCCAGTGTCTGAGGCTTCATCCTGAGGCGATCCCATGACGCTGTCCTCCGAGCACCAGAGAAAGCCCTCTCTGGTTCAGCAGACTCAGGAGGAATGGAGAGGATGTCAATGGCCATCTGACTGTCCTTCCCTCTCCGAGTCACTAGGCCCTCACTGGGGGTCATCTTTGATATCTTCAATCTTCACCTCTACTTCTTCAGGCTTTACTTCCTCTTTTGCTTCCTCCTTCACTTCCTCTTTCGCTTTGTGCTCTTCCTCTTCAGCCGCTCTTCTCTCACGCTCCCTTTTCTCACGCTCTTTCTCCTCTTCCTCTTTCTTCTCACGCGCCTTCTCCACGGCCCATATCTTCCTCTGGATCTTTCTCTTGTTCGCCCTCAGCAGCGCGGCACCTGCCAGCATCGTCTCGAGGGCCTCCACTTTGAGCGGCGCGAGCTCGCGGTTGTAACGGTACTTTGGCGACACGTCGTCCTGCGCCTCTTTCTTCTTCTTCTCCTCCACAACCGGTTTCTTTTCTTCCTCGTCTTCTGTGGGGCCCGTCCACCGCGGCAGGCGGCCGACGCCGCGGCGCCATGCCAGGGCCGCCTTCTCGTCGCCGGCCGCGAGGGCGACGGTCTCGGGATCCAGCACGATGAGCTCCCCCTCCTCGGTAAGCGTCGCCATGCCAATCCGTAGGCGGCCGTGGTCCGGCTCCCGCAGGAACACGAGCGTGTACTCTCCGTGCACGATGGGGTAGGGCCCGCGCATGGGCAGAGAGTTCGATTCCGAGTACTTGCCGCCCATCAGCTCCCGCGTGGTGAGGTGGAAGGACTCGGGCGGGAAGGGCGCCGTCACGATGTACTCGGAGTGTTCGCTCCCCATGGCCATCAGCAGTGGGAAGGCCAGCGTCCACCGCTCCGATACACAGTCGTACCCATCATCGATGAAGTCTTCGTTGGACATGAACGTCTCGAAGCGTGCGATCGACGTGTAGAACTCGGCGAGCGACACCATGGCGTCGTGGTACGGCAGCGCGACAAGCTGGGCATGGGCTTTATTCCTGTCCTTATACTTGTATATCCCACCGATCGTGCTGTGGCACTTGGGGTGTAGCAGGACGGACAGCGTGTCGAGGTCGACTGCCTCGAGGCTCAACTTTCCCTCGGGGATCGGCAACTGGCCGGCCAGATCTGGTCGCGGTGCGGAAGGATCTACCTCTGTGCTCCCGATCATCATCCAAATTACCTGGCGAATCTTTACTGGCAACGGCGATGCAATGGGCGGCGCGGGCTTGTATGGGCGCAGGCTCTTTTTGGAGTGACCGTTCTCCTCGGCAAACTTCTTGAGAGGCGCAAGAAAGCCAGCGCGGGTTGTGACTTTAGCAATGCGGCCCTTTGAAGCCTGGGCGACATCCTCCCGAGACAGGCCCGGATTGTGCCAGATGATGAGCTCATCGAGCGTCGTTTCCGCGACCATGTCGACAATGTCGTCCTTCCCGACCAGCCGGTTGAAGGAGATGTCGAGTACCTGGAGGTCCTTTGGCGCTCTTTTGTAAACGTCTGCGTTATGGGCGAGGGCGCCTTTCACAAGCTCAACCACCTGCTTTCCGGATAAGTCCCGGAAATGGTGTAGGTCAAGGTCTTTGATGCTCGTTTTGGCGTATGTAAAGGCGGCCAGGATGAGCGGTACGGCTCCCGGGTGCTTGGGGGCGAAGTGCTCTGGATGCTTATCCATAAAGCGCTTGAGCAGAGGCCGATAGTTCTTGTACTGCCGCTTTAGGTTGCCCAGAGTCTGTGAGGAATAGGAAACCAGCAGGTGCTCGATTATGTTCCAAACGCGCTGCTCTTCCTCATTCGGATCCGCATTCCTCTTGCGCTTCCTTGACGTTGATGCGGTTTGTTGCTCTGTCTCTGGTTCAGGAACTTCAGGCGATCCCTCTGTCTTGGCCTCTGTCTTTAACGCGGATGCTTTTTCCTCTGCTTCCTTCTGATTCTTCTTCTTGGTCTCGGCGATATCGTCGTAGTCGGTTGCGTCCGTGTTATCGCCCGAGTCGTCGCTGTCTTTATTGTCGTTGTCGTCGTCGTCGTCTGAATCGACTGATGGCGGCGGTGGTGGAAACTTGGGCCACACCTCGTGGATCGCATCGATCGACGTAACCGGGGCAGGCTCGTCCTCCCCTTCGATACACGCACAATCTCCCTCGGGGTAATGTTTGCTCCCCTGGCCGGATCCCCTGAGCCAGTCGTGCCCGTCCAGCGGCCGAAGCCTGAGGGTGCGGTATACCGCTTTTTTCCCCAGGCCGCACGACTTGTGAGCGGGCAGAACCATGGCGTAGGAGAGACGGTCGGTAATGTCGATGACGGTGCATCCGGGCTCCCACATGTACTTGCCGCCCCAGTCGGGGGGCGCGTTCCACCGCCGCGTGTGGAGCTTATGCACGAACGAAGACCACCAGCCTCTCGTGGAGGCACCCATGTACAGACACGTCTGAATGAATGGGAACTGGGGCGCTTCGGCCTCGACGCACTCCTTCCCGAGCTTGCGTATCTTTTCGTTCAGCAGTCGTGTCTGGACATGACGCCAACGCGTGGGAAAGGGCCGACGCTCCGCTTTGGCAGCCCAGTATTCCGCCTTCACATTCCGCTCCCATTCGGCGTCAGAGATGTTCTCTCCGTAGGCCAAGTCGAGGGCGACATATCTTAGATTCTTCTTAAGTAAGGTCAGAACTCGGCTAACAACTGCCCCGTCTGGTGTCAGCAACCGTCTTTTTTACAGGATATATAAGGGAATGGTGTTATACTGCTTATCATTGACCAGTCTGGATCGGCTGCTGGTATCTCAATACAGGCTATGCAGCGGCGCCGCCCGTTAACCCATGCGATGATGTGTATTGGGTGTACCACGCCCATCCTGGTCAGTGGTCAAAATAATGAAAACAGTAGAGTGATGATTAGAGCTATATCATATTGCAGAGATGGTGCCGAGGAAGAGAAGGTAAAGAAGCGACGAAAAATAAAAAGCGAAGAGACAATAAGAAGGAGACAACAGAATAATATATGTGCGACCGAGGGTGGTCCGTGTGGTTTGTTGACAGGCACTGGGAGGGGGGGGGAGCACGCGTGCTGATTGATGCACGGCGGGAGGACGCGAAATCGGGAAATGCAAGACGCGGGTGATGTTAAGCAAGCGTGAAGTTAGATTCGCATGCCGCATTCCCACGCCGACCGAGTTAAACAAACAGGGGTCCCACCGTCTCGATACGGAAAAAAAGGCCGGGGGAAACACCTAAAAAACTCGGTCGTCCGGTTGTTTCAGATAGGCAGGCTTGGGTCTTTCTTGTTCATCGCTCTGCGTGTGGTGTAGCACGTGGCCTCCGGGACACAACCGGCAGGTATATCCCACAACATGGTAGCTTTGCTTTTCTTGACAGTGGGTTTTCAAAATCAAACTATCTAGTGTCAAACTAGTTTGTACGCTCAATCTACAAAGGTAAGGCTACAAAAGCAAGGAAATGACTAGTGAGACATCATTCATTCATCGATTTCCATCTTCTCAATCTCATTCTCGACATCGGCCTCGTACGCTTCTTCATCATCTCCCTGTGCATCTTTCTTCTGAATCTCGGGAAAGCGAAACCAGTCCCATTCCATCCTACCAATTTGCTCTCTGTAGGACGCCTTGTCGCCATCAGCCATGTAGTCCGCCGCGTCCACGGCCTGCCTCATGGCCGAGAACAGATGCTCCCAGAGCTCTTTTATCTCCGGGTGCTGCGCGAGCGCCGGCACCTTTGCCTGTACGTAGAGCAGCATCAAGCGCTCGAGATCGTATGCGTTGCGGCTGTGGGTCTCGAACGGGAACGGATCCACATTCCTGCGGACCGGACGCTGGTGAAATGCGGCCGTGTAGTCTCTGTTTCTGCTCCACCATGGGAGCTCAATGTCCCCCGGCTCCTGGAGGGGCGTACCCTCCAGGCACAGGAGGCCCAGGAGGGAGGCGCCCAGGGGGAGCGTGACGACAGAAGGTGTCGTCCAGCGCAGCAGGCCGACCATGCTCTTATAGTCGGACCCCACAATGATATTGTCGGCGTCGATGCGGGGGTTGTGCACCGCCATGGGCCAGGCCTGCAGCAGCTGCTGCACATTGATTTCTTCGCCTTCTCCTTGTTCGCCTTCCGACCCCAACAATGCCAACGGCGCTGCGACCAAGTCGACCAAGTCCCGCAGGATGCTGGCGTACATCTGGCGATTCATTCGCAGGCCGAAATAGCTCGCGTCGGTCGAGAACGGCTGCCCGGCGGGACAGTCGATCCGCCACACGAACAGCTGCCGGTGTTCGGCCGGCAAACCCATGTGGCCGACCCACTCGTAGTGGGGGACGTACTCGCCGTAAACCTCTCGAGCCGACTCGAGCTGGTTCTCGATGTCTAGCTCCTCAAAGGTGAAGTAGAACAGGGTCATCATGCCAATACCAGTAGGTTTGGGAAGACCTGATCCCTCCTCGATCTCGCCCTCGACTTGAACCATGTAAACGTCGTCGTCAAACTGGAACTGGGAGGGGTATGCCAGGACGCCGGGCGGCCGCTGGAAGCCAGGGCCAGACGGCCATTTCCAGTCCGGTCCCACCTCGGACGGGCCGTTCTTGTACCAGCTGGTCTTGTACGGGTCGGCCTCATCGTCGCTGGAATAGATTCTCCTGCAGAAATCTTCACAGTCCTTTCGGCGCACGTGCGGGTTGCTTCGGAAGAAGTTAATCACGTGTTGGAGCGCCTTGGGCCGAAGCATCGGGAAGTCAAACAGGTCTGCTCCCGCCTCCCACTCGGGGACGGTCTCCGTGGGAGAAGAATTATCATCACTTTCGGTGTCGCCATCCGAATTGTATTTCTTCTCTTTCTTCTTCTTCTTCGGCTTGACCATAGACTCCAGCGTGCGCGGCTCACGTCCCGCGTCGACATCGCCCAGCTGCTTGAGCAGCTTCGGGTAAAGGTCTTCGTCATTGGCCTTGACCTCTTTATCGAATCTCTCTCTCTCCAGTTTAGCCTGACCTTTTTCGACCCGCATTTGGTACTTGTAGCTTCTTGGATCTGTCTTCGTATCATCGTCGTCGGAGCGCCAGAAATACCCGTTGTCGAAAGCCGGATCAACTGGCTCCCGCGGCTCAGGTCCGGACGAGTAGCAGTTAGACGAGTCGGACAAGTCTTCTTTCTCTTCTTCCATAGCCACGTCCGAGTCCGAGTCCGAGCCGTCATCGGTCAGGTCGTCCTTGTCGCCTAGCTTCGTGAGGAGCGCATTTTCACATTCCTCGAGCACAGCGTCGAGCACAACATCACAGTGGTTTTCCCAATCGTCAGTGCCGCAAAGAAACTCGGTTTCCAGCTTGGGGTTCTCATCGCCCTTGTTTGCTGGCTCGGCGTTCTCATCGCCCTTGCTTTCTCCCGCTGCAGCCAGTCTTTTTTTCTCGGCAGCCGCTGCAGCTAGTCTTATTTGCTCTTTAGCATCTGCAACGAGGAAAGCCCGGGTAACGGGACGGTATTCGCGGGACTCGGGTTTAGGCGGCATGTCGTTTTCTCGTCAAGACATGGACTAGATAGAATGGATTATAGATCAAATGAGAAACTAAAGAGGAAGAAGAAGAGGCTGGATCGAGAGCCATGGGCCACCAAACAGCGGCCAAAAGAATCCGGATATTCGCGCACCCTTAAATGGATGGCGCGCACCTTTTGCTTAGTCAGCAGGGCTGCAGCCAATCAGATCACTCCATTTGACCTCACGCACCACCCCAACAGAGTGCGTTTTGTAGCCTCACCGACGTGCCCAGCCAAACCTCCTCTGCCCACCAACACTAAACTACCCACCCACCACCCACACATCGTGCTATCGATTAAATGCTTCGTGGAATCGATCAATTCGGCATGAAATTTAATCTGGTTCTCCACCTCTTCAGACTGCAGAGCTATGTATGCGCTCAAATAAGGCTTACCTGCCCTCCATGCTGGGCATTTTACATCATGCTGAGTATTGTCGTTCCAGTCGTAGTTTATAGAGGTAGAGCTCTTCTTATAGGTCTTAGCTACGCTGCTTCGCCGCGTGTCGATTGGTCTTTCTTGACTATCCTATTGCTTGCAGCGCTCTGAGTAAAGCTGGAAGCTGATATAACAACGCTAAATTGCTCATGTAAATCAAACCCCTTGTGTTAAATATCTCCTGTTCTAACCCTGAAACAGATTTTCGCCCAAAAGACGTTTTCCACACCATTTATAAGCCTATAATCGGACAATTGCGCATTGCGTTGGCCACAGAAACCTTCCTGTCCCAAGTGGAGAGCACCTTTACCACTCTCATACTCAAGAATCGAAAACATAACCTGAAGGCTGCCACATCTCACGCCTATCGTGTGAGGCTGATTGGATCGGCAGCTGCGGGCATAGACCTGACTGGGACATGCTTTTTTTTGCCTCCTGAGGCGGCCGATCTTCACCCTCGCCTGCCAACACCAGCTCTGCCCCTGCTGTATTATCGCCAGCGGCGCGGCATCTCAAAATTCCATATGCTCGTTATCAACGTGTCCCTGGTGTGGCAAGGCCAATGCCCGACTGTTCTCATTACAGCCACCGACGGCCGGATCTAGGATCCTAGACTTGGGCCCAAGCTCCGATTTGACCCAGACGTGCGCGTTTCTCGAAGACATTCAGAGGAATACCATTACTGCACTGCCGCTGCGGGACTACTTTGACGTTGTGAGATGCGATGGAATATGTGGCCTGCTCCTCGTGCTGAGCCTTTTTGTGGAGGAATGGTCTCTTGACGATGCAGCATACCATATAAGACGAGCGACTAAAACCAGGGTCCACCAGGGCTTGATTACGTTTGGGCCGCAGCTAACTTAGCCCTTTCGCGTACTTGAACGCGCAAATGGCACTAAAGTCGTCCATCACCAGCTAGACTCAGCACCGGATGAGAATTTACTGCAGAAGAGCAGCAGCGACCTAACGAGGAAGAAGTTTCCGATTTCTGCTTTGATCTTTACTGGGAGGTCCTTGCCCCGTTCAGCGATGTGATTGTGATGTTTGTCGCATGGCTTGGTCCATTGAGAACAGCACATATACTACGACGCTGGGCTCGGTCACCATTTGCGGCGTCTCGTTTCAGGCCCCATATCGTTATCGTCACGGAAGACAACGAGGACCCGCGATTCGCAGAGATTTTAGACACGTTCACTGAAAATGCAAAAGGAAGATTGACAGTCTCAAAACTGATCCGCCGATCAGAACTATCATCAGCCATTTCAAGCTTAGCAGAAGAATTAAATGACGCCCGCACGGAGCTTGAATTAAATTTCGCCCACCAACACAGGTCTTTCCTTATTCAAACATCACTTCAATATTTCTGCGATAATCTACTCCTTCCGGATTTTGTGACGGCGTCGCGACTCAACAATCCTGTCCCACGATCGCCAGAGTTCCACCTCCAAAAAGCTGTCAGGGCATTCGATTCTCGCATTCCTCAGGTTACTCGACTCATAGCATCGGCATTAGCGCTAGATGCATTCCCCCCTGGGATGCACCGTAAATCAGACCCCTTGTGTTAAATATCTCCTATTCTAACCTTCAAAACAGATTTTCGCCCAAAACACATTTTCCACGCTATTTATAAGCCTATCATCGGACAATTGCGCATTGCGTTGGCCACAGAAACCTTCCTATCCCAAGTAGAGAGCACCTTCACCACTCTTGTACTCAAGAATCGAAAATATAAGCTAAAGGCTGCCACATCTCACGCCCATTGTCTGAGGCTGATTGGATCGGCAACTGCGGACATAGAGCTAACCGGGTCTAAACTGGTGATGGACACCTCCTCAAAGAGCTTGACTTTCGTTGACTACAGCATTAGCTGTCTCCCAGCCTGCATAGAATCTGCTGTAGGCATAGTCATTAGGGCGATGTGGTCGGGCGCAAGCCTGATGATCCCTGAAGATGCCACGATCTGTACTTTGGCTGTAATTCTTGTTGAATTGTATGCGTGAATGCTTATTCTTCAGACTATTCTAGCTTCGTGTAAGTGGGCCGGAGGCCCCCTATATATATTCGACTTATAGGGATAAAGATATTCCCTATTATTAATACATTAATAATACACTCTTGTTATCTGTCTACCCATTTGGAGTAGGGTTGATTATCCAGCTTGGTGGGAAGCCAGACTCTGTTGTCCAGTTGGCAAGGTGGTAGGCGCCCTGGACGACCACGAACGGCGGGATACACCAGCCCTTTGCATTGATACATTCAATAGCTGTTGCCCATTTCCGGTTTCCAGGTTGAATATATTTGGCTTTTCCATGTCGATCAGAACGTGTAACAACTAATGTTGCAGTTATTACGCCCACTATGAAGCCAGTCTCGTCAAAATTATACAGGTCGTCATCTGTGATCCCATACATCATGTTGCGGAGTAGCCGGAACCAGTTCCCAATAACCTGATGCGGTATTTTGTGAGTTAGGGTGCATGAATACCACGGTTTAGGGCTCAGATATCGGAATTTGGGACAGACAAGGGAAAGTGGGATAGAATGACAGGATTGTGCTCAGCATTAAACCAGTTGGAGGCATTTCATACCAGCTATCTCGCACGTCAGCTTACATCCAAACCTGGCAAACTACGATGTGGAAGTTTAGTTACCTTTCAACGTCTTTTAGTGTCTGCCTCACCAGTTCTAGGAACAAGTGTTCCTAGATTAGGAAACGCAGATTCGGTCCGCTTGGGTCAATAAGGAGAAACCCAATATCGAAATGCCCAAATGGAGTATTCAGAATAAGATTTCTTCTTCGGCTCTTTATTCCATTTCTATAATGGGTTATGGACGATGTTTTAGACAAACAATTCTCGTCAGCAATCACGTCGACGGCAGCATAATGCTTTGGCCTTACGAGTCGCGATATCAACTTACTGATTTTCGAAAGAAGGGAAGGTACTGAATCCGATCTCCTCTGGTTTACATACCATTACATTATGTATCCGATTCTCGCCTGAGGCGTTTCCTCGGGCGTGAGTAGGAGCGGGAGCTGTTCTGCCCGTCACCTGCGAGAGTCCCAAGACCAAGCCCGTCGTCACCATTACCGTTAACAATCCCGGGCAGAATCACTACTATCTTTTTATCTTTACTTGTGCTAGTAATGGTCGACTAGTCTACTTGAACGGCTCTGGCAGAGCGGGAAGCCAATTGCTGAAGTTTTTGTTGATCCCCCTTGCGTTGTTGGCGTATCGTGATGGCGTTGAGTCACGCCACCGTGAATTGCTAGGGAAGTTGAGTGTCCGTTGATGCCGACTGAAAGGATAAATATCGATGTCTCGTCGCATGGCAGGGTATTCTCCACCAGCTAAGCAACGTCAGACGAGCATAAATTGCCGGACAAAATGGGCCCGAAATTGGTTGCTGATTCCGGATTGAACGTAGAAACGGACTCCAACTCCAGCAATGCAGGACGTGAGTGTCTACGGCCCGCAGACGGTATGTTTCTCCATTATAGTCGAGCAGCAAATGTAAGGACATACCGCCTGGCTTATGTTCCAAACGAGATGCCTCGCAAGTTTCGTAAGCCAGTCGCCATTGTTTTCACCTTCCGAGAGTCTTACGACTCGGAAACATCCTAGAATTCTTCCCTCATTTCCAGCAGCTAAAAGACTTCCGACGACGTATGCCTACTCGCAGAACAGCCCGTACCTGGATCGAGAGGACCAACAACCGCACGGCAAGCCAAGCGTTGCCGATCATGGAAACGGAGCACGGCCTCGCTCTTGTACTGCAAATCCAGCCTCCGCATGCATTGCACCAAAATCTCGCACGTCAAGCTTCACTTGACCCGGAGACTTCTGTTCTTTCCTTCCTAATTCCTATGTATCTGGATATTCTCGGAGGTTAAAGTTATTTTCCCGCCATCAGTGGGTCGTAAATGCGTCGATCTGATTTCTTCCCATGGCGGTGCACGCAGCTGCTCATGTTTCCCAGCTGAATCAAAACTGAGCACATAACCAACTCGATGGAGTCCTGCCGGCACCTCTGTATCAACAGACCTGATCGTTTAAATGAACGTGGCTATAACCGCCGTGACCCAAAAAGGTTAGGAACTATCGACAACATGCATCAGCTTGCGTTTGCTAGCCGGCAGGGGTCACTCAAATAACTTAAGAGGGCAGGATTCTGCACCTTCTGCTGCACCCTTCCTCTTCAACCAAGCAACAATCAGTCCATACCCAATTACACCAAATCGTCTGTACTTCTCCACATCAACCCCTCTGTTCGAGAAGTGTTTTACGCAGTTCCTATGCTCCGCCTCAAGTCTTGACCCTGCCACCGACTTGCTGCTTGCTAAAAAATCACAGATCTCGAAGGTCTTTTTGCAGAAGTTGGATTGTCATACGTTCTCCGCAATGGCACTCGAAACCCCCACAGAATGGAGCTCCGAGCCAGATTCTTGCGGAGAAGTCTCTGGCCCCCGGAAACAGCCATCACACGAGAACAACCGGTATGCTTTTGGAACATCAAAGTAAAAACGAAAGCCGCTGAAAATCTTGGCCTTAGTCAGACTCCTCCTCACGAAGACGAAGAAGAAGAAGAAGAAGAAGAAGAAGAAGATAATATCGCATACAAGAAGTTGGTAAAAGAAATCGTGCACCTCGTTTTGCAGTCCCCACTCGTTGGAGACATCGACAAGAAAGTTGTTCAGCGCTATGTCCACGGCCTTCTGGAAAATATCTTCAATTATCCCCTCCCACCTTGCCGAGAGAGTTCTGCAAAGGCTAGTTGAAGAACTATGACGCTTTCAAGGAAATGTTGAAAAAGGCGTTAAGGTATTGCAACCGAAGGGTTGAAGAAGTGGATAGGATTTTTACCAGCACACATATTATTAGGTATAGATATACTTGAGGAACTGTACCTGTTCTTTAGTTAATAATTCAGGTTTGATTACTCACCAGTGGACCAGTGTTTCAGTGTGTACATGGTTACTCGACACCTTGGGACTCAACTCAGCTTCGCGATTCAGAATCGTGGGAAGGATCATGCGATACGAACTTCAGATATTATCAAGATGATAAATCAGCGTCTTGGGACAGTATAGTCATGGCACCTCAAAAGGCTCTTTGTTGACGATCGGTCACGAACGCCATGTACAACAGTTTTCTCGAATTTCAACCACTTGATCCTGCCTTGCTGAAATCACTTTGGCGTCGCTCTGAAACTACTCTATTCGAACCTGAAACGTTCTCACTAAAATAATGTTTAAATCAGAGCTATCAGCATCACCGGAGAGAAGAATCAGAATTGTAATGGGCTGCAGGCGGTACGCGAGAGTACCACTTAGTGGGAGCGAGATCACCAATAGTTCTCTTATTTGAGAAGCATTCCCACATGAAATCGACCGTTGTATGGGTGTGATGGCCGTCGATGACGAGAAGGCCCCAGTTAGACGGGTCTGCTGGGGCTGTCAACGGCAGGGAGACCTTCCGAAGCCACTCAATCGCGATGGGTTCCTCCATCACTGAAAATGGTTGTACGAATATCCGATTTCCGGGTTGTGGCCTGCCAATTTCAACCTTTATTCCCGTCTTAATGTCCCACGTAATATACTCGTATGATACGATATGTCGCTTGGAAGAGGCGACCTTTCTGTATACTCGGATCATCTAGAACCTCGGTAAGACATCTGCTCAACGCCTGATGCAAACAGCCCGCCATAAATGATTTGCCTGCACATTAGCTTGTTCTGTGCCGTTGGTGGAGAATGGAACGAGAGGGACCGATTCCGAGTAAGGCGTTATAGAAATGCCATCGATCGCCACCTGATCCGACGAGAATGCTTCTGCGCCAGATATTTTGCCGCTTCTTTGCCGACATGGCTTTCCGATTTCCTCCATAACATTGGTCAGGCGCCCGCTCTTGTAGAAATCTGCACCCTACTACTATATTTGTTCCCAGAGGAGGTCTGCCCCTGCTCCGCTGTTTTGTAGGTCTGGTGGGACCTTTATGATTGGATACTATAATGCTACAGAAGAGACATATCAGGGCCGTATCAGGGCTGCTGTTATGAAGCAGTCACAAAAGGTAAAAGCAGATGATAGATGAAATAGTTCATACTCATTTAGACCCTTACCCTGTTTTCTAATTCCACCGCTCACCGCCTTCCATTGCATTATAATACATCCAATAATCAGCATGGCCATGTGTCCCGGGTCTCAATTTTCAGTGAAACTCCTATCCAGTCCTCGAGATTATCCACGTCTTCTAGTCTAGAGCCAGATCGGAAAAGAACTAGCTTCTTGATACGTTTCAGATTAACGCAAAACGTACCCCAGGGTCTGGGGGAATGGGACCTCCTTTCTTCGGCATTAGGTGCGAGAGAAACTGTGCTATGTAGCACAACCATAGCTCCTCGGTCATAGGATGGAGAGGAGGAAGTATGTCGGCAGCGTCGAGGTTTCCCTCGGGCAACTTCAAGACGCAAACATGCCGCGCCGATTCTCCAAAATCTACGTCAGTGATCGAAAGGCGTCATGTTTCATCTAAAATAAGTAGCAACTGGTATAGGCTGATTATACTAAACGATGTGTCAACCATTCTATTCCATGGCGGTTGCGTGGTTCTGAACCGATAGACATTAGCACGGATTCGTTGAAATGCATGTTCGCTACAGTCAAGTTTCTAGTTATATTACATGTCCATGGTTCACTAAGAAGTAAAGCTAGGATCTTCGTGTATATATAGTTCAGTACTGTAGTTGGGGTACCATTAAAGTGTGTTTTCTCACGGCCATATACTCACTCGGCTTTGTGGGTGTTGTGAAATAAATCCATTAGGGACACAGAGGGGAGAGCTCTTGATGTGGGGAGTGCCAGGGTACCTGAAAGCAGCCGCTTGTTCCAGCCCTACAGATCGGCCCAATTGTGGTCAGGCTACATCCGGCAACACAGTCAACACACTGTACAAGCCACATATAGGAAGGCGCTGGTTAAGGCGGGGCTGGCTGAAAACTGGTCCCCGTTCGGCGGAGGAGCCTCAAAATGCCCCGGAGAGAGTCTAGCGAGACATACAATCCTGGGTTCCGTAGTAATGCTGTTGAGGAGCCTGGATATCAGGCTCGTAGACCCCGCCGCGGCGGCAGAAGTTGGATCGCAGCACCGTACATTTCCATTTGGGTCACATGCACTCATGGCCTCATCCCGACCGACAGCCACGACACAAGAACCCCCGACCGAAGAACCCCCGGCGCAAGACCTTCCGACTCAACCACCTACCTCCGTTCCCCAGGACCCAATATCTCCGTCCAGACCCAGTCCCGTAACAGCGAATACCGAGACCAAAGAAACCAAGCCATACCCGATCGTGCCGTCATTTCGAGATTGGCGATTTCCGCATGACAAACTGCCGGCAGAATGGAAGTCGCCCCATAAACCACCAGCTACATCACCAACAAACACCACACGCACATCAGCATCACCAGAAACGACTTGTTACATCAGTGGTACTCGGCTGGGGACTAATAGTTGCCACATAGTCCCTACCTTACAAAAGACCTGGTTTGGCATCAACGGCATGGCCCGGTACATGCCCGAAAAGCGCGGGATTGACGACAGTGCCAACTTGGTCACTTTACGGGCTGATCTCCATATGATCTTTGACAAGAACCTGTTCACCATCGTGCCCAAGCCTTCAGGTATCGACTCGTATGCTTTTCTTGTCCACGTACTGAAGGACGCAAAGGGCGGGAAAGGCGAGCTTGTGCCTTCATATCACAATCGATCTATCCGGCCAGAGGCCGCTTCTGCACATTCTCAGGAAGCACTCTTTGCGCGTTTCGCCTTGTCGATATTCCCACTTGTCCAGAGCTTCTTCGACACTGATATCCCACGGTATCTTGCGGTCAAATCGCCTGAATCCTCTGGTCCCAAGTCCAGGTTTGTTTGGATGAACAAGCAGCAACTTACAGGCTTTCGGATGCAGAGGGGCGAAACTCCTACCGGCTCAAGAAAACGATTGTCTTCGCAGATGTCTCGAGATGACGAGCTTGGTTGTGAGGCCGTCCATGATCATCCGGAGCAACGGAAACGGCGCATGTACAGTTTCAGCAGCGCAAGCGCCGATAACGAGGGTCTCCTCGATGAGGGAACAAGGTGGTACAATGAGCACGGCAAGTTCGCAGCAGCTGTGAGCTCCGCACAGAGAGAGCTTGAGGAGAACACGACGTGGTATCACGAACACGGCCGGTTTGCAGCAGCTCTGAGCTCTGCACAGAGAGAACTCGAAGAGAACACGGAGTGGTATGATGAAGAGATGGGGCTCACTGCTAAGTCGGGCAGCGAATCGGGCGGCGAATCGGGCGGCGAATCGGGCGGCGAGTCAGAGAGACTGCCGAACCTGTCACACTCATTCACTACCTCTGGATCAAACAGGAGCAGCGCCTTGCTGGATCAGCCTGGAATGGAGGACGCAGCCCACAATGCTGGGGGTAATAGCACCTCTGATAGCAAGTCCAAAGGGGTTGCTGCTACATCAGACGGTCACAAGGGCTCGCACATAAACACAGGACATATCATACACACGGAGGGGTGGGAATGTTAGTACTAATGATATATAATAAACGAAACAAGCATGTCCATCCACATTATCCTCCTACAATTTAGGCCTGGTGTTATTATAGTCAGCAGGCCCAGTGGGCTTAGCGGGTGCACTGGGGTAGTGGGGTTGGTACTTAGCTAGCAGCAGAAGATACCTGGTGTGGCTGTGTAATGTGTCACGGCCAGCACGAGATGCAGCATGGGAGCTGGGTCTATTGGCGCTGTCAACGAATATTCTAAGCTGAGGAGAGGAAAAGAAAGGGGAGAGCGAAGCTCTGGCGGTCTCTGGCTTCGCGAAGTCTTGACGCGAACTGTGGGGCTAAGGGTTAGGGTCCTGCCGTCTAGACCTGCTCTGCTTGCCTGTCTTTTCTGCCTTGTTATCGTCCGGGTGGTCGTCGTCTTCCTCGTCTGCTGCTGCAGACCAAATCCATTTTTGCAGTCGTAGCGGTGGACCGGGCGCTTCTGGGTGTTCTCGATGGAAGGTCTCCAGGGTGGACCATCAATCAACGGTTTCAACGACGTTGATCAATATATTGAAATCAATCAACGTCAACGTCAATCAACGAAGCCATCCCTTACCTAATCAATCAATCCACGAGAAGCCGTCAATATTGAAGCCGTTGATTGACGTTGACGCTAGACAGGGGTTCTCTCCCTGCAATCAAAAATGCGTGATAAGCTGTTAACCCTTGATAATCCTAAGCGTAGAACACTATATAAAATGGTCTATTTCTTAACATATAGTAACAACCTCGACATCACTTCGGCACTTCAATCGACCCCACAGCGACAGCCACAAAAATCACCAAAGTCGCCGCACACCACCAGGGGGATGAAGTCGGACTCTGTACCTCCACGCGGTATCCCCTGGGAACCTGAGAGCTTCTGCTACTCAGAGCCAACACAGAGACGCAATGGCGGGGTTTTTTTGAAGCCCAACGTTCAGCGGCGTGGCCCTCGGCGCTTGGTTGCGGCCCCCTCGGGGCATGACGTCAATGACGTCAGCGACGACGAACAAGAGAAGCGACCCTCGGGGTTGAGCACCAGCAGCGCATAGATACGAGACGAAGCGGCTTGACCTTCTATCTTGGAGGGAAAGCTCTATCAGACCCCGAAGCTGGACACTAAACATGGAGGCGGTCCGGGAACGGCGAGGTTTGCCTTGGCCACGGGCCGGAGGAACAAGGCAGTCGGGAGACAAACTACACCGCAACCACCTTACCAAACCTTCGAATAACCACATTAAGCACCCTCGTGTCACGACAGCAGGTCTTGCTTCAGCCGCCGAAGATAGGACACTGGACACTTGGAGAATCCGCCTTCAAGCCGGCTTGCTACTAAACCCACGAGATTCCGCAGGAAGGTTGCTGGTACTATCTGAGAGGCACAAAAACCGTCGCAGGTTCTATTTGTATGGGATTGATAGGAGCGGCTCTACGATATCTTTAGGGGCTATGAGGTGACTATGGCGACAACTGAGGCAAACTGGATATGTACAGTAGCGTATTAGGAGCCCTTTAGGCCTAGAGCCTCCGGGCGGAATGAACTACACACACACACACACACACACCACCAGCCAAAATGCTGTCGGCGACAATGCGATCAGCCGTGGCCCAGGCCTTGCGCAAATGCGCTCGCGGCCTGCCGGCCAAGTCGCTGCCCTCGCGTGTTGCCCTCGTCCGCCGAAGCTTCCTGGTCGCGCCTAGCTACAGGTCGAGGGTCGCCGTGCGTGGCTTCGCAACGGCCACCGCCAGCAAGACCACGGGCCGTACCGCCGCGAAGTCCGCGACAAAGACCAAGGCCACGCCCAAGGCGAAGGCCACAACGACAAAGGCCAAGAAGACTGCGAAGGCGGCGGCAAAGCCAAAGAAACCGGTCGCCAGGAAGAAGAAGGACTTGAGTCCCGAGAAGAAAGAGCTGTTGCTGAAACGCGAGCTCAAGAAGAAGTCCTTGATCAACCGAGAGCCCAAGCGATTGCCTGGCTCCAGATGGCTGCTCCATGTTAGCGACGCGTTGAAGGGTAAGCCGTCCACTGGGGTCAGCGGCACGAAAGAAAGGATGACAGCCCTCTCCGCCGAGTTCAAGAGTCTGTCACCTGCGGAGCTGGAGGTATGAATCCCCTCCCACCACACCCCATGTCAAATAGCATTCCTAACTGTAGTTCCCATCAGCGTATGGATGAGACTGTGGCGCAGAACAAGGCCATCAATGCGGGCAACTTCAAGACCTGGGTCGAGAGCCATTCCATCAGCGAGATCCAGCAGGCGAACGTGGCCCGCAGGCGCCTCAAGCGTGAATTCAACATCAATTCTTACCCCCTCAAGATTCATGACGAGCGTGTTCCCAAGCGTCCTGCGATCAACGCATACGCCTATTTCGTCAAGGCCAAACTCAGCGCAGATCATCAAAGAAGGATGTCGCCAGAGCTGAGCGAGGAGTGGAAGGCCCTGCCGGCGGCTGAGAAGAAGCCTTACCAGGACTTGGCAGTTGCCGAATTTGCCAAGTACCAGAGGGAGATGGAGAAGGTCTACTCGCCCTAAAGAGAGTGAGACAGACGGGAGCAGTCCCACGGACCTGGCGTACGTGTGAGGCACTCGGCGGGAAAAGGAACGGTTCTTTTTTGGTACGGGATTCTGCTAAATGTACGTTAACGTTATCCTTTGATTCCATTCCCCAAGGCGGTTCGGTGCGTCCTTAGTATGGTACATAATTGTTGGCGAGAGTATTTTAGGACTGTCTGTAGCTTCGTCATGTCAATTGCTTTGATTGTCACCAACGCCAGCTTCGGGACCAGTATCCATCTGCTCGTGCTCCCATCTGCCACTTGGTCGCCATGCTGTCCGTAGACTCCGTACTATCGTCATCGGGGCGGTAATGAAAGATCTGCCTTTGCAATCGCAGCCATCGTTGCGTAGAAACAGGCTGTCAAATCGTGTGCGTTTTTATTTAGTCCATCATCAGCCAGTAACCCCTCTCAAAGGGCCGCATGTCTCGGGCCTGGTATTTCGGCCTGTACTTCCTCCCCATCTGCATGCTCGTCGCCAGTTTCTCCAGGTGCTGGGGTGCTCTAGGCCCCAGGCGGTGGTTCGCTACGGCAGGTTCAGTTGATATCAGCTGGGTTTCGTGTGCCCAATCACTGCTGCCGACAAGACAAGCAGACTCCTTCTCGGGCAATGTGTCAGGGTTTGTCGCCTGATGAGCCCCCGGCCCAGCAGCTGGAGCAGAGCCCGGAGGCACCTTGTCCGCACCACAAGCCTTTGTCACGTCCTCGCTGGTGGGCACAGTCTTGACAAGACATGGGCTCTGACGCGCATGGCTGTGTGGTCTACGAGTAGATGGGCTCGAATCGAGCCCTGACCCACGGCCAAGCAGGCCGTCTAAAGCAGTTGACTGTGAGAGGTTGATATGCTCGGCGTCCCTACCGCCTTCGGGTGCCTCGCTAGAACGTCCACCTGATGAGAGGGATGGTGGCTCCGTGGATTGGAGGAAGTAGTTCAGTACCCTCGTCGGTGTGTTGAAGGTAGGCGCTCTGATATCATTGTCTGGCATCGAATCTGGAATCTCGCTTGGGGGAGCGACCCATGAGCGTTGGGAGTCATCCCTGAGTTGAGATGATGCAGGTGGCGCAGGAGGTCGTATGCCGGGTAACGGTGCTGATTGCTGGTTTCCTCCTGCGAGGCGTGGTGAGCCAACATTGTCCCATACGCTCCCGAATGATGCTTGTGGGGATATAAATTTGTCGGAAGGCACAGCGCTGGGTTTTGGAGTTGGGTCTTGGGGAAGATCGACGTATCCCTTTGGCTCGAAGTCCAAGTAAGCCTCTGCACAGTTGCAGGAACCGGTCTCTTGGCATAAATCTTGCAATAGGATGTAATGCGTCTGCTGATGAAGTCTCCCAATATTCTTAGAGCGAAGGGACTTGGGTATGAGACATATACATTAAGATGCCGAAAAACAGGTAAATCTCCCGGTTGCAAGTTGGCTTCCATGTATTGTATAAAGAGCGTTGTGGCCGCGGACCTTCTGCATGATTTGGTAGAGAGATATGTCGTGCATTGATGTATTCCACCCACTTATCCACCAAAATATATCAAAGTATTTGTGCAGAACTGGAAGGTAAAATTGGCTTCTACGCGAACCCAAAGCCTGCCTCTGGTATGCAAACACAGTTTTACGATTTATTTCCAAATTTCACGTACGGAGACCTAGATAATCGCCTTCCTGTCAACTTTGCTTGCGATATATTCCATCTTAAGTGAGAGATCGCCGAGCTCGATTCTCATTTAGAAGACAAGCTTCTCCCTCTCCGAAAGCTCGTTCTGGACCACGCCTCTAACACCACGATTTTTTTACTTTCCTTCCCAATCTACAAGAATTATGGATATTGTTTGGGAAGTCAGCTCAGCCGAACCTCTTGTCAGCAGAGAAGTACCAAACTGCATGGTCGACCCACCATTGCGACGAATTTCCTAACGACTTTTATGATCATCGGTACCATACACAAGAAGAATTAGTCTGTGATGATATAGGAAGAGCCCCCTGTCCAATTTGCTACTGGCGTAACGGACTTGAGGAAATACAGCTGGAGGAGAATAATAACTTTATACTTACATATCCATCATCGCTGCAACCTAACCCTTCACTCTTCACACGCCCCTACTTAACTAAATCTGCTGAATTCTGCCGGGCATTGCCCACACCGCCTACAGACCTCAATAACCTGAAAGCTGACATCCACAGCCTCCACTCCGATTCTCGTCAGTAAAGTGATTTTTCTTGCCGCGGAAGTAAAGGACACACGCATAAGAAGCCGAAATCAACTTGATATATGCTTGCCGATATATATATGTTGCTGACATCAAAGCCCATAGTACATCTACTGCGCCATGACCGCATCTATCTATGCCCCATTGCAAAATGATGGCCACGAATTCCGACTCCTGTCTCTTCAACCCTCCACCGACCGCCTGGCTCCTTCTCCCTGATACTTTCGGCTCACACGCCTGGAACAGCTTTCAAGCCAGTCACACAAAAGAGAATCCTAAGAAAAGTATAAATGTAAAACCCTTCTCAATTCCTCATTAATCCTTTTTTACACCAAACGTACAGTTTTCACGGTTCAGTACCTAGTGCCATTTAAAGTACTATAACAAAGTACGGTACGATAACATGGGAGCTGATGTATTCGTGGTTAGTCAAATGTACTATACATACGGTACCATTTTTCGTTGAATATACAGTATCTCACACTTTGATTTAAATCTTCGAAGCTTCAACTGTTTCATTTTCGTCGTATATAATGTATGGTGGTCCCATGGATTCCCATAAATCGGTCTCTCCGTCTGCCCTTCGTAAAGGTCATGTATACTGCGTTTGGAGTTTTGCCAGGTGTGCTGAACGGTGGTTTAAAGAAGAGATTGCAAGAAATTCGAAGTCGCAAGGTCCTGAATCAGTCAGCCGGCGGCGACAACCATCCCGGGCAGCGAAAGACAAGTTTAGGACCGGTGACTATACCCTGCCTACCACCATGCTAGACCCGGCAATCACAACCGCACTTACATCGAGCATTGTCTATGCAAATAGCATTCAATGTTCCGGGAACAGTAATGAGGAGGGGAAAAAGAGTTCTGATGTTGCTCTGATGCATTTTCGGACACGATTTCTTGGTGTTTTCCAGCAATTGGATGCTAAGCAGTGGCTTGGCCATATTGACCGGCCACAATCCAGTTGCACGCCACCCACTGAGCATATTGCTCTCCTTTAAAGCTTTCTCACGGCCCTTCCGATAGCAAAAAAGAAATAACTGCTTGCCCGAAACAGTGTTCTCAGTGTAGAAGTTCAGAAGGTCAGCTTCAGCCTTGTACGCCACCTTAAGCGAAGCAAATACACCCAAGTCTAAGGGTTGAAGTATATGCGACGTGTGTGGCGGCAAGTAAACAACGTAGATCTTATTCGAAAAGCATTGCCACATAAACTCGAAGGTACAGTGGCTTTGTGCCCGTCGACGACGAGTAAACGCCACTCGTTTGGATCCCTTGGCTTCGTGTAAGGAATGAAGATCTTCTGAAGCCACTCGAGGGCAACAATGTTGTTTGTCCAGCCGTTTTCCATCGCCGTAAACTCCCAAGTCTCGTGACCTTCGAGGGTTTTAAACCACTGCTGCTGTACGCTTTTTCCCTTGAAGATCACAAGTGGTGGGCACGCTTTGCCCGTGGCGGAGATACACTCAAGGAAGGAGGTCCAGACCTTCCCTCCATTGCTTTTCCGAGTGACGACCTTTCTTCCTTCGGGCCCAAGAACGACCCCATTAGATCCAGAGCCCTCAGCAATACCGCCCTCGTCGGCATTATGCCGATTTTCCGGCTTTACTTTAAGGACAACGGGCAGCCGAAGGAGGTTAAACCATGGCTTAATTATCTCTGTCGTAGCCCCGTTGACTCGGCTGAAGTGCATCTGACGGCTTCTGACACTATGAATCTCGGGGTTCCTCACGAGGAACGCTCTCAGCCACTTCTTTCCAAGCGGTGGAGGGTGTTGCTGAGGAGCGGCGATCCGCGCCGCAAAAGCTCTCATCTCGAAATGGGTCAACGGCAGCCCCAGCGTTGCTTGATTGAGAGAAAACTTAGTCGATTGGGTTTCTTGGGTCGATGATAACCTCATTTGCCAATTTGCCGCTTCAAAATGGCCCTGGGCGCCCTGGCGACGATTATAAAGTGTACTCCTTGGAACACCCCAATGAGAGGAAGCCTCCCGCTCACTGGCGCCTGCTGTGATTGCCTCAAGTGCTGCCAGTACGTCATCTTCGGTATACGGTTTCATTGAAAAATAAGGATGATGTCTGCAAAGTTCGAAGAGAAGAAAAAAATTACACGTTGAGAAAACGCGTTTTATGTAGGGGGGTGGACCTGACGCGGTCGCGGGTGTGGAGTGGCCCGAATCAGGGGGGTGCCCGAATGTGGGCCGCCCAACTTAGTGTCGTGGCATCAGAGCTGTAGCAGTCGGAATATTGGGGCAGAGGTCGCGGCGACGAATTCCTGCCGGAGGAAATACCGAGCAGTCGCGAGGTAAGCTGGTCGGCATCGACCGGGCGGGACTGGTCAGGGCTGCTAGCGTGCTCTGCCCGATCTCTATCCAGTTGTCAGGAGGTTGCGACGCCAGATATTGGCAAGAAGAAGGAGAAGAGCAATCTGGACATATTGGCGTACCGGTATTCTTTCTCCAGACCTTGGGAATACTGCATTGTCAAGAGTTAGAAGCTCCTATAAGCCACAGGCATTTAGTTTGCCGCCGAAACTGATCCAGCTCAAAGACAGGGACTGGTTTTCACGACGATGACTTACGATGAGGGTCCTTTTTTCTAGACGTCTTACTTCACCTCCGTACTGCTGACACAATTCCCAGAGCTTTTTGCTTTTGATGGTGTCTTGGGAAAAAAGCGTTTTAAGCAATACGTTGGACAGTGTATGATAGTGGTACCTATAACGTTAACTAGTTAGTGCAAAGGACTGGAAAGCTGTATATCCCAAGTTTCTTTTCATTCGGGTGTGGGTTACTTTGGAGGTCTGGGCTCCAATCGGGAGTAAAGGCGCAGTCAAACAAGGCACCAATCAATGCCGCAATCAGGCAGTTGCATAGCCCTTTCCGGGCACAGCATACGGATCAAGAACTTATTGGCTTCCATTGTCTCCTAGGTGCATGGCCGTGTGATGACCAGGGCTACTTGCTTTCGTAATGGCTCTACTGTTGCATTAAATCCACCTTGCCAACCAGTCAAGTCAGCCTTGCGGCGGCACGGTCGGCCTGGGGGGGGGGGAGGGTCAAAATTGCCACAGTAAGGCTACAAAAGAGCGCTCAGCTCCTCGCTTTCTTAATTCTTGTTCTCTCCTTCTTCATACAAGTCAGCGCAACCCACTTCTCCCGCACAAGATTCTCACTTGCTCCAGCCAGCCACTACTTTCTCCAATCTGTCCGCGCATACACTTCAAGAACCGGCACACACACAACCCTCACTTGCAAATCCCTTCTCTTCACCGTTGACCAACTCCCATTGTCACTATGTCGAACAAGTTTGCAGCCATGAGTAAGGATGTTATGAAGGCTGAAGGTGCCAAGCTCATGAATTTGGTGCTGCAGACTGAGATCTCCGAAGAAATTCAGAAGCTGATCAAAACCGAGTGCGACAAGGCCTTCGCCAAGGGCGACAAGTGCCCTGTCGGAATCGATATCGCCTTTTTGTTTGATGTCTCGGGCTCTATGAAACCTGGGAACCAAAGAGGATGGGCCTGGAATACACAGGAAGAACTAATCGAAGGTGTGGTGCCCCAAGCCATGAACTATGACGAAGGAGTAGACGAATGACCGGAGGTTGGGTGACTGGGAGAAAGACTGGGAGATATTGATGGTGGGGGGGGGGGCAGATCACGGCGTGCAGAGCGATTGCGTTGTTCTTTTGACTCTTTTGTCATGTGAAAAACAGAGATTGACGCTTCATGGTTGACGATGGACGACCGGTAGTCATTTTCCTTATTCTCGTAACGGCCAATGGACGGGGTAGTCGCGAGGTTTATCTTAATCCACATTGGTGTCTGTTTTTTCTTTGACCGTCTTCTCTGGCGTCCTTTGATTGGACTCACCCTGCTTTGCTTTGCTTTGCTTTGCTTTGCCTTGCTTTACATTGCATGAGTCTGCCATGTTTCCTTTTCGAACAGTACGGTGTAAATCTCTGTGCGGCATTGGTGTAATAGGCTTCTCCCGTAGCACTCTCTAGTATGGATACTTCCCTCTCAAGTTCTTGCTATGTAAATCTCCTACCCTCGTGAACATAGCTTTCATCCACAGTTATCACTTTGGGGCGATAGAAAGACACAGCTGTTCCATCCCCACGGAGTGAACGTCTGAAGCGACTCTTGTATGCGACGATGTTCCAAGGCTGCAATGGGGTAGATATTGTGAATAGCAGATGTGCCTACCGCCGAGTCGTAGTGATGTAGTAAGTGTAATTACGATGCTTATATATCATGCTCGCATCATTTGTTTCGCAGGTTCAGCATCACGACATGCTCAGTCACATCACACCATGCATGCATGCAATTTCTTTTCTTGGCCCTCACATTTTCAAGTCTCTATCAAAGACGTATATTACAGGGTCATGAGGATCGTGACAAGGGAAGGGTGACAGAAACGTCGTGTGGTGCGTCCTCGAGGTGACGGTTGGAAAATAAAAGGCAGATGCGTGTAGGTCGTCAAAAGAGATATTATCAAGACCCGGAAAAAAAGGAAACCGCGCGGCAAAGGCAGAAACCAGGTCCCAGCACGCAAAAGAAAAATGATAGCCAATGACCCTCTTCCATAAAGTCCATGCACCCCACCCCCTAACTCGCCATTAACATGCTCAAGGAGAAGGACAACACTGAAGGCTCGTGCTTGCACCCTTGTGAAAAAGGCCGCCAAAAGACGCCTAGTCCGAACCATCCATGTCATAAACATCGCTTCCACCTCCGCCGCCGTCGGACATCAGCTCGTCCTCATCGTCGTCTGAGGCGATCGCGTACGTCTTCTTGGCCTTGGCAGCCGCCGCTCGGCCTGGACGAGCACGTGGCGGTGGCGGCGGGGAATCGTCTTTCATGGCGACGTCACCATCCCCATCCTCGTCGTCGTCACTGAATGCGAAGGAGTTCTTCTTCGACTTGCTTGCAGCAGTGGAAGATTTGTTCTTCGCCGCGTAGGCCTTGGCGGCTGGAGAGAGCTGTACAGGCTTCGCAGGCTTGTCTTCCTTGGTTTTGTTCTTGCTTCCAGCCGGACGCCCACGCACCTTCTTCGCCGGGGCGGACACGACGTTCAGAGGAGCCTTGGCAGGTTTCGCCTTTGCTGATGAGGCTTTGGCTGTGGTCGTGGTAGGAAGGGCCTCATTTTCCGACATGTCATCGATGTCAGATGACCTCGTCAGCTTGTGAGGCGACGACCTGGCGAGAAGCTCGTAGTTCGTGTCATCTGGCTCGTCAAAGTCGAAGTTGCGCGATTGCTTTGTCTTCAGCTTGGTGGGGATGCCAGCGTTTCCATGCTCGGATCGTGACATGGCAAACAGACTAAGCCTGCCGTTGTTCGATGCCGCGGCTGGCTCTCCGATCCCGCGAACCATGGCACCGACGTCTCCGAGCATATCATCACCGTTTTCACCCTCGGACTCGTCGTCATCATCGCTGAAGACCCAGGTCTTCTTAGCCTTTGATGCAGCAGCGCGCTTCGAGGGGCTGTTTGCGGGCGCGGCAACCTCCTCAACTTCGGGTTCGTCGTCATCGACGACAGACTCGACAGGAGAGGGTTTTGACACGGCAGCACGCTTGGAGCGGCTATTTGCTGGTGCACTGACCTCTTCAATCTCGGGCTCTTCCACCGGCTCTTCCTCCGGCTCTTCCTCCGGCTCTTCCTCCGGCTCTTCCTCCCCGGACTCGTCGTCCTCGACGACAGATACGATTGGAGATGGCTTCTTGACCGGCGCGGACTTGCCCGTGTTCAGCGTAGCAAAGTCCTCATCAGAAAAGTCTGAATCTGACCCATCGTTGGCGTAAGACTTGGCCTTGGCTGCTGCTGCGCGCTTGGAGCGGTTGATGGCCGGCGCAGAGACTTCCTCGATCTCTGAATCTTCATCCTTGACATCGTCAGGCGAGGGCACCTTCTTTGCAGGTGCGGCCTTCGGCTTGCTCTTGCTCAATGCCGCGAAATCATCATCAGAGAAGTCAGACGCGGCTCCGTCATTGCCATACGACTTTGGTTTCGGCTTTGTCCCGCTGAACTTCTCAGCAAAGGCAGCGCCCTGCTTCTTCGGCTCCACGGGCCTCTTCACGACAGTCATTTCTTTCTTCATCGTCTTTGCTGCCTTGGCGGTCTTGCCAGGGTCATAGTCGTCATCGTCACGCTTGGCCCGCTTCCCACCGCGGCCGCCTCCAGCCCCAATTTTCTTAGAGCGGCGGCGACCCATATTGCGGATGTTCTTCGCAATCTCCGCATCCAGAACCTGCTGGTGTTCCCACTCCTCGAGGAACTCGTCGAGATCCCTCGACCAGAGGTCCTTCTCAGAGAGCCCTTCCAAGTCGTCGTGCTCCTTCTTCTTCGCGGCGATTTGCTTTCTCAGCCGCTCCAGGCGCTCAGCGGTCAAGGAGTAGATGGGCATCTATACAACGTCAGTGCACTAGTCTCCCGTAGAGCATAGGGTTTCACGCACAGAAAGGAGATAGTCGTAATCTCCCGCGCCGGGTTCATTGGACGTGAGGTCCTCGTTATCCTCATCATCATCCTGATCCATCTCCTCGTCCGTGTTTCGAGCTTTCTTCACGCTCTCACCCCGGGGGAAGGCCTCGTACTTGCGGTCACGAAGTTCTTCCACCAGGACGGCCTTCTTCTTCCTGGAGACGACCAACTTGCCCTCAATGATCTCCTCAACGAATCGGGCCATGTTCTTCAACTTGCGATAGTCCGCGTGGAAAACCTTGAGCCAGTATTCCTACAAAGGGCCACGTCAGCTTTCCATTGTGTGTCATGGCAGCGGAGGGGGAGCCAGGATACGACAAACCTTTCGCTTTTTGTACATTTGAAGGCGGTACTGGTAGAACTCCTCCAGGATGTCCTCAACCTTCTCATACTTCCGGATCTGTCCCCGGACATCGAAAGCAACGAGGTTGGTGGTTCCAAGACTCTTGTTCAGCTTGAATCGTTCGACTTAGCTAAATTACAGTAGACCTTTACTGATACAAGACATATTAGGCTCATTATATGGGTCTCAAATCCCTTCCCTTGACTCACAGCCTCGCCCCGCCATGGTGCTGTCACCACTTTGGAACGTAATGTACCCCGGAAGGCGTTTTTGTGTGCTGGGGCCCAATCGTTTGCGAATTTGTCGCGTACTTCTAACCGGACTGATTTGTAGGGTACCTATAAGCTCGGGCTATATGGTTTAGAACTTTATAAAAATGGATATGTTATTCTGAAGTACAGTACGAAGCTACGAAGCAGACCAGTACTTCTAAAACTTTATAAGTACGTTGATCGAAAGATACGTCGTCACGTATGTAATAAAAGTCCTGTACCATGTTCTACAAAAAATGACATACTGTGGGGAGTACAAAGATGGAGGTACTGTCAGGGACTGAAGTCACGATGGCGAAGAAGGCCCACGAGGCCACTATTCTGACCCACTTATACGGCTATATAGGGGCTTCCACGCCGCTCGGAAGGCTCGCAGAAGACTTAAACCTTTAGGCTTCAACAATACACTTTATTTGGCCCTACAGTATGTGTGTCTGAATTTTGAGCACCCATTCGGAGAGGGCGAACGGGTGCGATTACCGGCCTTCATAGAGTTCGTGGGGCTCTTCGACCGTTTTCTGGCCGGAGAAGCTTCTTCGAGGCTTGAGTCGCCGCTCGAGGCAGGCTCAGGAGGGACTCGTAGAGCAGCGTCGTCAACTTTATCGTTGCTGCAGCCCTGCGGTGGCTGGTCCTTCGGAGGGTGCGAGGCAGCAGCCGCCGCCTCCCTCTCTGCCGGGGCTGTCTGGTCACTGCAAAAGTCAATTGGGCACAGCAGAGTTCGGCGATGTCGCCACGTACTTTCTTGCTTGTCGTCCTAAATGATTTATCCAGCCTTGGGCGAGGTTTGCCATTGTCTGCATAGATGTGTAAGGAACAGGGAAAATAATGGAAGATAGTAGTTTAGATTAAAGAAGAACAGCATTAGGGAGCTGGGGGACATGGTCCCTATTTATGTCTCAAGTCGAGCCCGTCTAATTCAGAGTGTGCCTAATTTTGATGTGGGAGAAACGATTATTGGTTGCCTTACGGAGGAGTGGGCGAACTGTGAATCCCAGGCTTGTGGTTCGCCATTGATTTTGAGCCGCACGTTCAGTGTTCAAACGGGATCCCCCTATCATACTGCAAATTTCAGTTAGCACTGCCAACGGGCCAACAACAATCTCACCCGAGTCCTCCAGCTTCAGCTTCGCTGGTACGTGCTCTATAGCGCAGAAGCAGAGTAGACGAGTCGTTACTTGCTTAGACGGAGGCCTGATAACAGTGTAGAGGCTTCCATATTTGAAAATTGTCCTTCTGTTAAGAATCTGAAGCGTTTCACTGCCAAGTTTTTACTGCCAGCGACTCCAAACAGTTTAAGCTGTTCGACAGTGGCCGCTGCCCAAACGCATTCGATTCGATTCATCAAGAAAACACAAAAGAGAGCCAGATTCCCAGCCTTTTCCGCCATCCAAACACGCTGCATGCATCGCCGATTGGAGATCAGGATCCGTTCTGGTTGCTGAAGGTGCTCGGCACGAGAAAACTGTGCAGCCGGCCCGGAAGGTATTACCATCATTGATGGTACAAGACAGAAACAAGCAATTTACATTGTTGGGAACAGCATCACAGAAAATGACTTGTGAGCAGCTTTCTTGAGCAACTACCAACAGATCAACAGAATTTAAAGGTCATTTCTACCCGAATTGCAAAACAGCCTTAGCTGTCCTTAGACGCTCTAAAAGGGCCTGCTCGAGAGCATATTCAATGGGAGCGAGCGGATCAGTAAGAGAAGAAGGTGTAAGTAATGTTACTAAACATTCTTTCAGTTTATCACTACTATAGCAATAACTTACGAATCCTTCGTCACATCTTGGATGTTTTGACCGTCGAGGCGAATGGCGCCTGATTGGATGTTAAAGTCGCGCATCACCAGGCTGATCAGGGTAAATTTCCCGCTGCCACTGTTTCCAAGATACCCACCATGAAACCTGCAGGAATCACAAGGTCGAGTCCGTTAAATATCTTCTTCGAAGGCCCTGGGTATGAAAACACAGCATTGTCAAACTGCATTCCGCCCCGGGTGCACGCTAGATTTGTGCCACCATCATGGATGTCCGGCGTTCTCTCCCATGTCCCTCGCAGGCGCGTGGCGCCCAGCAGCGCTTCCAGCTTACAGCAGTTTTGACGATCGTCAGCCAACGTCGTAGATTGAAGGTCTCTGTATCATGAAGGTTCAAAAACTCTAGTTTCAATTGATCGTCGAAAAATGCCCAGCCGAGCATTCGGAGGTATTCCATGTTGTTGCCAGGGAGGTGTCTAAGACCGTTTTCTACCAATCCTTGGATTATAGTTTGTACCACGAGGCTGTAGTAAGCTCCGAACGTTTGGGATTGCTGGAAACGGGTGTCGAGGTCATAAAGGGGTTGAAAGGAAGGACTTTTCAAATACTCCCACGTGGCAAAAGTACTTGGAACCAAGTCCCTTCGATCCACGAGGGAAGATTTGGTCACACGGTCAAGAAAGAAGATACAGTACCTAGATGGAGGCAAGCCCTGAGAAGCATTGTCCTGCGGAGTATGTGCCTGTTGTCTACTGGCATCAATTTATCTTGAATAGCATCAAGGTCCGTTTTATGTGAATCCGGCGGCACGATGCGATGGTGTGAGAGTTGTCAACGCTCTTTTGGAAACCAAAAGGCCCTGAAGCAGCACTTGCAGGATTCGCCTGTGCATTCCCGCTTATCGTTCAACTGCGTACCCTGCGAAAAGTCGTTCGTCAATGATGAAGCCCTGAAGCAGCATCTCCGAGACTCTCAAGCTCATTTTCTACGCGAAAGCCAACCTAGCCGACGAGACTCCGCAGAGATACAGACATCTTTCATGTTTCCCGAGCTACACAAGGCCGTCACCGATGCTGTCGCCCCATTCATGACTAGACCGCGCTTCCGAAACAATGTTGACCATACTCCTGAAAAAGAATACTCAACATACGTGATGGCCAAATTCACATGCAATAACCACGGACGAATACCACGAATATGGAGTAGCAAAAAGGTCACCATCGTGATTAGAAGCTACGGCAAGAAAGAATACAACGCAGTTGTATACAACCAAGGGTGTGAAAAGTGCGCAAACCTCGGCCGAATCATTTTGGATGAGTCGTCATACGTCGAACGGGTTTCTTACCGGCTGAAGAAGTGGGCGGGGATACGAATGGAGCCGCAAGGATATACTGGAGGAGTTGGGCCGCCACATCTGGAGGAGTTGTGTGAAGGCTGCAGGGCAGGCTATTGTCAGCATCGTCGTCTGCAATCCGTTGCATGCTGAAAAGATCTCATAGGAAGCAATACGCGATTCAATTGACTGTGCCACTGAGGTCATTATCATCGTCCGGATCTTGCAGCTGCAGCCAAGCTCGAGACTTCCATCTGAAGTGATTCGATAGGCTTGTGAGATAACAACCTCCTCCACTAGAGCTGGCCCTACACCCACGTTTATCTCTTGCGCACATCGTTTATCCTCTCACTTTTTGATAGCCTTGGGTATCAAAATGGATCTCGTATGATCACGAATGATCTCTTGGTTCCCCTGTATCTACGTAATGGTCACACGCCTTAATATTGCGTTGCCGTGACAGTGTGCACCAAACGCGTCGAGCATCATGCATTTCCGCCACTGTAATCGTCTGCGCGCAGGGGTAGGGCAACACGTGACATGAGGGGCAATTGTGCTCGATGGTTACCGCATGGGAAAGCAACAACAGGTCACGTATACATTTTGGTTGCTATTGCGTTTTTCGGGAAAACCTACGTGGCACTGGTGGCAACATTGCCTACTAGTGGACTAAGTCGGACGTAACTCTCTTGTAGGTCTTCGGAAAAATAAGAAGCTTGTTAATAAGACGCGTAACAACGAAAAGGCGCGCGGACTGCCAGCGGTGATTTGTTCCTCCAAAAGCGGTCATGGCCAGCTTTGGCCTAAGACTCCCTGCTTTTACGTCTGTACGTTTTGGTCTCATGCAGATTGGACCATTCAATAGGATTGTATCTGCCATTGCGTCGAAGGAAGGACGCGGACCGTCAGGCGATGTGCCAGGAGGACCAATTCCCTGAACGCCACTAGCCCGTGTTGGCTTCAAGACCCCTGCTTCCCACAACTGTACGCTTGCAGGACAGGGAGGTCCCTTGCAAATGGTCGCCATGTCACTAGTTCGGTTCTTGTGGACAACATAAGGATGGTGATCCTGCCTTTCCACCTCCGCCGCCGCCGTTGTCCTTACGCTTCCAAATGCCGCTGTAGGGCATTTTACAAAAATCACGTTGTTGATGTTGTGATGCGCGGATGAGCGATGATGTGATGCTGGACGTCTCGATTGTTGCAACAGCCGAGATGCCTATTTGAACGGCGGTGCAGACTGCGAATATAGAATCGATCC
The DNA here is from genome assembly GCA_021399435.1 of Diaporthe sp. PMI_573. Taxonomy (NCBI): domain Eukaryota; kingdom Fungi; phylum Ascomycota; class Sordariomycetes; order Diaporthales; family Diaporthaceae; genus Diaporthe; species Diaporthe sp. PMI_573. The sequence continues at coordinate 124,746 of JAJTUP010000056.1, forward strand.
TCTTGACTGGTTGCGTGGTTGCTTTGTGACCCAAATTCAAGAATCATATGGGTTGTGAACAAAAATTTAAGCAATTGCAGATTTCAGTGCGACGTCTGAGGCTAAGATTGGCTGTGTGGTTGACCAGGTAGCACGTGTCCGCCGCAAGGCCGCAACGACACAGCTCGACTCTTTCCTACCCGTGCCATGCAGCTAGGGTCTCCTCCTTCAAGGGCTATGTTCGGAAGTTCCCTGACAGTATGGATAAAGAAGCAGTGGAAAAGAAGACTTCTCCCGTTGGCTAGGACCGCAGAATTCAAAGGTGATTTCATTCCCTAGTACACATAGTTTTCAACGGCACGATATCGCTACGGTATCGCTTTTGCAGCGAGATGTCGCGTCTGCAGCAAGATGGTGCTTCCTTGAAGATATCGCTTCTTCAGCACAATATCGCTACGATATTGCTTGCCACTGCACCTTTACTCGAAGGTGACTGGTGAGGTCGTGAAACTGGACATGATGCCCTTTGCTTGGACATTCGTCGGTGCGGCCTGTAAGGACTGTAATGATAAACGGGGCCTGGTCCCACAACAGACAGATTGAAACCCAACAAAGCTTAAATATTTTTGGTCTAGCTCTAGTCTCGGCAGTGGCGACTTTTTATCTGCCCCTTTTCAGAATAAGGAATTCACATCACGGGATTAAAAATAAATTTCTTCATTTATGATATGTACATGCAGTACTGCAATCAAGCTTTACGGTTCTGAATATCATTTGCACAATAACTTGATTCATGCATGTCTGCTGTTTTCGGGCAATCAGCCACTACTTTGTTTCTTAATTTAGAAATTCTTATCTTAAAAATGAAGAAGTAGATATTTAACAGTTTAATTTTAAAGTTCCTTAAATCCCTACACCTCACGCTCACCCAATCCTATCGGCAGATGCGTCATAGCGAGGTCCTTCAATTTCCAAAACCATATGTCCGGAGTCGGTAAAAAAAGAACTTTGTGCTGGTAAAAAGCTTCATTTACTTTGTTGAAGGGGTAAAGCTACTTGGTCTCTTTACTTGCCCCTTCTACTTTACACAATCTTTGCGCTAATAGGAAAATATATTTGCATGAGTGAACCATTCACTCGATGTGGTCCTGCAGAAATGCGCTGACCGACTAATTAGTCGCGCGAAAGCTGGGCAGAGAAAAGAGCAACCCTGCGTACAGTGACGGCAGCGAGGGTCGCACAAGGACGCGCACCGACGAAGCAAGCTCGATGAACAGGAGAAACAGCCAAAACGTGGCGTAGGCCTTCCGCGAAAAGACTGTCTCCTTGGTTGAGGCGATTTCCAGGCGGAGGACGACGCAAGTTCAAGATTCCCAAGTTCGCGTAAAGTGTCAGCAAATTCGCATGCCAGATCACGGCGGTCTTCGTCGAAATGAAGGCCTCGAGGCTCCTCGATCATATCATGAGCGAGTCTGAGATGGTTGTATGACTCTGAAAACCTGCCCTGGTAACGCATGATTCTGCCGAGAACCATCCTCTTGCGAAAATCCACAGCTTGCTCATAAGCGAAGATTCGTTATCGAAGGGACGCAATCTCTGCAAATGTTCCTCAGCTTGAGATAGATCTTCAACCTGGATGAGATTGAGAGCCCGCTGGATTGTCCGATGCGCAATAGCCGAATTTGTCCTCTGATCTTGCTCTCGCATCTTGTCTTTATTGGAGACAATATCGAGAACCTCGACAGCGGCGTCTTGCTTGCCGTCCAGTCGGAGAATCAGGGATTGTACTGATGCAAGACAACAAGATAAATACCATCTTGTCGAGAGGTCAGGGGAAGATGCTGTGCAAAGATTGCTTGAGGGCAGATCAGGATCTGAACATTCCGTGCTATGTTACGATGCCTAACTACATTGTGATTCCAGTGCGTCTAGCCACCCATCTTATAACCTGACCTGCCAATCCCTCATGGATCTCGATGCACGCTGGCCTGAGCGAGGCTCAGCCCTGACTTGGGCGCCGTATGGGCCTGAGCGGTGCTGCGGTGCCTTTCGCCGATACTACGGTGCCCCTCACCGGGCCTCCGACGGGCCCGAAGTGCTGCCTTCCAACACATCTTGTATACCACGTGCGGCAACTTCTGCTTGATACCCAGCGAAACGTTTCCATGACATGGTTGGAAATCGGGCTGATTCAAGCAAAGTAAGCGCAATGTCGGCCCTGGTATTAGAGCCCGACCTTTCAAAGCAGTCCTTGTAAGATGATACAGTGTAGCGGAGGTGCGGCAGTATCGTCGATACATTTATGTTACTATGTCCTTTGTTAGCAAAATCAGTTGCTTTTAAGCCAAAAGCTAAACACAAACCTGGATTCAATGTATTTCCATGGAATAGCTCTGTACTCTGTGATAAACGCCTGGCATTTCCAGAAGACTGTTTCCTCCGCGGAAAGATTCCGCCGGATACCGCTTGCGGCCTCCTTGTCTAACATGTAAGCTTGGCCGGACTTGTTCAAGATGCTCCTCGAAAGCATGTCGAGGGCACGGCCAAGTGAGTCATCATCAGAGAGGAGACGACTAAGGTCTGGTGAAAGGCCTGCAATGTTTGCATCTACCTCTTCAGTGTTGCCATGAACCGTCCAGCGTTTACGACGCGAACCTCCGCGGCGAGGAAGTCTTGGGTTAGGTTGTGGTCTGGCGATAGGAATAAAAGTAGCAGTGCTAGAGTTTCAGCGTCTTTAGCTGAAGCGGTTGTCGAGTTAAGGCCGCCAGTCTCAGAGGTGGTGCGCACGCTTTCAGGCTCGGAGGCTGTTCTAGCCTGTGTATTGTGGTATCTTGATAAACAACCACCAGCCATGTCGAGGGGTTTTGGCTGGGGTCTGAAAATCGAAGTTTCGTCGCAAAACGAATGCGTAACTGCATACAATTAGCCGGTTTGTATATAACTGGCTGGAACCAAAAAGTAAGGCCCGCCGCATACAAAGTATTGATGCAAGTAAACGGTTAACGGGTATGGTGAGCTGCTCAACCTGTGCCCAGAAGGTTTTGTTTTGGGAAAGTATTCCGGAGGCCAGTTGAACGTCGACCGTGGAAGCTCTCTCCCAGCTAGGACAGGTGAGTGTTGTGGCTGGATTCGCTGTGTTGCCGAACAAACTTACACCGATAAGGAGTCCAACACGCAGAAGAGCCCTGTGACCTGGTCCTGGGATACGCCCGCAGAAGACGCAAAGCAGTCGAGGATTGTCGCCCACTTGTGACCAATGTGAATATAGTGAGTAATTCTGTTCTTCGCATGTCCCATTTCCAATAGGGTTTCCTCTGCCTGGATGATTCGTGAGAGGATCTCTGAGACGAAAGCGAGGCTTTTCGCTTCTGGCCACCGCTGCCGGGAACGCAGTCATTTGTAGGTGGGAGTGACCCCGGCGTAGAGACGGAGCTTGACGCCTTGCGCGGTCGAGATGATGCCGCGGGCGTGGGCTGGCAGGGTTGCTACTATCTCGTAGCCTGCTTCATCTTCGTATGCGCTCGTCTCCTCGAAAGTCGCATCAGGTAAAGGCAGAGGAACTCCTTCGACTATGGGTTGGAGGCCACGGCAACGCTGCTTCCAGTGCTCCTTTAGCTGGTCCCTCAGGTCGCACGACTGGTCCCTCGCATGGTCTTGTTCGTTCCTGATGCCTCTTCGGCCATCCTTGTGCCCTTGGTAAGTATCCTTTACGTTTGCCGACGCATAGCGATACTGGTGGTATTTGAGCGTACTGTCGTCCGATGGAGCAGCATAGTGTGCATAGAGGTTGAGGTTAGTTCCGTCCGTGGTGAACGTCGTGCCCTCGGCACAGCCGGGGGGATCAGACTTGCCCAGGTAGGAGAGGGCCTGGTTCCTTGCGTTACGATCAAGAGAAAGAACCACAGACATGTTGCCCTTAACCATCTCGAAACGCCATCAGCCTGAGCAAATCCACCACAAAGGTGGGCACGTTCCTCAGCAACATCGGCCACCCTTCTAGACGATTCACATCGTTAACCACGCAAGCCGCGAACTCTACTATGAGTCACCGCAGTTGACATCCTCCGTCTAGGCGATTGCTGTATACATAGCGGACGAGTCCTCCAAACTCAGGGACGAACGCCGACGGCGAGATGGTCCACTGGGCCAGCTCGTGGACCAACTGCGAGCAAGCAGGCTTGTATGTATTTCGGATCGCGATAGACAGCGTTAGTGACGGCCGAGAAAGCATGAGCCTCTGAAGCAGCAGAAATTCGAGCCTTTTTCTTGGCTGCGTGTTTAATACCGACAATTCAACGTGAGCTATAAAGGTACCTGACCTGACCTAGCTGGCATGGGTACAGGAATTCATCCCGCCTAAAGGGTGGCTACGGACAGGGCAGCACAGCCGGCCTTCTCGTGCTGGGATATACAAGGCACCCCCCGAAGGATGGCCGGGGGGGGGGGTGAAATGTAAAAAGTCCGGGGACCACGAAACGAACCCTGTTTACAGGAGCCTATGAAGACTTATTTACAGAGGCCGGGCTACGATTTCGGATACTCAGCGGACATGTACAGGCTACACCTAGGAAGCTTTATCACCGAGATCAACGGCCACAAGGTCTCCGCAATAGCCGACGGGTCGTCTGCGATGCAATTCTCCGAATTTGCTAGCTCGAGCTGCATGGGAGATAGCTTGATGATCTGGTGCCATTGACTGGGTAGCAATTTCTTTACCTGCTCGAGACGATCCAGAGTAAGCCTTCCCGTTCTCTGCCTCCATCAGAAGGCTGGGCTTCGTTTGCCGTGCAGACATCGTCTATGGTGGCCAGGGTTGAAAGCCACTCCACTCAATCCACTGGCTGCTCGAGTGGAGTGGGTGGATCATAATCCACTGAATGTCTCAGGATAGTGGATCCACTGGAGGCTGTCGTGGATTAGGGTGGATTGGGTGGATTGGCAAGTGCCTCAATTCGTGATGGCGAAGCTATTCCCGAAGCCCTTGCCCACCTAAGTGCCCTGTTCCAGGCTCCAAGCGAGACTATCTCCAACTGGCTTCCATCTCGTCTTGAACACTCGCCACCTGAGTAAGCCACTGTGTTGCCCACTCTTCAAGTTGTTGATCTGACATCGGAGCCAATTCGAGATTGACTCTTTCTTCATCTATCGAGATAAAGAATGATCTAGATCATGAATAATACCCGCCCTCAGCCATGACCGCAATACCTGGCACATCCCGATAACCTGAGCACATGGTTGGATCGAGCATTAACCCATGCCTGCATTGACTAGACGCTCATTTAACACTCCCTTCTCTGTGCTAGAAAACAAAACATTCTGCCCCTCTCACTAAGGTGCAGACCTTTTTGCGAGTCTCTTTGAACGTCGAAGTATCTGAATGACCCCCTGCATCGGACCTCGAACCGGACTCTTATTCTCTAGTTGCGGGACTGGGACAAGAACATCCTCCTCCGGTGCGGCCTCAGCATGGGCATCCTCCTCATCCGCAACTGCCACGGTGACAGATTTAGCTTCACGCTCTAAGACGACATGGAGCCAAAAGGATTATCCCCTGAAGGAGCATGCCGCGGTTAGGCTCTCCCTCAACCCCTATATCGCGCCCAGTTCCTTCGCACCCCTTCTGGCACGCATCATTTGCCCCGGCCCCGGGTACTTCAATCTTTCTTCCAGGCTCGGTCCCAGCCTTAGCACTGCCTACCGTGCTGGTTGCCTTCTCCTCCGCCTACGTCTCATCGGCTCTGCCATGTCGACCTTCTTCTACCCTTTCCCAGCCACCCTATAATCATATCCCAGTCGGGAGGGGGGGGGGGCGACAGATCAGATCCCGAAAATGACAGCGACCCGCCTCTGCAACCCCAATTATGCAAGCACAAGAACTGGGTCGAGTACTTTTGTCACCCACCCTGCCACCCTACCACACCTTGCTCAACTCGGGCTTGGAACAAGGCAACCAAGATAAGTTGAGCCTAGTTCCCGCTCATTGCTGCCTAAATGCTACCCTCGGGCAGGTAGCAGGATGTCAAGCAGGATGAGCAGTGAATAATTATAGAGAAATCCACCTATCCCTAGTCGCGGATTCGGGCACAATCAACCCCACGGTGTTCTTGAAATCAATCCAGGAAGCATGGGCAAACGCTTATATATAGCAACATGAAGCCGAACTCTACACTGTTATCTGCCCCTGGCATGCGCAACCAAGCTCTCATCTATCCTGTGCTATATAGCAGGATTCAACAAAGGTCAAGCTGTGTGCATGTAAGTGGGACTAATGTTGGTCCTTCGGCAATGTTAAAAATGGGGAGCACCCATAGACCCCGAAAGTGCGGCTAGAAATTAATGGCGAACCACCAGCTGGGAGGCGTAGTTCGCCCTCACTCCTCTGTAAGGCGACAGAAAACCTCCTCTCGCATATTCGAATCAGGCATACTCCTAACCTGATCATTCAGGATGTGTATAAATAGAGGTTAGATCCCTTAGCTTCTTAATCTTGTTCTGTTTGAATATTAAATACTGTCTTCAAACTATCTGCCACACAATATCATTTTTCCGATTACTTGCAATATACAATATGGCCAACATAGCTCAAGGCTGGATCAACCATTTACGCCGACAAAAGAAGTGTGTTGCGACGGGGTCAAACTCTGAGTGTGCTCGACTGACTTTTTTATAGCAACCAAGCTGCCCCAACGGACATGAGGGACGATGGGTCTTCGTCGACCTCGGCAAGAGAACAGCGACGGCAAGGCCCCAGCAATGACAACGCTGAGGACGCTGCTCCGCGAGATCCTCCTGAACCTGCTTCACGTGGTGATACAGGGACTAAAGATGCTTCGCCAGCGAGAAACCAGCTAAAAAGCCCGACGAACTCGGTCAAAGCCGGCGACCGCACCCGTTCGCCCTCCCCAAGTAGACGCTTGAGACCAAAAGCCACCACGGCAGACGAGTCGACGCCTGATTTTCCTGCCCGGAGAACAGGAGGTCGATTATGGAATGAGGGTAACCCGATTCCAACCCGAACTTCGGTGCCAGCCCAACCTGCACCTCAACCAAATCCTCGACAGTCCCGCGGACGCGACGACGAAGTCAGTACTCAGTCGGCAGAGGAAGATCCTTCCGTGAATACGATGATTGGGCAACCAGAAACCCGTCCAATCAGTCAAGAACAATTAGTTGCCGAAGTGAAGGAAATTTATGCCGGTTTAGTTATGTGCGTCACTTTCAGTCTCGTGGTGTGCCTGTCTCGTTGCTTGCGATGTCCTACTAACCGACTCTTGACAATCGTAGGGTCGAGTCCAAGTGCATCGAGGTTGATAGCTCACAGAGTGCGCAAAATGATTCAAATCCCAAGCTCAACAATGAACAATGGCAAGCACTGATTGCGCTACACCGCACTCTCTTGCATGAACACCACGACTTCTTTTTAGCTTCACAGCACCCATCAGCAAGCCCAGCTCTGAGGAGACTTGCATCAAAGTATTCCATGCCGGCGAGGATGTGGCGCCATGGTATACATTCGTTCCTTGAATTATTACGCCATAGGCTTCCTGCCTCTTTGGAGCACATGCTTACCTTCATTTATCTTGCATACTCGATGATGGCCTTGCTGTACGAGACGGTCCCAAATTTCGAGGACACTTGGATTGAGTGCCTGGGGGACCTTGGTCGATATCGTATGGCAATCGAGGATGAGGATATACGCAACAGGGAAATTTGGACGGACGTATCGAGGTACTGGTACTCTAAAGCCAGCGACAAGGCACCTACCACCGGAAGGCTTTACCACCACCTTGCGATCCTTGCGAGGCCTTATGCTGTTAAACAGCTTTTCTACTACACGAAGAGTCTGTGTGTCGCGATACCGTTCAAGTCCGCAAGGGACAGCATCCTCACACTATTCGATCCAATCATCGACGGAACTCAGACTCGACTACAAGCCATCAACCTGAACTTTGTGAAGGCACATGGCATTCTTTTCATCAGAAGCAATACAGACGAGAAGGACAAGGCGCTTTTCAAAGGTCGCGATGGACCCCTCGTCGAATACGAAAAGGCCAAGGATCAATTTCTTGCACACCTGGATAACCACATTGCGCGGACGACCCAGAATTGGATAGAGCCTGGCGCTTTGATTGCCATTTCAAACTGCAATGCCCAATTGGAGTATGGAAAGACCGAGGCAAACACGCACGGCAATGCCAACGTTTTGATGACGGCTATCCTGCCGGAGTCGGACAGAGACACATTCATGGAGAACTCAACAGAAGACAAGCCGAAACCATCCGAGGTCTTCACCGAAGCTTCTGAATTTGCCGAGGAGTGTGATGTGATCATCTCGCGCCGTTACGGCGACCCTAATGTTTTACCTTATCTCAATGTCCGCCTGTCTTTCATGAAGTTCATCGCTGGCAATGAGGCTGCTATGGGTTACATCAAAGACGTGTTTCCCTGGGCACTGATAGTGTTGATGCTCAACTCCCTGTCGATTAGCTTTCAGAACCATGTACGCATCGAGTCTGAGGAATTTCCACGACCAAGCGACAGGCCTCTACCAGAGGACTGGTCTCTCCGAGGCCTCCTCTGGACTGACAGACTATTCCCACATGACTGGTTTTCCAACCACAATGTTGATGACGACGAAAGGAGCTTTGAACTCGCTTCCATGACCGAGGAGAGGAAGGAGCGTGTTCTCTGGCTGGGCTACAACCTCGCACTCCCTGGCAAGTGGCTTACCTATAACAAACAAACCAAGCAATTCGGTGCGACACCTGAGTACCAGAAAGAGTACTCTGTATACGACGCAAGCAAGGACAGCACTTTATGTGGCAAGGGTACAGCCACGGCCGACCAAGGCACCGTGGGTTTCATTACTGAGAAAGACAACTGCGACAATCCACCAGTCTTGGATAAAGGTGCCTCCATGATGACTGAACGGGCAAGCTCTTGAGTTCACAGAATCAGGGGGGGGGGGCGGGAGGAGGTGCCGGGGGCTCTGAATTTCCCTTTTCTGATGATGGCGTGGAGCCTGTTCTTGACGGTTTTTTTGAAAGAGAGGCAGGTTCCTTTTGTCGTGATTCCTAAACCTAGACTCATGAGGGACGATGTGTGTGGTGGAGACCCATGCTAGTCTGACAGGTTGCAACCTCGGCCTCGGACCAGTTACCGAGATTATACTTCGGCACTCCGGGAATTCCTACTCGCTCATCATAGCGGCCACCATTTGACCTCATGCATCTCGCAGCCCTGAAGAAAGGCGGACACTGTCAGCATATCGAAAGAATGTCTATGATCACCTATAGAATCTTAGTTTTTTGATATGGCCTCGCTAATTCTTTGCCGACTGTTATTCCTAGTTTAAAATTCTTTAATCACAAAGTATTAAATTAGACACGAAGTGATAGGAAGTTGATGTCCTGAAGCCCTAGGATAGAACTTATAACAGAATTTAAATAGATAGTTAACCAAAAGTCTTACGTTACGTGCCAAAACTCGAACATTGGGAATCTTTTCACTCTATATATATATCTGAATCGAAGATGGCGCAAAGATTAAAACGTAACTCAGTTGACGCAGAGACGATCAAGAACGGCGGGAATGATCAAAGACTAATGAAACCACGAGGGGCCTGGACAAGAAACGACGGAGATGGGGCTAGACGCCTTTGCCTCTCGGAAAGCTGGTGACTGTCCCTTTATGGGCTCCTTATGCACTGTGGAAGGGTTACAAGGCTGCATTTGGACAGGTTGTGTGTCCTTACGCAATAGATGACGGTGCAAAGGGAGGCAGTATCTCTGGACCAGTCAAGCAGGGGAGCTAAGTACCAGCTGTCCCATTAATGACAACAGCTTTGCACGTAGCGAAAGTACGCAGGGGTATCTATGCAAAAGAGGCGCAAAAGTCTTATCCACAAAAAGCCTGCTCATGCTGTCAGGACCTTTACGGATGTGACTGAACCCAAGAAAAGCGACTGGGCCACTGCAATTGAGGGCATTCGTGCAGACGGCGTACGCCTAACTCTAATGTTCATCTTGGCGTGCTAAACGCTGCAAAAGCAATATTTCCCAGAGAACCCACCGGACTACAAGTATGAAGCCAGCGTGAATGGGTTCAGATAATATGCCATGTATACTGATGTCTCTCGAGCTTGGGAAACGTTCCAACCTCCGTAGTGCAATCCTCTTTTGCTCGCCTAGACCTCATTAAGGTTTCGTCTATGTGGTTGCTGTTATAGTAGTTGCAACATTGACTGGAGCACAAGCATCGGAAGATATAGTTGTGCTAGCAGGAGATATCCATCTTGGGGATCTCATCATGGCCGAGTTGCTTCAGATACGTATCGGCCTGTCGAGAAGGTTATCGGTTTGTTGATAATTCTGTATTGCAGTGTTAGTGTTTTTACCTTTGCCTTAGTCTAGGATATTGCAAGTTGCTTACTGTTTATAAATCTCGCTTGCATCTCTATTCAAAAATGGGGAGTATCCCACGAGAAACTCGTAGATTAGTACTCCCAACGACCACCAGTCTACCGTTGTAGTATATCCTTCGTTATACAAGACCTCTGGTGCTAGGTATTCTGATGTTCCGCATAGTGTATATGTCTTGGCGGTGCGATCTTGCTCATGGAGCCGCTTGGCAAAGCCAAAATCCACCAGCTTATGTCCGTCCTCGTCTAAGAGCAGGTTCTCCGGTTTTAGGTCACGATAGAAGACGCCGCCTTGCTTCTCGTGGAGGTACTCGAATGCCAAGACGATCTCTGCCGGGTAGAAACGTGCCGTTGATTCATCAAAGCGTCGTAATTGTCGAAGATAATTATGTAAAGAGTTCGCCACCGGGGACATTTTCCAGGATCATATAGAGTGAATTTATGTCGGAGAAGGAGCCCAAGAGCTTTGTCATGAATGGGTGACCGCTTACATCGCATAGAATCCTACGTTCTTGCTGGACATGAATAATCTGGTTGAGTTCAATCACTTTGTAGTACAGTAGTGGTGGTGCGGGTTTGTTGGTACGGATAGCATACCTGCAGAGAAATCACAAATACATAAAACGACTCAGAATTTTATGCCGATGGTCCTAAGTCGGACAGCGATGATATAATCTGTGGCGGTTGTCACCACTAGACGGCTGACACCACCACAAGGTGCTGGCAGGGGGGGGGCTGGCCCCTGCGACAGGCACGGACCACGGTTATTAAACTTCTTCAACGCGTCGCACATCGCGAGTTTCTTTTCTTTCTTCTCCCCTCCTCAAGCTTAGAATCTTCGTACGTAGTGCCAATACAACAGCTTCCATGCTGGACATTGCTGGCCGTTACATAATCTTGCTCGAAATGTTAGGGGCGGGATGGGCAGACATTGGCTGAAAGTAGTTTAGCTTCGTGTGATACAGACGGGTGGGTCTGTGACCAAGACATGCTGTCAACACGGGATATAAATTGTTCAGACACCCATCTGATCGGCGGGTATCTTTGAACTTCTCTTGCATCATTTCCGCGATTCAATTTAAATTCCATACTTCCATTCAATTAACGCAAATTATTCATCACACTGGTGGCTTTCAATGGCTTCTAGCGCTCACCCATCCACTCCAATCCTATCAGGCACTGGACAAGAGGCTAGCAGCACACCTTTGTCGTTCTGTTCCAAGCTCGATTCCATTTCTTCTCATACTGCATACGGCAAGGTTGTATCGAAGATGCTCGTCGACCCTGAACTACACAACCATGTATGGTCAATGTTGGGATGTGGTATCCCTGCTGAAATACGCAACAATGCAGTCCAGCTTCTGTTACAGCAACCAGCAGAAAATCTCGATAGGATCCGCAACCTCCTCGATAAGAGTACTTCACCTGCATATCAGGAGAGGTTCAAGGACACAGCGCTGCATGTTCTTGCTAGCATTCCTGGCCGCGAAAGTGCCTGGGTGATGTCCGCTCTTTTGACAGATGGGGCGGTAGATCTAGAAACCGACCACTCCAAGTACCTGAGATTGATTGAAAGCCCCAATTCTTATGGGTACACACCACTACTCGTCGCAGTGTTGTATGGACAGGTCGACTGTGTAAACAACCTCCTATCGGCGGGCGCAGATCCAGACAATCGGGGCGGAACAGACACTTCGGCTTTAACCATTGCAACAGAAAGGGGGTACATTGATATTCAAACGGCACTTTCTGGCTCCACAAAACGGCTTTTATAGAAGGCAGAAATGGGGAAAGAGGGCAGCTTTTGTCGATGATTGACCGCACCACCGTGCGATGTCGTCTAGTACGCTAGTTCTGACATGATGACTCATGAATTTGGGCGCAAATATGGTGGCTGTATCAAGGCGAGCAATCCAGAGACATGGCTAAAGAGTTGGTGCTGACGCTTGTTTTTCCTGCTATAATGCCCTCAAGATTTGACAGGGCTCTTGTGGTTCGAGTGACGTCTTGCGTGTATATCTCTGTGTGAAGGTAGCCGACGTATATCACAATATTTATGCGAAATTGCGAGACTGAAACCGTCCAGGAGGAAGTCATTACGAGATGTGGTGCCGCAGCTGCCCGCGGTACGGATTGCAACGTGCTGCCACGTCCGAGACTCTGGAGCAAGTTTTGGTGCGGCCCATGTAAATACCCTACGCCTGTTAGCGATTGAAAGCCGTGTCGTATTCGCATGTTGAATCTGCTACGACATGGACTCGTCCGGGACTTTTGGCGCTCTTATCCACAATTTGCCCAAACTCGGGAAAGGGCGAGGGACTGTCGGCCTGCAGCCAGGTCATTCTTGTCACCCTCAACCACTCATTATACATTGTAGTGGAGGACGCAATCGTGCCAGCCTGAGCGTTTTGTTGGGTGCGTGGGTCTGCTTGCAGCTCTGGCATTTGGCTAGGACTGTCTTAGACGAACTTGTACACTGGAACTGGAGACTGGAGGTTGCGATTTTTCTCGTCAGAAGATGTGGACATTGCTTAACCATATGTGGCATTTGTCCCCTATGGGCGATGGCCCGTGTCCACCAGGGCCATGAGTCCAAACGTATAATTTCCCTGTTCGCGTTCAATATACTCGCGAACAACACTCAGTCCACCTGGAGCTAGCATGTCTTCTTCGGGTTTAAGCACGAGACCTCTATCAATAGGGCCCCTGCGGTGACCATCCAGTTCGTACAGACGCCCGCTTCTGTGGGACCGAACGAAGCATACAAAATGATAGTCCACTTCGTCCTCTGCGCTTTCTGGCACTTTTGCCCTTGAACAGCAACCTGCTCATATACGCGCTCAAGTTCGACCGAATTCTCAAGGTACGAAGATCGCTGGTGCGGCGAAGAGCACTCGTCAACTATGTTTTGAGGTTGGTGGCCTACGGGCTTGGTAGATAGGTATAGAGATTTAGAGGCTACGATGAAGTCCGAGTTGCCTAAGGGCAATCTTCGAGATTTAATACCTTATTGCAACGTTATTAAAGACAGACTAATTACCTTAGTGTTGGGTAACCCAATAGGTCCTATAATATTCCTATAAGTTAAGGTTTATGGCTAATAAAACCTGCCCTAAGTTCATATTGAAGAATTGTAATGAAAACTATATCACATACGGTGACAATGTGCCAAGAGATCTACTAATTACCCGAATGCCATTTTAGTGCATCGAAAACCAGGGGGAGCAGTGAGACTAGGTGTCACGCATTACACCACTGCACTATTCGTGCAAAAGTGACGCCACTATTTGCTATAGGCACATAGTGTATATATTGTGAAAGCCAGCAACTTTAATTGAAGGACCCTCTATCGATCAACTGATCGATCCGTGTTTTCGAGTCCAGCTTACATGGGAATCCGTGGCGGTGACGACGATGTTTTGAAGCGGTACGTATAAACGAAGGACGGTGTTACCGTCAGCTTTGAATCCGACGAAATAGGCTTTTTCAGCCTTGTCGAGAAGTTTTGTCCCAGGCTTTCGTGCTTCCACGGGAATGTGGAGATAGTATGGACGAAGATATGGTTGGAAATGTGTCTTCTTCTTTCGCAGCATTTCGAAAGGTGTGACGTGGCATGGCAGCTGCCTGCCGGCATGAAAGGCGGCAAAAGTAACTTTGCCAGCATTGCCGCCAAGGAGATTAAGGGAGGACCATAGAGCCGAGTACTCATCAAACTTTTCCCTGAGCCTTTTGTTGTAGTGTTTGGAAGTTATAGGGAAAACGGGCCAAAGGTTATCTTGTGTGTCTTGGTATCACAAACGCGCGGGTTCGCAGCCGATAGAGAGGGCCCATACCAGCTACGCATTCCTGAAATTTGTCAACCTGTTATCCAATGAATGTACGGTACTATACTGCAGGATGCTCGATATGACTCACGAACCTTACCAGTGTGCTTTTCCGAAACCTTCTACCCAATCAATTTGCGCTCTGCAGGAAGCCGCCCCTGCTTATTTTGCTGCGGGCAGGGGAAAGATAGGCAACAGAATGGTTTGTGTAACAATGCTGGCGACGAGAACAGGCCCGCCTGAACCAGTGCATTTTTTGGGCGAGAAGAAGGCTGTCGAAATATGGTAGTAAAAACCATTATATATCTGCGTTTCGGGCGGGGTTGGATTATTTCTCTGGCAGGTGCCTCGAAAGGATCACCACGACAAAGGAACGTCCTTATCTTTCTACCTATGCTGAACCCGGCTCTGGTTTAAGCATAGCACCCCCAAATTACATCGACATGCAACAGTATCCGCTTGCTAATTCAGGCGCTCAACCCATTGCCCCTGGGCCAAAGAAAGAGGCAGTGGCTGCTCATGTCGATTACAATGCTGTCTCTGGTTCTTGTGTTATGGCTCAAAGGGTAGCTTCGGGGGTTGAAGACATATCTCCATCATCGAATGATGATCAGCAACACGATCTCGTCAATCCTTTTCCTGAGTACCCTGAGCCCACTGAAGCTGCTGATTTCGACCAGACCGTGGATGTGTGGCAGTTTCATCCCCAAGTTCTACTTGCACACGGGCCTGATCTATTCTGTCTAAGTGCAACTCATCCAGTTGGGTCGGTCCAGTCAACGGATTTCTATGTACGGAGCATTCATGGCTCTGCCCATAAAGACGGCCCATTTGACTATATGGCACACCATAATAGCTGTTTGCGGTATGCAGGCAGAACTGGTATGCAAATCCACTGTTCATCAGATACAGTAACCATTTGGCTATCCAGAAAAAGATAGGCTAACAATAGTTTTTCTAGATTCTCTGAATAGGTTCAGCTACGTCAGCGACTTGTCCCCGACGGCGGTGGATGGTAGAGTGTTTCCAATTTAAAGCTTCGGAATTCAGTGAGCAGGAAATTGCTAACTTTATATACTACTCGATAACCGAGCCATCAATGGGATTGGATGACTGCATTGACCCGACCGTGTTGTCGCTTGCAGACTTAAAGCTCGGCTCGAGGCCGGTTTGATATACAGACCAAGTATCGAAAGGGTTTAAGAAATTAATTATTTGGTCGCGGATCTCTTGTGGTATTGTGGCTAGTAAGCCTTGTGTGGATAATATAAGGTTTTATATTTGTCTTTATCCTCAGTTCTGGCGGCCCTTGTATATCTTCTTTATTAATAAGGAACAAGAATAAGGAGTGTGGTAATATGAGACCAAAAAAAACAACACGAAAAAGAGTGAGTGCATTTATCTAGTATTTGCACCTTAAGCAACTGCATTAACTATGGCCTAGGTGCCGGCGTCAAGGGGCGCGAAACAATAGAAAAGGCCTTCTAGCGCATCACAATATACTTGTTAGCACAGTTTCCAATCTCGACAAGAAAGTCCTCCGGGTTCTCCTCGGCCTCCTCTGGGGTGCTGAGGTCCGGGAAGTCGGACACGCCGTCGACGAACGCGACCTCTCTGCTCTTAGGGAATAGGTTAATGTAGGCTGGATTCTTTTCGGCCGTCTCTCGCTTCTTTGCCTCCATAAATAGCCAGAGCTGGGTGCCCTTGGGCGACGAAACGTCCATCTGCTTGGCCAGGTCGACCAGCTGGTCCTTTGTGATTTTCCGCAATTCTTCGACAAGCCGCTCGGCTAGACCCTCGGCGTTAGCGCGTCTTTCAAAGGGAGAGGAAATGAGAGGGACGGGGGATACATACGTTTGAAGAAATCATAGGTTCGTCTGTAGAGTGATTCCCACGCCCACGCGTGGTAATCGTCGAGGGTTTGGACTTTTTTGTCGCTGGTCTTGATGCAGGCCTCTCTGTACTTTTCAAGCTCCTCGGGGCTGAGCTGTTCCACCATGCCGGGGGCCTCTTTTATGAATTCGACCATGAACTGGGCCGCCTCTAGGCACGAGTGTTTGGGACACTCGACGTAAACGCGGACGGCGGACTGTTGAGGGCGAACTTCCAAACACATGCCAGCGACATATCCAAGGCCGTTCTCGGTGCGCAATCTGTCGAACGCTTTTGTCTGAAGGATCTGGACCAGGAGTGTTGGGGCAGCAATATGCTTGGCCTGACGGCTAGCGGCAAAGAACATGATGGCATTCACGTAGCTGTTTTCGTTCTTGGGGTCGACCATGACTCGCTTGAAGAGGTTGATGCGGCCCGGGGTCGGTAGCCTGGCTCGGCGTCGTGGCGGCTCCTCACCGTGTCGCCAGCTGAGCTCCAGCTTTTCTTGGCAGACGGGCCACAGTTCCATCGCCTCCGCCTCGGTTACGTCGCCGCTGATGAGGAACTGGAAATGCGTTGTGTTGAAGATCCTGGCTCCCCACTCCCGCAAATCGTCAAACGTGGTGGCTTGCAGCGCCGCTTCTTCTTGCTCAAGCGAAAAGCCATGCTCCGAGGTGAGCAGGTCGAGATGGCGGTTGCTGTGGCTCGAAGGGTTGTTAAACCTTGCGCTCTGAATCTGCTGAAGGAAATCTTCCTTGATTGTATCGAAGTCGGCTTCCGTCGGCTGGTGGTGCCGCCAGGCTGGAAGAAACTCCATCACCATGGCTAGGAGTACGTCCTTGAACCCAGTGACGGAAAGAGTGAGACTGTCACGCGTTTGGCTGGCCGAACAACTCATGGCTGCGTTGCTGAACTGGTCGAGAAGACAGGCCCCGGCGCGCTGGGCTGATTCCAGAAACAAATCGGTCTTTTCGCCGCTGGCCGCGTCGGCGAAGACATTGTTGGGTCTGATGCGCATTTCGATCTTGCACCGAGGCTCGGCCCACGTGTCCTGGCCCGGTGCAAGCCAGATCTCCCTCTCACCCGTCTGCAGGGCCCTGGGCAGCGGCCGCCGCTTCTCCTGCTTCTCATCGGCGGCCCCTAGTGCCTGCGCCTGCCAGCCCCGCTGAGGCCCAAGCAGTCCGCTCTGGAAGTCTTTCTTGGTGATGAACTGATTCGGCGGTGGCAGCTTAGGCTCGGGAGGCAGCTGGTCGAGGGGTAGAACGGCGGCGGCGGCATACCTGGCCATGTCGTCGGGCGATATCTTACGGGCCCCCCATTTTGTCCCATACCATTTCTCTTCTTCGGTGGCTAGGTCTTTGAACTCGGTCGAGACGAGTACGAGACGCATGTTTCCAGGCTGCAGCTGGTCCAGGTTCCGGACGATATCGTCGGCCTTAAACCAGCTCTCGATCGAGATTTCATTGGTGCCGTACACAAGATTTTCGGGCTGGAGGTATCGTTTCAGCATGTTTCCGGCCATAACACTGGCCAGCCTCATGTCGGAGGATTGGCTGGTGCAAAATCGAATCTGCTCGAGCCGAGCCTGCTCTTCGACCCGTTTCTGCTGCGGACCCTCGGCCTTCATGCGGGCGATCATGTGGTATACTTCCTGGACCACGTCTTGGTAGTTCTTGACCCCGGTTTTTGTCAGATGCGCAACAATCGAGATCTTTTTGCAGCCGGTATGCTCGTACGACGTGGAGGCGCTGAGATGGTGGACCAGCCGTTTCCCCCGGAGCACGTCGTAAGGACTCCCCTCTGCCTTCTGCGTGAGAATATCGACGGCATGTCCCCCACGAGCCGAGTAGCCGTCGTCTTCATTTCCTGGCAAGTAGAAGTCAATAAACAGGACATCTACATCCGTCACGGGCTCCACAAACGTCTCCGTGCCCATGTCTTTGTCGAGGAAGCAAGGAATGGTGTCCCAGACCTTCTTGCTGAGCCCTCTGTTGGGAATCTTGGCGAGGGTGGGCAGGAACTTGTCCTGCAAGTCTTTGATGGGCAGCGGAGAGAGTACCACACACCGCATAAGGCCTGCGCAGTAGTGGTTCTCGTAGTGCTCGGCCACCTTTGGGAGGAGCTCCGCCGGGTCTCCCAACGACTTACGGTTCCCGAATTGGAACGTCCAGGACCTGGGATGTTCCGGGTTCGACAGAGATCCATTCATGTCTACGATGAACAGCGCCCGAGAAATCCAAAGACCCAGTTACAGCTGTGGCTCAAGCAATGTGAAGATAACAAGTCTCAGCTGGATCAGATTTACGACCCTATTCTCAGCCAAATATTTCTTGGTAATGAGCAGGCGGAATCTGGTCAGCAGCTACAGTTTCTAGGCGCTCTTGTTCTCCTCGCAGTTCCCCTTCCGGCAGCGTCACTCTCTATCCTTCTAGATCTGGACATGGACGACGTCAACTGGTGGCTTCCAGAGTTGCATGCAGTATTAGATATCCCTGTTGAGCCTCATGGCCTTATACGACTACTGCATAAATCGTTCAGCGACTTCCTCCTCAGCTCTGATGATTCGAGAGCACGGAAATATCAGGTCGACCCAGCAGGAACACACGCCATGCTAGCAACAAAATGCATTCATCGTATGCAAGCAGGACTGAAGCAGGATATATGTAATGTTCAAAAGGTGGGTGTGTCCAGAGATGAGATCGACCAGGGAAACATAGACGAACACATCCCTGCCGACCTCCAGTACGCCTGCCTCTACTGGGTTCATCACTTACAACACAGCGAACGATCTATGGACAACGACGTCTATGCATTTCTCTGTGAGCACTTTCTTCACTGGGTAGAGGCTCTGTCACTACTTAGCCGACTTTCAGATGGGGCCTTAGCGCTTCAAGAGCTGCTTAAGTTAACGAAGGTTAGCATATCTATCTTTGACTTATTCTTAAGGTAACTTATGTTATACTTTCTACAGACAAACTCAGAGCTTCATAACTTCATTGAAGATGCTACTAGGGTTATCTCAAGCTTTGGTTCGATCATTGAATATGCACCTCTCCAGACATATAGCACTTTGCTTTTATTCTCTCCAGTCCAAAGCCAAGTACGACAAAGGTGTTGGTGTCAACAGCTGCTGAGCCTCCCTGCTATTAAAGGTGGGAAATCTGACTGGGACTCACACCGGCAGACGCTCGAGGGCCATGATGACTGGGTTAACTCAGTAGCTATCGTCGACGCGAGCAGGCCGGGTGATAGGGCACCAGTATTCGAGAGAAAAGAGCAGGTGTCACGGCGTTAAGTTGGCCGGTCAGTAAGCGGCAATAAACTAGGCATCTACGGTATTTGCTAGAGCATTGCTTTTCCGCCGCCCTTCCAGTATGGAGCAAACACTCTCTAACGTTAACTGGAAGCTGCATGTGCTTGGAAGCGAAGCTCTTTCCACACTGGCTGTTGCGGCTTTGGACCGTACCGTAGCCACCGCGGATCGTATTTTTGCATCCCCGAGTGCACTAGTTCGAAAATAAGGAAGCAATATCATCCCACATTTATACTGTGTGCACACAATCTTTTTAGGCCGTGCTTGAGGCCTTGTACAAGTAAAGGTTGAAAATTGTGCTCCGTCGAAAGGGGTTGAGATAACTGGCTGTCGACACTCTCAGTATTGATTCACGAGCCAAGACGGTCTACCTTGAGCGCATCGAAACCTATGGCCGCGGAGTCAAGAGTTGCAATGAAACTCGAGTAATAGCGCTTCCTAAATTCGTGGATTCGGAACTTGCGAAGACCAATCATTCTCCTTCCTTGCGATCACCTTGGATCATGAACAAAAATACATTAAAGTACCTAATTTCAACAACCTTTATTGTATCCCATCTGTCAGGGCTTGCCCATCAGAAGGATTTAATTCCTTGTTTTCAGGGGCTTCTCGAAGGGCTTTATTGGTCGATGACAGGGAACCTTGGCATTGTGCTCGTACGAAGTTGTTGCTCTGTTGGCATCACCGTGATGCAAAACGCACTGGTTTGGGTCGGGGCTTCATCCGAGAGAGGTGAGCACAGTATGTGACATGTCATTGACATGTTGCCCAAGCCGCATGCGTCGCTCTTCGAGGATGACCACGAACATGTCATGAAGATCCACCCTCTCCGTGGCCTCGTCCTTGGCTTTGCCCAATCAGGCATATCTTCTCTTCCGTCTCTTCTGCTGTTGGTTGCTCTCAACAGAAACGAAGCCATCCCACTTTGGTGGCAGGGGACTGGTCAAAAGCCAACGCCGAAGGGGCAGTCGCAACTCACACCAGCGAACAGTCCCTTTGATCCAGACTCAACCGACGACCCCTTCCGAACGACGCCTCTGGCAGTCGATAACCACCGCATCTCTCCTGTCCCAGGCCTGCCGTATTCTGTTTCCTCGCCCAAAATGTCCCAGCTGTTCAATATCTTCCACCCGTCCGATCCGATATCCTACAATTTCCCTCGCGGATACTGAAAGTTTGAGACCCGAAGCAAGGGCCGGCTGTGCTGCCTGGAAATCAACTCAGAGACCTTGCATGATAAATACCTTTCTCCACTTCTCATTCCTGGTTCATCGAACCTGCGCTTTACAGGACTAGTTCAGACGGACACAGGCAGCGAGATAATCGTTCCACTTAAGTGCGCGTCAGGCTGCACAGATCTTCACTGTGCCTCACAGCACGATATCCGACAGGATGAACAACCGACCCCGTCGTGAAGAATCACGCGTCAGACAACACAAACTTGACCCAATTGAAGGGCAAACGCTTATCCAATATATCATTGAGCAGTGCTGATAATGTTATAATTTGAGGTTAATATGAGGGTAAAACTTTTTGTATCACGGACAAGATGGCGTTTTGTGGTCAGGGATGTCATTGGATCTCACTTTCACGGGGGTTCACACACCCGGCGATGCCGTCGCGGGATCAGGTACATAGGCCTCAGCCTCATTCGTGCGTGAACATGCCCACATGGGAGGGCCCCTGGGCATTCATGAACACTCACGATGCAAGCGGCGGGACGGAGTAGCCTACCTCGATCGGGGTCCTCCAACCACTGGCTGCCTCCCGAGGCCGCAGCCCGAGACCCACGCCGCCAACAAGAGAGGCCGGCAGTGTCACGTACATGATATACCACGGAGAGGTCAAAGCCCACTATATAAAGGGCAACGACCTCTCTGAAACCGGTCCTCGAAATCTTTTCCCTTCGTCTTTTCTCCGTCCTTCAGCCCGCATAACGACCTCTTCATGGACCAATCTGCCCTCCCAATGACCTTGAAACGATCCCTGTATTCGGCAGAATCCATGAATGCCGAGACTAGCTCTTGCTCGGCCCAGTTAGCCTTTGTCAACGGTGAGCACTCTTCTCAACACACCAGCGACGCAGACCAAGATTTCGCGATAGCGGAACACAGTCTCTGGATGCATCTCGACATGACTAAGACTCCCACTGGGGCCCACGAGAACGCGCCACGATCAATGTTTCTGGAGTGGGACGCTAGGGCCCAAACAGGGTCGACGGACTGGGCTTTCTCGACAGCCTGGCCGTTGGCGCTAGACCAGGCCTTGTTTCCAGACTGGCTGTTGCAGATAGACCACGCAATGTCGAATGACCCGGTATTGTTAACAGACCAGGCAATGTCGACCAGCTCAAGTTTGACCTTATTGAGCACACGAGCCTGTAATCAGTCGCCAGACCAGCTGACACGGAAACGTAACGCGTCTCCTAAGGATTCTGCAAGGCCCACCAAGCGCACCAAGTTGGAACAATCGAGCTCCTATCATGAGAAGGAGCTTGGAAAAGAGGTCGACAGAAATTGCGACAGGTATGCCGTTTTCGTACGGCTGGAGAAGGTCGTCAGGACCGCCGACAATGGTCGTGCCAAGTTTTACTGGGCGAAGCGATGTTCCTCCCGGGTTACTGTGGATCGGAATAAGGTGGATATTCGTCGGCTTTTCGAGAAGTCCAACCGCGAGTCTCTGTCGGTTGAGGTTCGAACCGATGGTATCGGTTATACTGTGAGGTTATCATGGAACGACAAGAAGCAGTACTATACAGGTAGAGCTGTCGATGGGAAGACCATTATGGTATCAGATGTGGTCATGAAGGCTATGCAAGAGAATCCTCTTCATGGCCAGTTTAAGGGGAAGCGGCGGTATGTAGCAGGGTCTGAGTAGTAAATAGCAGGCAGTATTGTGAGTTGGTCATCAGGGCATGGATTTCTGAAATGTTTTACCAATCA
Organism: Diaporthe sp. PMI_573; assembly: GCA_021399435.1. Taxonomy (NCBI): domain Eukaryota; kingdom Fungi; phylum Ascomycota; class Sordariomycetes; order Diaporthales; family Diaporthaceae; genus Diaporthe; species Diaporthe sp. PMI_573. Next base: position 147,096 of record JAJTUP010000056.1, read on the forward strand.
TAAATTGATAATACCGGGTAGGTCGAAACGAGTGTCCGCTTGTTGTCATTGCATACTCACCTTTCCCACAAGTTGACGATACCAAGTACTGACTATAATTTCAGGTGTGTTTTTTTTTCACGTGATTCAAGCTTGAGCCCAAAGCTAGTCGGATTTGCGTGACCAAATCAATCAGATAGAATTGTCAGTAGTTATAATGTTCCTGCGTCAACGGGCTAAGCAGAGATGAAATTGGTAATGAAACAAGAACAGGCCGTTGGTTTGTTCTAGACCAGCCTTTAATTCATTGAAGAAGCCATCATGTGCATCCAGGCGGGCGTCAATTCTGTCGAAGCGGGCATCATGTTGGTCGAAGCGGGTATCGTATTCATCGAGTTTGTCGTGAATTTACCAAATTCACGCTTCAGCTCTTGGTCTTGTCGGTTCCTTGCCTGCACAAACTCGCTCCGGGTGAAGGGGTTAAGAAGAATCTGGAGGATGGACCGGCAAAATGATATTGTACAATTAGAGAGGAAGTGACATTTCTATGGCTCTCTGCGCACGCCACTTCTCTATTCTTCTTTTGAGACCAGGTTCAGTTGGAACCATAGATAAAGCCCGCAAGTGCTGCAATTCTGTATGCCCAAGTCTGTATCCCACCAGTGCTGGGGGCAGTCTATCTGCTAGCGGAAGGGATTTCTTTAACGTGGTTGGACAGTCAGCCGGTCAGGACAGATGCCCGGTCACTTTTGCTAACTCTACTAACTTTAGTCAACCCCAGCACCCACCCAGTGCAATAGAATCAATAAAAGTTGGCACCAATTAGTGCCAATTGCTTCAAATTGCTTATTTCTAATTGGTTTGGGTAATTTAGAGTGGTGGTGTGGTTGCAGTGCCAGTCTGAAAATTTAAAGTTTGGGTGGGCAGGTCTGTTTTTGGTGCAGATCGTGTCCCCTTTTTTCGCGTTAGTCTCGCATCACCCTACCTACTTAAATATTCAACACGCTAGAAGTCAACATCTACAATGCCAATCTACTTAAAAGAAGAGAAAGTCAAACTAGCGCTTCAGGCAATTGAGAACTCTAAAAAAAATCAAAAGAAACCCTTAAGTGCACGTCAAGCTGCACGGATTTTCAACGTTCCACGCAGCACAATAATCGACAGGATGAACAACCGACCACATCGCGAAGAATCACGCGTCGAAAAGCATAAACTTGACCCAGTCGAAGAGCAAACGCTTATTCGATATATAATTGAGCAAGATGCACGAGGTTTTCCAATGCGACTTTCTGGTGTGGAAGATATGGCCAACCTCTTGCTCGCGTCGCGTGATGGCAAGCCTGTTGGTACCAAATGGGCATGATGCTTCGTGGATGCACAACCAAGCTTGAAGACCAAGTTTAATCGGCCATATGACTACCAGAGGGCCCTCTGCGAAGATCCTGAGGTTATTGGGAACTGGTTCCGGCTGCTCCGCAACATGATGGCCAAATATGGGGTCCTAGACGATGACCTATACAACTTTGACGAGACTGGCTTCATGATGGGTGTGATAACCGCAACATTGGTTGTTACACGTTCTGATCGACACGGAAAAGCCAAATCTATTCAACCTGGAAACCGGGAATGGGCAACAGCTATTGAATGTATCAATGCGAAGGGCTGGTGTATCCCGCCGTTCGTGATCGTCCAGGGCGCCTACCACCTTGCCAACTGGACAACAGAGTCAGGCTTCCCACTAAGCTGGGTCATCAAGCCTACTCCAAATGGGTGGACAGATAACGAGACTGGTCTTGAATGGATTCAGCACTTTGACAAGCATACAAAGCAACGAACAAAGGGTGCGTACCGGATGCTCATCCTTGATGGCCATGAGAGCCATGTATCAGCGGAGTTTGAGCAGTACTGCACAGAGCACAGCATTATCCCTATTAGCATGCCACCGCATTCTTCTCATCTACTCCAGCCATTGGATGTCGCATTATACTCGCCATTAAAGCGTGCATATGGCGATGAGATCAATCTCTTCATCCGGGCCTCCATCAACCACATCACCAAGTCTGAGTTCTTTATTGCGTTTAAGGCAGCCCACGACAAGATCTTTACGGAAGAAAACATGAGATCTGGGTTCAGAGGAGCTGGGATTTCTCCATGGGACCCAGACTCCGTTATCTCTAAGCTGGATGTCCGCCTACAAACTCCAGTACAGTCCCTTCCCGTGTCGCCATCCAAATGGGAATCACAAACACCCTCCAATGCCCACCAGACTATCCAGCAATCAAGTTTTATCAAGGGCAAGATCTCCAACCATCAGGGCAGCTCCCTTACACCGATTATGGAGGCTGTCGACAGGATGGCAAAGGGAGCACAAGCAATGGCACACTCAATTACACTTATGAGCCAGCAGATCCGGACACTTCAAGAGGCTAACATAGCACTCGCCAAACGCCGGAGGGCTAAAAGAAGTCGGGTCCAGCTTGGAGGAGCACTTAGTATTGAGGACTCTCAGGCGATAATCGAAGAAAAACAAAAGGGGAAGCGGCCAGCTGGTGAAATGGCTGAGGGTGCCGAGGATGATGATGATGATATTGTTTTACGCCGGGGGCCGCACCGCAAGCGGTACGACCAGACCTTGATCTCAGAGGGTACAGGGCGTGTCTAGCTAGGGTGTGAAGTGATGTTGATGTGTATCAACATCCCCATTTTCGATGTGATGTGTATGTTGACAAGATGTTGATCAACATGTGTAATACACATGTGGAAAATGTGAAGTTGATCGGAGCCTTGCCCCACCCAAATCAAGTCGGAAAGACACGAGCGTAGGCTGATTGACATGTTCGCAGGATGTTCTTTTCGAAAAGATGACATTCTCGTACTATATGTCAGTCATCGAGTCCAAGGTGCAAGGTGCATGGAACCTCCATCATGCCACAGCCGGAACACCAATGGACTTCTTCGTCGTCATCTCATCGACAGCCGGCATTGTTGGTAACCGAGGCCAAGCAGCTTACGCTGCAGCAAACACATTCTTGGACAGCTTCGTCCAAAGTTGTGACGGGCATGCGGATCCCCCCAGACAGGACCAAGCTGCCCTTCTGGACCACAGACGCCAAGTTCAAGCGCCTCCGCGAGGAACCGTATACCAAGAGTACCTATGCCTTGCAACTGGCTGGTGACTATGGCAAAAGGTTCGAGAATGAGATTGTAGACGGAGATGAGCTTCCAGTCTTGAGCAGACAGCTTGTCATCGATGATGCACGGCCGCTCCCTCGGCTTAGCACCGTTCTCTTCCCAATCAACTTCAACGTCGGCGATAAACTGATTGATGGCTTCTCGATGAGATAGCGCATGGCTAATCATATCCCTGTCCGAGGACCATCGAGTCTCTACGTTCTGCACCCATTCATGAGTTCGCTCGGGGTTCGGCTCGTTATTCATTCTGTTGATTTTGACCTGAACAAAGTTAGCCAGCGGCTCCGGTAGCAAAGGCTAGGCCGGTTGGCCAACCTGCGCATGAAGATACGTCCTTCTGAGCCTAGGGCTCCTTTTGATGGCGACACCAACGTTGTGGAGTTTTCCTATCGGGCCCATCTTCCGGAATTTGGCGAGAGCGTCCGTATCGATGACCTCGGAGATCGGATAGGTGAATTTCGGCGGCTCCAGAGGACTCCCAAGCATGATTCCGGCATCTGAGCCGTCATGATCAGAGTCATCGATGCCAAAAGCGCCTTCTTGATCGTCATCCAGTACCCTCCGAAGAGCCGTGTTGGTGGCATCGTCATCCCCATCGGTGTCGACATCTCGGGTATCATCCAGTGCGTCGGCTAAGGACTGCGACGCATTGCCGTAGAGCATTGCTCGGACTACCCTATTGATGCAATGTGGTGCGCAGCGAAGCCGTCGTTCCTCTCCAACGAAGCCAAAGCGATGTCCAATAGCTTCCATTGCTCTGTCGTTGTTGGTAGCATTGTCCAGCGTAAAGAAGCCGAGCTTATCGTCCAGCTCCCAGAAGTCCAGAATCCTGGACACCTCCTCCGCAAGAGCTTCACCGGTATGCCGACCGTTAAGGTACGGTAGGCCGAGCAGAACCTTGCGGCGCCCAAAATTCTTGTCTACAAACTGTGCATTGATGCCGAGGAAGGAGAGATTGGTGCGTGATGTCCAGCCGTCAAAAGAGAAGTGTACCAAGTGGAGGGCTGTCTGGAGCATCGTCTTCACCGATACAGATGCTTTTCCATACTCCGAGAACAACAAGCGAATCAGGGTGTCTGCCGAAGGGATGTGGGAGGCGCATACCAACGAGTTTCCGTAGAGAAGGATTGCCTTGAACTCATCCGACTCGACAATCTGGAACGGCAGATTGTGTGTCGTTATCCAGTTCAGGATCAAGGTGTGCAAATCCTCCTTTCTATAGCCTCCGATCATTGTGTCCATCACCTGCTGTGCTGCCGGCTTAGATTTCGTGATGAGTTGTTCAAACACACTTCGCCGAATCTTGGTCCGAGAGGGATCCTAATATCGAACAGTCAGTTACAATCCAATGAAGAAAGAGAAGAGGCTTGCCTGAAGTTTGTGTCTGCCGTAGAGGTGGTTCTTGATGTTCCCAGCACCTGAGGCATCAAAAGTGAACTTTGAGACGTTGTAACTTTTACCGCCAAGCGCCTTCCGGTGGCAGAGGACACATATGAACTTCGATCTCGCTTTCGGCTTAGTAGTGACACGGCAGTCCCTGAGCTTAAAGCCGTACTTCCACCACCATGCGGTTTTGTCTTCCTCGCTCCTTACGTAGTCGGGTAACTGGTCAATCCACGAGAAAGTCGCCCAGTCTTCTTCAGTGACATCCTCCGGTCCTGATCGAGAACGATACGGCGTAAAGGGGCTGGATGATGGCACAGGCGGTGAGGAACAGCTGTCGGACCACGGCGGAATTGGAAAGTCTGACATGAAGACGTCATCATCTGGCACTGCAGATAGGCTCGGAAAAGCCAACCTCATATCGGGGTGGTCCTCTGGCGGTGATGAGAAAAGGGGGGGTTGAAAAGCGCGACGGGCCATACTTAATTGGCCGTGGGCAGGTAGAACGGGTCTGCTAATGTTGTTGAGGATGGAATTTGACATTGGACCAGTCCTTGGAAGGCGTCTTCCAGTCCTCATTTAGCCCCTGACATCCAGATTGACATGACGGCCGTATGTCTCTGGCATCTGGGGCATGGAACATGATGGGTTCGAGAAGGATCTGGTCGGTCAGGAGGTCACAGGGCAAGGAGAAGAGGACAAGAACGTGCCAGATTGTGAATGTGAAGAGGCCTCTTGGCTGGAGGCGAAGTTGTCGACGTCGATATCCATCTCTGAGACCATAGCTTCGGCAACCTGCAGGTTGTCCGATGTTGTGTTAGAGCAGAGAACAGGCCGTCGGGCAGAGAAAACGGGCTTACTGCGACTTTTTCTATCCAACTACCCACATCTTTCCACTGCATTTTGGAGACCAACGCGTACATACGATGCTGTTGACGCAGCAAGACACGTTCTACGCGCCCACACCGATGCGTCAACGCGCCAACGCGCCGACGCGCCGCTTTTGTTCAAGTTTAATGTTGCTACCGAGTTACTTTATTTTCGCCGAACCGATGCCTCTTGATGAAGGTACCTCTAGAACAGTGAGCAACTCTCTCAAAGCAGCAATTCATTTGATAATAATATGAACAAAATGTGAAGCAAAATTTTCTCAAGTGAAGATACAACTAACATATTTTTCTAGTGCCGAATGGCTGCACAAAATCCAAACGGACTGCTGTTAAGTGTGGGGAGGAATAGGCCGGATGTGCTAAGGTGTGATGACTCCATACGTCGTCCGTTGTATATGGCTGATACAGAAATTTTGTTTTTCAGCTCCCAAGTATCCCTCCAATAGTACCCCTGAATATCGACATCAGGTCGATCGATAGCGATGGAAACCTTGAATCGCCATCGCCATCGACGCTAATCGCCACTGCGATGGCGATCGATATCGATTTTCCATCGATCGCTGCGGAACCCTGCCCAAGGCGCTGGCCTCCTTTGTTTATATGTAGGTATCGATTCTCTAGTCGTAGGGATTTCAGAAACCAACAAGGCCATGCTGAAAAGTGACCAGTTACGATGGTGGTCAACTATAATTGAGGCAATCACAGCTACCAGCGAAGCACTCTTCCTAATTGTAGTGGGCCTTGGCAGGTAGTATCGTGATTCCTCTCTGTGTTCGGCTCGGCGTATTGATGGGGGTCGGGTATTTTCGATGAGCCCCTATGACCAATCATACGCAAAGTCGGTCAAACACAACTTCACGCAGTTGCGTGAAGATTGACTGAAAGGGCGCAGCCGAACATTTCCATATATTAAGTACTGTGGAGATCTTAATTCTTCTCTTTCAATGATTTTGCAACATCGACAACAGCTCTTTCAATGTCGGGGTTTCCTGGTTTCCACCCATAGTCTTTTCACCCTTCGCCGATGTTTCTCTGCATAATTTGCGAACTTCGAATTGCTTCTAAACTGACGCACATCTTCTCTCGCAGGGCATTGCTGGCGACTCTAAATCACTCGCAGAGACTTCAGCAACAGCAATACCCAGGCGCGAGTTTGGGTACAGCGACAGTCAGATGTATTTAGACGCCGTATCTTCTCAAGGTCTGGACCAGATGGCAAAGCATGTTGGTACGGATTTGCAAGAATTTCAGGATCTTTTTGAATGGGTATCCAAGATTGAGCCGGGAAACTTACCCGGCGAAGATATGAATCCTGAGAGCAGAGCGGACCGGGCACATCTATGCCAAGGCAAAAGTCCAGTAACAGCCGAGGAACATCTGGACACGCACGAAACGTATGATACCGGTTCCCTGAACCTCGACCCTCCCCACAGTTTTGCAGGAGTCGTGGATGAATTGACGAGGACTGCCGTGGAGAGGTTCAACTCGGCGCATGTGAGCTCGTCGAGTGAGAGAGCTTTGGATCCAAACCCAGAGAAGTGTCGCAAGCGCTCTCGGCTCCATCCTTGCCAAGAAACGACAAGCGCTGCATCAATCTCTGATTCAGTGGAGAGCGATGTTGTCCTCGTTGAGCACTCGATCAATTCGGCACCGCGGATATGGCCATGCCCATTCTTCGTCAGAGATAGGGCATCCCATCTAAGCTGTTTGACGAGGCATTGTCTCCAGAGCATAGATGATGTGAGAGAGCATTTGTGCTCGGTGCATTTGGAACCCATCTACTGTTCTGTCTGCTACGAGACTTTCCCGACAGTTAGAATTCGGGACACTCATATGCGGAGCCGGGGATGTCGCCATCGGCTACCCGTTATTTTTGACAGCCTCAGGGATTCGCAGGTACGAGAGCTCGAGAGGCAAAGATCGGCTGCGGATACGGTCCCGGATCTACAGGCAAGGCAATGGATTCAGATCTGGTCCGTTGTATTCTCTTGCACACAGCCGCCTCCGTCACCGTTCTCTTTCAGTCAAGGGGAGCTTGAGGTCTACAGGTTCCGTGACTTCTGGAAGCGACACGGAGAGGATATAATCGCCGACGTTTTAGCAAAGCACAGACTTCAGCAGTACGACATTAAAGATGAGGAAAGAAACTTGGAATTATTGTACCAGTTGGTAGCTGACCGTGCTGTGGACTGCATGTTGGTCACTTAGGACACCGAAAACAGAGATGTAGGTATTAGAACAGCATGACATCCTGGAGCATTTGCCCCATGTCGCCTTGCCTGTCAGAGAAATTAGACCCCTGCCAGGCCATTTCGACATTCTTTTCCTTTGAACTCCAGATAGAAAACTCACTTTTTCATCAATTCCCGAAATTGGACCTGCCTAGGGAGACTTAGCCTGAGGATACAGCATAACCGCTTCGAAACGTACATCGATGACAGGAGATCCTTCCTGGAAATAATTAGCAAGGAGCCGGAGGAGCCTAAGAGCGGCAAGAAGAAGCACCACGGCCGCCGCGGCCGCCACAACGACCACCAGTGAGAGAATGCACTGGGGCCACTGACTGGGATGTCCTGGCCGACCCGGGTGACGAGTTGCGTCCCCTTCCCGCCCGTTGCGTGAGCTTGCTTTTCTTTTTCAGCTCGCGCTTGAGGGTGGATCCTTTTATCTTGGTGTGTTAAGGTAATACTAATAGTCGTGGATTCCGTTTGATTCCGAGTGTTATGTGATACTAATGGTGTTTGCGGCGGTGAATGGCCTTGAGAAATGTGCGTCTGGATGCTCTTTGGCCCACGGCTCCCTCGGCCATGAGCTGTTATCACTCCCTTAATTGTAATTAATTTACTCTCATAATTGTAATTAATTTGTTTGTTTTTAAAAATGTTTCCGCGCAATCGAACCTCATATCCTTTCTCGGTGACAATCGTAACATGTGAAAAGGTGACATCCGATAGTAAACCCGCCGGCATGTAGCAGCCTCGTCTTTCCCGGATTTTCAGTTAAATGTACTGCAACAATTTGCTTATCAAAATTTTACATCAACCATTCCCTTCGAGAGTAACACAAGCCTCCAAAGCCAGCGGTACAGTGCCTGCAGCTTCTCTGTGTTGTAATATCATGATCATTCTCCGTCTCATTTGTGGCTGTCCGACCAGGTGAGAACACTGGATGTATGTTTTGTCAATCTATGGGTTAGCAAGGCCTTTCAGTGAGCCTCTTGCTTAGTCGTGATTTAAGTAAGTAATGGAGGGCGCGTCCGCCGAGAAATGATATCCCAGACACATCTATTTGAGGAAAACAGAATGTGCAGGATATGTTCTCTCTTCCCCAAAAGACATGGTTATTGTAAGGGTTTCGAATACAAATAGAGTGAACAGGGATACGCAGCGACCGAGCAGCGCACTAGTAGCGTGCAAGCAGTATATTCAGGACCAAAGATACAACTAAACTTATCCCCCTCCCTTCCTCTCCTCCTAATAGGAAAGTTCCTCTCTTTTATAGACGGACCTATAGATTCCATATAGTTCTTCTCGGCTCTCCCTCGGCTCCATCGCAGCGCTAAAGCAGCGCCGTCTATTGCTAAATAGGGGCTTAAGGCTATAGTAACACTTTGGCACCGTGGCCTCTGACAGTTATCCTCTTCCTCTCCTTACTCAATTCGCGACAGGTCAAAGTCATCCTCGCGCTTTCTGACCAGCATCTCCACCGTGACGTCGGCATTCAGGACGATGCCGAATTCGGCAATCTTGGGCTTCACGCCCTGGGGCAGCTTCCAGTCGTAGTTGAGCAGTATGAATATCAGGGCGATCTTGATCTCGTTGGCCGCGAAGAACCTGCCCGGGCAGGCGTGGGTGCCGTGCCCGAAGCCGAGGTGGTCAGGTGACGTTGAGACCAGCTGTGAGCCGTTTTCCTTGCCGGGCTCGCCGCTGAGCCGCATGTTATAGAAACGGTAGCCGTCCCCTGTGTCGAGAGGTTAGCTACCAACAGTATGTATGGTGGTGAACAGAAAGGGAATAGGGAAGTGGAGGCATTATGGACTTGTGCACGGAAACGGAATAGTGTGCTTGAAATGGCGGGCTCATCGCAGTGTGTCGCTCACATTCGTTTGCATTTGGGTATACTTCATCGTCCCTTGATCCTCTGTCAGTATCCATTCGTCGTCATTGGAAGTAGGGAACCGTGAACATACCAGTGGCGGTGCGTTGATACCCCGAGAATAGTTCCCTTAGGAACCACCGTGCCGTTGGAGAGTTTGACATTCGCTCTAGCCTTTCGCTGCATCAGGGCTGTATCATGGGTCTGTCAGTATCATGAGATTCGTGTGATTTCAATCGTTTATACCGAGGTCTTCGTCTCGAACCATATGTCTAGGGATAAGTGAAATGATTGACTCACATAGCTGGATAGGCTTGATGCGCTGGCTCTCCTTGATGACACTGTCGAGCAGCTTCATGTTCGTCAAGCTCGACTTCTTCCAGCCGCCGTCAGACAAGACCTCTTTGATTTCCTTACGCAGGTCTTCGATAACCTCCGGGTGCCCGGCCAAGTCCGTCATGGTTTGGGTCATGAGGTCTGAGGTGGTGTGGACGGCCACGACCGACAGGAACAACTGCATCGCCGCCGGCTCATAGTCGGCCTTCAAGTTTAACTTGGCGGCAGCATTTTCAAACCACTCTATCGCATCGTCGAACTCGACCGTCTTACCCTCCGCCGTGGCGGCTGCTTTTGCCGCCGCACGCTTGTCCAGGACCGGCTGGAGAACAGACCGTGCCTCGGCCACCTGCGACTGTGCGACCCTGCAGATGGGCACCACGCGGGCGGCGATAGACCGTATGATACCGGCTGGGTAAATGCGTAGGGCATCGGCTGCTGGGAACATGGTCATTGCGTATTCTCTCGAGATCTTGAGCCACGCCTCGTTGCGACAAAGTTCCTCTCCCAGGAAGACGCGGGATGAGATACGGGCGATGACTTTCAGGATCGTGTCTCTTAACGGCAGCGAGTGCCACTCTTCACGACGAGCAGGATTAGTAAACTGCTGTGAACATCTCGGGACACGCAAAGTACATGGTATGTCTTACCCTTGCTTTCCCCAAAAGAAGCAGGCACAGCCAGACCTGTCTCGTCTGCCAGAGGCTTGGTGATTTTGGCTGTGGATGGTCCAAAGTCAGCAATGATTTCAGCGCTTCTCCAGATGGCTGAGAGAACCGCACTAACCCAGGAGTTTTGTCAGGTTCTTATTGATCACAGGCAATGTTAGGTGGTCTTTCGTGCCTTGGAATATTGACTCAAAGCCAGGATGCTCGGTTTGGAAGAACTTTTGAGTCGATGTCAGTTTCAACGACCATACCTAGCAGCGCACGCCAGATAATATTGAATGTCAGGCACACTTACTTCAGCGCTGAAGTCGGCAAAGCTGAGCTGGGCATGGCTCCGGATGTCATTCGCCATACTTGGCGGGAGGACTATCATATTGCCACAATCGGTGATGAGCTGTGCCGGCTCAGTAGGATGGCTGAAGAACCAATTTTGGAGTAGAGAACGACACTCTCGGTAATAGATTCCCTTTGCACGCTCAGAAGTGAGCTCGAATGGCCGTCGAGGATTCAACAAGGGCGCGTCGGACTTGGGTTTACTGCCAAGGGAGTAGACGAGGACCACGAGTACAAAGGTGGCCAAGAGATACGGGATCGGCCTGGCTGTGATGCCTGCCGTCTCCATGTCGCCCAAAGCTGCCTGGATGGAGGCTCGTAGAGACATGTCGTCAACCACTTGGAGTAGTCGGAACGCCTGCCTCACTGACGACACCCAACCCCCACCCCCAAACATCAGTAGTGCCTTCTTGGTCCGTATTTACACTGATTTGTGAACTGTGTGAGGTCACTTTTCTCGGCTCTCGTGCAAGTCCGCGTACAACGGTCCAAATCAAGGGGCAGAACGAATGGTTATTGCCACCGAGTCGGCTATGATGTGTCCCCAGTGTTTTACACCACCCCATCTCTTCGTCAATAACCACCAATACTTAAGTTATCGCCCTATAAGCTGAACTTCAGCCAGTTCGATTATTCCACTTTGCATCATGAAGGTCACTGTAGTGCCAGCTTCAACCAAGACAAGCCAAGCCGCAATCGAGCACCTCCTCTCTAGCACGTCCCCCGATGTCGCTGTGGTGGGCATATACCGAGACCTCAACAAAGTCCCGGAAAAGTTCACGGCGAACCCGGCCTTCGAAGCCCGACAAGGCGACATCGCAACCGTCAAGACGCTTGACTTTACCCGCTCGAATGCGGTGATCACCGTGTCCCCCCCTCTAGCCTTCAACCCGGGCGATCCGATCGATGGGGCAAAGCGGCTGGCGGAGAATGTCGCGGACTCGGTTCGCTGCTCGGGGACGGTCCAGCGTCTGGTCTACGTGTCTAGCATGGGCGCCCAGTACGAGACAGGGACGGTATGGTCTCCAACCATCCTCCGAACAGCCTGTCAGGAGCTCTAATAAGGCTATACAGGGCGAGATAGCCACAAACCATGTTGCGGAGAAGGCCCTCGCCGGTGCGGCGCCAGAAGTTGTCTTCGTCCGATGCGCCTACTTCATGGAGAATTGGGGGATGGCGCTTCACGGCCTAAAAGGCGACCCCCCCTCGATCTGCACGACGATTTCGCCCGCTTCCCATGCCATCCCCATGGTACGTTCCCCTCCACCATTACCGTGGAAGCGTATGGTAGATAACATGGCGGCTAGGTGTCGGTAAACGACATCGGCGCATACTGCGCATCCCAGGCCCTCTCATCGGAAATCAAGCCATCAGATAAGCCTCATGCCACTGAACTCCAGGGGCCGCAGGACTACAGCTCCCTCGACGTCAAGCAAGCGCTCGAAGAGGTGACTGGGAAGAAGATCGAGCTGCGAGTCGTGGAGCCGGATAGCGTGGCATCCTTCTTTGGCGCTTTGTTCCCTCCCCACGTCGTCCCACTGTACGTCGAGATGAATACGACACTACTACCGGGAAGCCCGTTGTTGAATGATCCAGCGAACGACACGCCTGTTCACCGGGGCTCTGATACGCTCGCTACAGCTATTCACAGGATGATGCAGTAACTGCAGCCATGCGGCCGGTTTTGATCACGCTCTATTTCGGCCTCTCCGCTGATATCACCAATATGTTCCTCTATATTATGTCTATGTGGTATAATATACCTAGTAGACCACGTACCCTGGTATATATGGAAACCTAATAGGCAGTTTTAGGCACTTATATTATATTATTGTCGATACTACTATAAGGTCCGGAATACATGGTTTCCCTTGCTAAAGCCTTTAGAAAAAGTCACCCTTGTCAGCTCTTCCTGTCGAGAGTGAAGGATTAACGGCAGCGCTCCTAATAGTGCAAACCATTTACACTAATAGTGTACTAATAGTGTAGACAATCTAGACTCATCGTTGGATACTACACCGTCACCGGGGCAACGCCGCTATCAATTTTATTCCCACCAGTTAGAATGCGGCATTAATTGTTTTTGACCTGAATAAGATGAATTGATACAGCGTTGCGAGTGGAGTCTGCACTAATAGTGTAAACGGTTTGCACTATTAGGAGCGCTGATTAACGGGTTGACGTGGCAAAGTCAGGTACCCGCGGTTTGCGCTGTGGAACCAGGAGACCCTGTATGGCGAGACCACTCACAACAGCCGAGTCCTGCATAGCTGGAACTAGAGGTCGTCTTTGCTATACGGCCACGTAGATCCAAATAGACGATCCCGGCGGTGTCCGGCCGTGCTTTCTCCAGTGGTTCTTGCATATTCTCTCCATCAATTAGTAATAACGGATGAACGTTACAGCGAACCTTGTCGCGTAAGTCTCTAGAATTCCATCGTAGGCTCTTTTCAATGTCGTGGCAAGGAGAATCGCCAAGGCAGTGACGTTTATCACTTTCACTACACGCATTGTAGTACTCGCGACATTTCACAAGCTTCGAACCGCCTCAATATTCTGTCTGAAGGACTGTCGACCTATAGATACCCGAAAACTCAGGAGCGGCCAGTTCTAGGCCAGTTTAATTCTCGCCTGCCACCAGAAAATAGCTGCCACCAGAAAAAAGCTGCCACCCGGGAATGGCTTAGAAAATGGCTGCCACCAGAAAAAGCTGCCCCGCGTAAGTCTTTGTGGAGAGTTCCAAATCTGACCCCCCTACTTTTTGAGAAAGACCTGAGTCCTGGCTCCCGGCGTTCAGAGTGTGCGTATCTTCCTGGTTCCAGGACCGCCCACTCCGGTTACAAAATGAGATCGGAGATTCGCACGCCCAAATTTGGAGGCTGCACGCCCTCGAATGACTAATCACGCTTCCCTATGTGCGCCAATTTTAAGTTCACACCTATTCGCCATACAGATAAATAATGTAACTACATCGCTTCTCATGGTGCACCATGAAGCTATTCCCACACGCTCGAGGGCACTATATACGCTCTATTCGACCTAATTACGTCGATTTGCCAATCGACCAATTGCCCAACTATTGCAAAACACCCTCAATTAGCCCCAATTACGCTTATTTAGCGACGAAGTCGACTTCTAAGTCGATTGCTCGGCTCGTCGCCCGAGAAGTCAATCGCTCAGCCCGTCGCTCGAGAGGTCGATTGTAGGGATGCCTCGAGGTAAATTACCAGGAGGTAAATTACCAAAACCCCTAGGTAAATGACGGTCATAAACCCGAGGTTTATGACGCGTCATTTATCACGTGCTTCCAAGTACTATTTGGTGACTACGAAACGGCGTCGGTGGAATGATATACGCACATACAGTCTGGTGTCATTGGTATTCGTCGGGGATGAGGTACCGATCACACCAAAATTGGCTGTGCGGGTACAAGAGGTCCATACCCCCGTGCAACGGCTCCGTGCTCGTTTCTTCGCCAAAACTCCCAGACTTGCTACTTCAATACGATAATATTATATATCTCGAAAGCCAACCTATTTACATTTCAACGTGAATAAACAGACTCTGTCTCTGCGTCCGTGCCTGCATCTACAAAAATGCAGTCCTGGAAGTCGTCCTCGAGCTCTAAGAGCAACTTCGCGTCAGCCGTCTCCCAGGATTGGCCGCTCGGCATTCTCCAAGGTGTCTCTTGGGCCGTCTCAAGTCTTCTTAACACCCGACTATTCATATATATGAATGTCAATTTATTGGTGCTAGTGACAGTAAGACGATTGCGAATCTTGTTGTGGAGGAAATTGATCGTGGAAAAAGATCTCTCAGAAGGTACGGAATTAGCCAAAGCGCCCAGGACTCGTTTGGCCAATGCAGCGAGTGATACATTCATAGAATGAAGATACCGCCAACTGTCAAGGACGTGTTGGTGGTGTGGAGTGCCCTCGGATGCTGCTCTGTATATGCGACTTCCTGGGCCAAAGAGGTTGCCCTCCCGAGCCCTAAATTGACAAAACTCCCGGAAGATATTGCCGTATTCCTCGGCGTTGGTGTTGTCCTCAAGAAAGTTGTGTGCTCTTCTGACAATGTCTGTGGTCAACAAATGGTGCTTCGGGTCGGTAGTGGCAGGGTCCAAAGCAAAGGCCATGTAGTGTATGTCGTCCGTTTGCGCGTCAAACCGTTGCTTTCGTAACGCTTTCAGTTCTTGGTAGTTTATTAGTGGGTCTTGACCAGCCTTTTCCAATGCGTCCTATAAAGCCTGACCCGGTTCCAGTTATGGAGCGCACGAATACTTCTCGCCGCTCAAAGCCGCAAGTTTGTGAGGAAATTCAAGTCAGTACTGATGGTGCCTCTGGTCTCAAGAGGGCGAGGGTCGCAGAAAAGAGCCCGGAGACCGTCGGTAAGGGTGCACCATCTTCTAAGAGGAGGACGGTCACAGAATATAAGTTGGAGAACGTCGAAAAGCATTTACCGGCCATTCTTCAGGGCAAGAAGAAGATAGTTGTGATTGTGGGAGCTGGCATCTCCACCTCCGCAGGAAGTAAGTCTCTGCTTGTATGCTCACGCTTCCCTGACTTTCTAACTAATTTACAGTACCTGATTTCCGATCCAAGGACGGCTTATTTAGAACTCTCAAAAAGGGCGGCGGCGGTAGACATCTTTTCGATGCTTCGGTATACAATGACCCACAAACGACACGAGAATTCCATGAAATGGTTCGAAAGATGTCACAGTTGGTAAAACAGGTTAAGCCAACTCCATTCCACGACATGGTAGCAGAGCTTGCGCGAGAGGGCCGGTTGTTACGACTTTACACCCAAAATATAGACGGCCTTGAAACAAGGCTAGAATTCTTAGCGACAAACTTACCGCTCGAACCAAAATCACCTTGGCCGGTGACAATACCTCCATGGTGGGCTGGACCAAATACGATGTACCATATCCAGCCACATTGACGTCCTCAACGCCCTAATTTTTCAAGGATCCGATCGACCGTCATGCCCAAAGTGCGAAGAAACTGAAAAAAATCGCAGACAAGAAGGGAAGAGGAGCCGTGGAATCGGATATCTCAGGCCCCGAATGGTCCTATACGATGAGGATAACCCGGATGCAGATGCCATTGGCAAGGTTTCGAAGGCTGACCTGGCTCGCATCCCCGATGCCGTGATTGTGGCTGGTACAAGTCTCCAAGCGTCGGGCACAATAAGGATTGCCAAGGAAATGTGCAAAGCAACGCGTTCGATTGACGGAATCACAGTTTGGCTCAACAAGGAACCTCCGCCTAGTGCCTTGCGTGACTTGTGGGACCTCAAGTTGCTTTGCGAATGCGACGACAGCGTTGCCCCATTGGATCTTCTTCCCATGCAATTCACAAGTCAGGACAAAGATTCTGAGTTAAACAGACACGCGCCAAGAGAAATGTCGCCAGTCTCAGTGCGATCCATTCGTGCGCCGGCCGAACAAAGAAGCGATTCCACCCTTGTCGTGGGCAACAGTATTGAAGTTTATCTGCCGAAGCGATATGTTTGACGTCGTAAACAATTCCGACGTCTTCCCGGACGAAATGGTAGTGAACGGCGATATGTTTAGAACGAGCGGTGATTTTCGCATTCTGTATTAAATCGAGTGCGGGCTGGTTGTCGATTGATTCTGGCTACAGGCAGATGAATTTCTTGCCACGGATTTGCGTTCTTGCGTCGGTGATAATCGTTTGCATATACCGTTTAGGCATGCCGTTTGATTTGTGATGCCTCGGAGGTGATTTCGGGTGGGTGATTCCACGGCGCTGGAAGATCTCAATTGTCTTTGCGCTGACGTATTTACCCCCATTGTCCGAAGCAAAGGTCTTTACCTTGGTGTCGAATTGCGTCTCGATTATGGTGAGAAATCTGTCGATGACGTCGGGCACGTCGTCTTTCTTTTCCATGAAATAGACCCAGCATGCCGTGGGTAGTTGTCGACGAACGTTCTTCTGTGCCTCTGTTATACCCTCGAAGCCAGGACGCTCTGACTTATCGCAGTCTTCATGCCTTACATGCTGATCCCTCATGTCAGCAGTCTTGAAGATACTAAAGCAACGTGCGCAGTAGTAATTGTTGGGTGACTGGAGTGACTTTGGGTGGGGGAGCAAACAATGTTTGTAATCGCTGTGAAGGGTGTTAACTAAGCGATTGATCCGTCGAGCCAGGGAGTATATGAATTATTGGAGAAAGAGTTCTTCGTGATGCTTCTTGAGCAAGAACCAAAGAGGATGAGTAGCCTTGATAGTTACTTCGAAATGCTCTTACTAGACAATTCGTCATTTATGGAGAACAATAAATACAAGATTTATATAGAGAAACGATCAATACCATAGCGGAAATATTACACAGGAGTAACACACATCGTTGATAAAAGCTCTGAGAACCGGAACTGTACCCAAGGGTCGGAACCACTACATCCACTCCACTTTTGGACCAAGTAGAGTGGATGTACGATTTTTTAGCAATTACGTAGTGGATGTAGCACATATTCGACCGGAGTGGAATGGATGTACACACGTGGATTTATAAGTGGATTTATAAGTGGATTTTTGAGGCTATTCACAACCTCGTCGACGCCTATTCAGCCTCACTTTCAGACGTTGACACTAACTCTTCAGCCTGCTGCTGCTGTGATGAATCGTCAACCTCGCTGGCGCTATCCTCGCCCTCCAATAGCCATTCCGACTCAGCAAGCGCCAGCTCGTCGTCGCCTAGAGTCCCACAACCGCCATCCAGCTTACTTTCAAGGTGCGACTTAAGCAATGGATCCAGGTCCTTGACAATGCCAGCACGGTACCAAGAGCGTAAAACCTGACAAATGGCGATAATCTCAGCATCTAGGTTTGTACGCAACCCCGAGACCATCTTGCCAGCAGCTGAAAATAACCTCTCACACTCGGCTGACATCGGCTGGATTGTCAGGAAGTCCAAGGCCATCCTGGATAATCGAGGATATCTGCTTTGCTTAGTGATCCAGTAACCAATTGGATCACGAACGTTGCCGTCGCTGACGTCACGATCCGTCTGCCACGCTTGGTACTCGTCACCAACAATAGCTGCTGCGGAGGCTGGTGTTGAGCTTGGCAGACGGCTGTTCTTCTCGAAGGGGTTGAAAAACCGAGGTCTTTTTGCTGGAGGCTCGTCGTCGCCTCTGCTGCTGCTGGTTCTAACCTCGAGATGAGCGTAATCGGACAGCCAGACGTCGGCGACCATCTCTTTTGCCTTTTCAACCCAACTAGGCTTATGAGCCCACGTTTCATCAAACCAGTCCCAACGATAGGCTGGATGGAGCGCCATAGCCGTATAGTAGATGGGCGTCCCGTCCAGCCGCCGATAATATTCATCCAGCTTATCCCAAGCAAGGTTGATTCCGATGCGGAAGTGCTCTGGATCAGGAAAGTCGGCAGCAAGCTGCTTATATCCTTCCAGTGTGTTAAGCAGCAACTCATAGCCAAGCACCACGTCCCAGATATTGCCATAGGAGCCAGTCCAGCCTTGCTTACGCCTGCGGGTGTGTCCATCACCCTCAAGCGTCTTCACCACGGTCTCAAAAACAGTGAGAATAGCCTCCAAATGGTAAAGAACCTCCCAGTCTCTGTCCGTTAGCTGATTCTCGTCTCGGAGGATGCGTGGTCTTTTTGCCAACTTGGCTTGTGTTACTTGGCCAGTCTTTTTAGACCGATTTTCGTCCTCCCATTGCGCCTTTTGATCAGTAGGAGTTCGATAGAGGTTTTCAACCCTAGAGCCCTGCGGATCATGTAGAGTTGTGACAGCCAACGCGTGTCGTTATCGATAATTAGCTTGACTGGTTTCTTCGATCGGAGTTTAAGGGTGGTGGCGCGATTAATTTCGTCCTGTTAGATATATGGAATTAGTATGAGACGAATAGGATTTAGTAAAACCGCTTACCCTCTGGACCTCCTTGAATAAGTAAATCAGCCGATGGCTAATACGCACATCAACTACGATATTGTGTAACTTGCCAGGTCCTCTTTTGCGCCATCGAGCGTATTTAGCATCAGATAACGCTTCTGCGCCTGATAATTGCTGCTCGAACGCGTCGGCGTTTTTGCCAAATAAGAGCGCCTTGGCTGACAAGTTAATTGTGTGGCCAATACAGCGTCCTCGGCGTAGTCGGCCATCGAACCCAAGTTCAGCACCTATGACCTCCATAGCAGTATCGTTGTTTTCAGCATTGTCGAGCGTGAAATAGCCAATCTTCTCTGGACTCACGCCAAAGGTGTGTAGGACGTCGAGAACCTCCCCACCGATCGTTGAGCCGAAGTGACGATGAGCCTCTGGAACCCCAATCATGATTTTGCATGGCCGATTCTTCTCATCTCTGAAAAAACAAGCAATACCGTAGAGGGCAAGCTTATTTCGAGACGTCCAGCCATCAAATGAGATATGAAGCGCTCCAGGGGAGTTCCTCAGCACCTCGATAACCGTCTGCTTGTGGCGGTTATACTCTTGAATGATCTTATATCGGACAGCCCTGGCACTCAAGTTGGCGCGTTGGATCGAAACGGAGGGACTCAAATAGTCGAAGATTTCTCGGAGGATGGGGTTCTCGGCGAAGGAAAATGACTGGTTGCTACTGACGATTAGCTCGACTAGCATACGCTGAAAGTGTTGCTTATCAAAGCGTGAGATGAAGCTATTCGCGATATTCTGTTCCGTAGGCTTGTTGACGTCCAGTTTCAAAACAGATGCAATAGTTGGCTGGTTCGATTTCAGTGCGCCTTCGGATTTGAGCTGTGCTGTGCTCCTTTTCTCTCCCTCTGGTGCTGGTGTTTTGTGCTCACGCCATAGATGATTTGCCGCGTTCTGGAGACCTGAAGAGGTAAAACTCGCGATAATGGGACGATTTCCGAGGATACAGTACTTGCAAGCCCATTTGCGTAAGCCATGACGTTGAATATCATAGCCAAAGTCCCACAGCCAAGAGCTAGTATCACGAGCGCGTTCTGACCAATTCCAGCCTCTGAAATGGCGAAAAAGACGGTCTTCGAGCTGCTGCTGCTGGCCTGGTTGGCCTGGCTGGCTGGCTGACATCGTCAAAAAAAAAAGTTTTTGGCAAAAACAAAGCAGGAAATCTGTAGAAAACGCGCTCAATAGGGGTAGTTTCTCGTATAATGTTATAAGATTAGCTGTAGGGGTGATCGACCTCGGCTAACTTGGGTCCAGGTACCTCGATTTAATAGGCAACTATATACAAAAATAAGTACTATGAACCGTACAGGGTCAGGGAATATCCCCCTGTACCTAAATCCACCTAAATCCACTCCATTACATCCACTTTCAGGTCCAAGTGTAGTGGATTATTACGTAATCTGAGGGCCGACAAGTGGATGTAATAGAGATGGGCCACTTATTTGTGGTCCACGTGGATTTGCAGTGTAGTGGGTCCGAGCCTTGATGCTTCCTCCCTTTCCCTCTCGCTAGCTGCCAACCTCTGCTTTTGAAGCTCAGCCGCGTCCTTGAGGTTGTCGAATGTCAGCGGCGCTTTCCCAGCAAACGCTACCGCCAGTTTCAGGCAGTTCCAGATCTAGATACCCATGGCTGGTCAGTTTCTTGGATCGGATTTCTTGGAGTAGCCTGTCTTACCCGTCGTCCATTCCACCCGTTGTCCGCCATCTGCTTGATTTGGCTCTTGCAAAGCAGCTCTCCTTGTCGCTGCTTGGCAAGAGTCTTTTCCCACAGCTCCTCACGCTGGGTGTTTGTTAACGACGGGTACTCCACCGGTAAACTCACCCGGTCAATCACAGCGTCGTCCATAGCGTTATAGCGGTTCGTCGTCACGATGAGCAGGCCGCGGTAGAGCTCTATGTGGCGCAAAAAGACGGCAACGACGGCACTGTGACCCGCGAATCTCTTGGACAGGTACACATCCCCCTCGTCCATGAGCAAGACCGCTTTCCAGCGGCTGCACAGCTGGAAGATGATATCCACAAAGAGTTCCAGGCTCTCCGCATTATTCTCATGTTGTGCCGGTGAAAACTTGATACACAATAGACTTAGCACAGCACCCGATCATATGAACAAGAAGAATTTCTCTTACCAGAAACATTGGAGCTTTGTGTTGCTCTGCCAGCACGTTCGCCGTCAACGTCTTGCCGACGCCAGGTCCTCCGCTAATCAGACTGTTAGCCGGCACTCAAGCGGCGGGGTTAGAAGGGAGAGGGATTGACTAGGTCTGCGTACTAAAACACCACAAAGTGGCCTGTGTATTCCTTGCCCGACTGGGATTCTCCGAGAGCCTGCTCGGCAACCGCTGTAATGGCCGTCTTTTCCTTCTCTCCCAGCATCACATCATGTTCGAACGACGTAGACTCGTTCCATTCAATATCTCTGATATGATCGACAGGGACTTCGGCTGTATTATTTTTTGTCTGGTTAGGAGCGGGCCCTGAGCAAGTAGAAACGACAAGGGCCAACAAGGCAAACTGAGAGTAAAAAACATAGGGAAAGAAAATATACCAAAGTGGCGCAAGTGCAGAATGTAAGCATACGCCGTCGCACTGCAAATCAGCAAGTTTTTGTCGTCGAGGTTGTCCCACGTCATATCGTGCTGGAAGCACATCACGTTGGGGACACGATGCCTGCCCGGCGGGTATTTGACGAATGAATCCGAGTCCACCATGATGCGGGAATCGGCGAACCGAACCACGGCCTCGTTCTGTGCATTGATGAAGAAGGTCCTGCCGGTAAACATCTTGTGGGAGTATGGGTCCTTCATCAGTCTGGCATATTTGCGTCCGCGTTCGATCAGCTCCCGGCGAAGCTCTTCCTCGTTGGCGTGATAGCTGAGCGGGTAAATGTTGAGATCCTTGATGTCCTTCTCTCCCCAGAAATACGGGACAAGTATTTTCTTTAGTGTGTAGCCTGGCTTGCCGTCTTTGCTACGGCTCACATAATGACTCGTGACGGAGAAACAGGTCTCATTATGATTGTCGGTTGTCTGTTCGCCACTTTGGAACGTTACGCACATGGGCGCGTCGGTGTGCGGGCACTGGAGGTAGAGCTTCGTGCCGGGCTCGAAGAAAGCCCACAAAAGATCGAAGCGTATCTTGCCTTTGTTGACAACAGCGTCCAGCTCCTCCACAACCGAGTCCTCATACCTTTTAGCCCAGTGTATCAGAAGTTCAAGGTCTGGTGAAAGCTTGCCACTGTTGACTTCTTTGTGTTCGGTGTCTTCGTCTTTTTGACTTTCCTTGTCCTCCTCGTCTCCGTCTTTGTCGTCTCTATCCTCGTCTTTGCAGTCTCCTTCCTCTTCTCCTTCCTCCTCTTGGTCGGTCTCTTCGTTTTGTGTGCGTTCTATGTTGGCGATATGGTTTCTCAGCTTGTAGATCCAATGGTAGAGGACCTTCACCATCACCTATTTCCGCGTGTTGCATTAGCGCGACATGACACATAGTAGATCAAATTGGGTTAGTGGCGGATAAGGATTTTTTCAACGTACTGAAGCATTAGTCACATCCAGATTGATGTTGGGAATATTTCCAAACACTTCTTTCAACTCGGCCTGCAGCTTTCGGCTTTTGATATCCAGGTATGTGGTCTCTGACCCTTCCGTATCTATCCGATGTTGTTAGAGACCATCAAGCTCTCAGTCTGCCAGCGAAAGATACAATGACTGACCAATTCGAGTGCGAATGATAAACGGCTTGTCTTTGAAGGACTCTTCATCGTCGGTGTCCTCGACAGTCATGTAGAGACGAATCGCATTGTCGTATCTGCAGACAAACAAATCAGCCTTCATACTTTTGCTTTTGGGCGTCTATAGGGTCCATGTCATTACTGTTCTTTGACCTTGAGAGACTTGAGACGACGATCCAGGAACGCGCAACGACACCCGCTCGATGAAGCGGTGGAAGAGGACTCCTTGATATTGCCATCCTCGGACGGGGGCGAGGAGATAGGTAGCTCCTTGGCGGGATCACCGTCCAAGGAGAGAGGGAACGAGGAGGCCGGCGTTAATTCGCCACAGGTTTGCAAGCCCGACTTTTGTTGCAGCACTCGTACCGCGGCCGTCAGACATTCCAATTGCCGATAGAGATTTGCCGGTGAGAGTTCATCGGTGGAGGCTACCCCGTTTGGATTCTTGTCGGCAGAAACCTCATTGCTGGGTTTCTGCTGCTGTTCTTTGGCATCTGGGGTGCGGTCCATGGTCTGAGAGCGTGGGAATATTCGTCGAGAAAAGAATGAGGGAAATCGTTGAGGTAGACAAAGAGTAGCTAGACATCAAGAGCAGCATGCCGGGTTTTCAGGCTACATATAATCATTCTTTGTTTTCTTTGTTTTTTTTGTTTTTTACTTTTTTTCGAGGCTGCCGGCTGCCGGGAGGCTGGGGACTGCCAGGGGAAGCCGGTGTGCCTGTATTGGTAGGGACATGGCTGTTACCTTAATTAACACACCACACCACAGGGAGATGATTGGCCCTGGTGTGAAGACGCGTCTCGGCCTGATTTTCGATCAGCAGCCACTAGTGCGGCTCCCATTTCAAGTCTCAATTGGGGTATGACTCATGAGCGCATGTTCGATTCTCTGGCATCGTATGTAAGTGGCCCGATCCCTGCCCCGTACGACGAGTACCTGCGTTGGCTCAATCCATTGCAGTCGCCGAGCTCGTACCGGGCAAGTCAACAAATACTATGTGTGGTTAGAGGAGTCCAGAGGCCGACGCTGACGCGCCGCTCTCCGCAAATCAAAAAGAGAGTGACTACAAGGCCCTCTTAAAAAAACGGCAGCAGAGAGCCCAGCGAATCATAGAAGGGTTGCGAACAAGCGCACAGAGACCTTCATCAAGTGTTAGGCAGAGCGCGTAAAGCAGGGATCAGCAAGGAATCCAGAAGGGTAAGTGTAGTCAACACAAGATATTATACTCGCTGACCACCATCTTCCAAGACCCGTCTACCTGTTCTGAAACTCCAACCAAAGCGGTAACGCAGCTTAAAAGATACCACACTACCGGGCTCAATGTGACGACAACAATGAAAAAGGCTGACCTTTTGCTGGCACTTATTCTTATAGATGAAGCGGTCATGCTTTGAATTTTCTCGCCGGGAATACGAGGGGCAAGCCATCAAACTGACCTTTCATCTCTTCTTAGCTTTTGGGACACCGATTGCACGCATCCTGCGGGGACAGACTTCCCTGAGAATAACGTGGTCCAGCCCGGTCCGGCTGGTGTGGCGAGCATGGAATGGGTCAAAGTGACTTGTAACTACCAGCACCTTCTGCACATCTAGCAGTCTTGCCGTCAATAAGTCATGAGGGTCGTCACGTTTATCAGCTAACATTTGTTCTGTAGACCCGACCCGTTTTGCCTGCACCGATGCCAACTGCAACCAAGCTGCGATTGTCCGTGTTGGCCAGTGTGCGACATACCGGACTAGCGTATGGGCATTCCGGCAACGCGAATCTGCTACAGCCGGAGTTGGAACTGGCACCAGCACGCAACCCGCTCCAGCGCCTGCTTCCGCTCCTGTGAACCCCATCCGACCCTTTCCCATTCGTACCACCCACGGATGAGACAGACGGGCAGGATGATGATGATAATGATGCTGTGGATGAGTATTAAAGATTGAGCATCACACAAAAGTCGCGGGACTATATGTATGCGATATTGGTTGGGAGAAGGGAACACAATTTGGAAACGGATTCTATGCATGGTCAGTCGTATATGGAAACCTTTCAATTCTTTGGTATGCGGGGTATTTGTTGTTGTGAGATAGCACAGGAAACAGGTTTGTTGGGTGCAATGATGAAGATGTGTCAATTCTTCCAAATGCGATGTTGCATGTATGTTGCTTGTTCTCAATAATACATGAAAAGCAGCTTCATCATATAGCTATGTGCAGGACGTCTTTGTGCGGCTCTGCCGCACTAATCTGCCTTGCGTTTAGCCTTGTGTTGTGCCCTGTGTTCGCCTACAATTTAGCCCAATGCATGGCCACCTTTGGTGGCCTCATCGCCCTGTTTTACAGCCCTGTCATCCCTGCAGTTGAGGGGAACCTGCAAAACTTCCAACATTTGTTCCATATTGAGAACAGGTGTTGTTCTATTAATGAACCAAGTTCCAGAGCAGATATTAACGGTAATCAATAATCAGTATTGCCGACGTAAATTACATCCTTGCAAACCTAAGATGACTGGACTTTTGATGGACTGCGCCTTGACGTAACTCCCAACATAAGTGTCTATGTTACAGAGTTGAGAAGCCAAGTAATAGAGGAGACCCCACTCAGCACACTTCGGGGATGAGCACAACAACAACAAACCGAGTGGCTCTTTGCGCATCCTTCAACGGAGTCCAGTAGTTTTTGTGATGTCGGCGACCGTGGCGTTGGTTTGATCGAGTTTGGCGTTGGTTTGGTCGATGTTGCTTTGAGCCACAAAACTATCCGCGGACTCGTACCAGGGGGCAATTACTGTGAGACAAAACCACTGTTTGTTGCCACATCAATTCCTCCAAAAATTCAAATCGTTGTCCTTCGGCTAATTGTGTGACATGCATGGCTCGTCTCCTCTTTCATTTTTATATGTTGGGTTGATTTGGCACCGTTCCTTAGCGGCGGGTTTAGGGCAAACCGTGTAGGGGCGCACGGCGACGTAAACATCGCATCCTGCTTTCGAGCATAACTTGAAAGTAATGTCGCACATTGTTTAGTATTAAAAGAGCTGGCACAAAGGCACGATCAGAAGTAATATGAGAATGTGTGAACTAAGTATAATGTGGTTTTTATAAAGGAAGGAAAGGGAAAGAAATAAAGAAGCGGGAAGGGGGTATATTTATACCTTCAAATGGAGAATAGTTCGGGAATGCACCAGACATCGCAGCGAAAGATTTTCACATTGACTTACAAATTCATGATGATCCCTTGAATTCATGATGGATTCATCAGCTTCAACAATCGCAACGAGTCCAGCGCCAAGTCCAACGCACTCTTGGTCCACCGGTTACAGTTCAGCCATAGACGGTGTGCAAATGGCTCGGTGCAGCATGCTTGACCACTGTGAATGCGGCAGCATATGCCAGAACCGCGAGCTGTATGATCGAACTCTATTCCCTCCTTACTGTTCCTCGTGCGCTGATTCACTACATCAGACAACTGCCAGCTACCACGAAGACCGTATACGAGTCCTGGACTTTGGCGTATCACCGGCCCGCGATACACATAAGTACTCAGGTCAAGAGCTTTTGTAATTTTCAGTATCTCCGTAAAACCCCTAGACAAAACACTGGCCCGGCTCAAAACCAGGCGACCCCGATACCTCCTCCCAAGGCCGGATCATTCGCCTCCCTGAGGGACAGGAAAAGGGTGTTTGGCCCAAAGTGAACATCAAAGAGCGCCAGAGCGTCGAAGAGCTTTTTGGCATTTCACCGCCGATTCGTCCTTGATTCCCAGCAGAGACCCAAACAACTCAACCAACTCAACGGACGACCTATATTGAGTGAATTGGCTTAGTAATCGCCGACCTCTCGTTGAGTTGATCAACTGAACGCTTTCGTTGAATGGATTGACCTTGAGTTGGTGTGAGGGAACGATCATGTGACTTTCATACTTTATGAATAGTCTCACTTTATGAATATTGTGTAAATAGCTTAAGTCGGAGTTTTCCTTAAGCGTCTCTTTCTTTACTCGTAAACAATCATTTTACCCAAGTCACACTCGACCTCGTTCGTGCTCTTGTCCTGTCACAGTTGGCCTAATTGACGAGATATTCGCGACATGCTCCACCAGTTATTCCCACCCATTCTCCTCTTCTGCCAGCTCTCCCGCTCGGCCGAGAAATGAGGCCATTGACTCTCTTGCGCCCGCCTCGCTTCTGGCGCTGCTCTCGACCTCGATTTGCGTGGGAACGAACAGAGGATCCAGGTCGTCGATTATCTTGGCTTGTAGCCACGAACGCAGCACTAGACACATCCCGATTATATCGACTTCGAGGCGGCTGCGCAGGGGAGTCACTCAGTTGGTCGGGCTGTTACCGCAAGCAGGGAATCCTTCAGCACCGGGGCCCTCACCAGCAGGTCCCGGCACGATGAAATCACCTGCAGTAAAGACACTCATGTTGGAGCCATACATGCCACCATTGTAGACCTGGACGGTCCTCCCACCATTTCCAGGCAGGACACTCAGGGCTCTGGAGTAGCCGACGCCATGGCCTTGGCTGCTGACGTTCTTCCATGCGCCGGGGTCGCCGTTTTCCGTGTTTAGGAAGAACTGGTCGTACGAGGAGTCGCTCACGACGATGGTTCCTGACGGACCGCCAGCGGGGGTCCAGATGACGTACGGGCCTGCGTCCGAGGTCCCCTCCGGCGTCCTTAGGATATTGTCCTCCTCGTCCGCGCCGAACTCGAGGGGCGAGTCGGCGATCTTGTAGTGGGTTGCGTAGGGAGACCCGTTGTCGGTGCCGGTGGCGGGGTCCGTCCAGAGGCCGACCTCGTACGTGCACATCCATTTCCCGTTGCCGATCTGGGAGACGGTGATCATACCCGGGCGCTGGGTGTAGTTTGCATAGGCAACGTCGTTGACGACGCCACCCCACGATATTAGGTCACTGCTGGACTGGTGCGCGAGCTTCTGGCCGTAGTCGGGATCGCGCTGGTCCGAGTAGTATACGTGGAGCTGGTTATCGTAGGCGAGAATGGAGGGCTCCCATACGCAGGGCTAAGTTGACCAAACGGGAGCATTGTTAGCATGTATACGTTTTGCCTTTGTCCTTTTGTGTGTGTGTGTGTGTGTTGTGATGTTGTTAGACCACAGCAGTTGCGAGAGATCACCACCAGCATCCCATATAACATACCGCACCATTGTCCGTGTTAGGTGGCCCACCATAGGCCACGGTTGAGACATAGTCCCAAGAAACACTAGAATGTCAGGTTAGAACCCTACTTTGAGTAATTTTATTATCAGCAAATTGAGTGTGTTACCCTACCCTTTGTCCGTGCTAGCATACAACTGGATATTGGTACTGGAGCGATCGGCAGGAATACGGTTGGCAGACAAGAGAATCGTCCCGGGCTGATACTCTCCAAATGGCTGAGAGAGCTCGTACAGGAACGGCTGGAGGATGATGCCACCAGCCAGACTAGCATTGCCGTCCAAGTAAGCCTTTGAGAGCTCAGACCATGACGCCCCGTAGTCGGTACTGTTGTGGATGATCTGGTATGGGCCGTCGGGTGGAAAGAAAGATGAGGTGGCCAAGATGGTAATATTCCCCCCTCCTCCCTGCTGCTGCTCGCAGTTTTTGTTGAGGAGGACGGATCGTCCGTAGGAGCCTGCCTTATTTGTCCAGTTGGCTGGTGGGGCAAACACAGTTGCGTTCTGGACGAAAGAAGGAGCTGGAAGCGCACTTCCACTTGCACTTGGCTTTGCCTCCACGATAGTGGAGGCTACTAATAGCAGTGGCAGTAAGAGAGAGCTCATCATTTGCGCCGTGAATTTCTTGTCAGATGCCTAAGAGGCTTGTACATTGTCTCCTTTCTTATTGTCCCATATCACACGACAAGAGCTCCTCGTTAAATCTATTCTCTTGATCAGCCCCACAAGTGTTTTTGGCGTTGACCCCTCACTTCTTTTAACCGCCCAGTGGTCTCGTGACATATTCCTACATACATAGGTAGTCTCATGGGCCCAGAGTAGTTCATTTTCTGCCTCAATGCTATGATTGGTGTACTATAGGTATAGCGTTCAATTTTTAACGTAACTCATGACTTCATCATTCTCAGATCAGTTAAGCAGATGCATTGGCATTTCCTCTCTGCAGGCTCAAGTGCTTACTACCCCAACCACTTCGATATTGTCATTCGATCTGGTGCCTGTAGTGTAACCATTGTAGGCGCGCTAGTCACATTTGTCCATTGCATATGCACATATAGATTTAGCCTAAAATGCTTTCTTTTTTGTTGGTGTTTTTGTTGCTGACAACAGAACTAACCTACAAAGGATTAGAGGTTCGGAGATTATGGTTGGCTGGCTTAGCTGTTGAGCATTCGTCACTTAGAATCGCTGCACAGACAGAATTGACATGCCCCAGAAATACTGTCAATCTGTGCAGAGCACAGTCGAATCGGGGGATGAGCCACCGCTAACTAAAATATTTATATATTCAAACCTACGGTACTTTGGGAATCTCTGCGCCTGGTACTGACACAAC
The DNA here is from genome assembly GCA_021399435.1 of Diaporthe sp. PMI_573. Taxonomy (NCBI): domain Eukaryota; kingdom Fungi; phylum Ascomycota; class Sordariomycetes; order Diaporthales; family Diaporthaceae; genus Diaporthe; species Diaporthe sp. PMI_573. The sequence continues at coordinate 176,148 of JAJTUP010000056.1, forward strand.
ATGGGCACTTGGCAGAGCGTTTACTGCCAGGTGCTTACCGCAATGGGTAGTTTTCAACCAGCACAGTATAGCAGGGCAAGTCACGGCAGAACGCAGTACAGTATGCACGCACGCCGTCGCGTTACCGACATTTCCGTTGTTCTGGAACGCCCAACTGGTATATGAGTTCCTAATTGCCGAGTTACCTTGAATCCTAGCATACCCACTGGTTTCTACGCTGTGTGGTCATGGCAGAGGATATGGAGCACGAATCAAGCATATCAGCTGTTCCCCAAGATCCGTCATATTCAAATGAGACGACCTTTGTTCCCCTCCAGAATAGGCGCGCCCTGATGCATCGTCATTGCTCCTGCTGAAAATCGCGCATCCAATCAACTTTGCGAGCTCTTCTTCTTGACTCTCGCCGACTTCGCCGTCTTTTAGGATCTGCGATTGAAGTTGCGAGACCCTATTAGCTGTGTCGTTATAGGAGATTTGCTCTTCGTGCTTGGTGGCTTGTGGAACCATCCGAACAATGATCTCCAAGATTTTCTTCGGTTTTTCGGAATCAGGCTCATTGACCGTCTTGGCTATGATGAGTTGAGCGTACATTGAAAGAAAGCTGTGCTGGAGAATCGGCGCCCTCCCAGGCACGCATAGGAGACTGTTTGGTCCATGTGTTAAGCACACCGCGCCCCTCATGCCTGTTGACCGGCCTGCGAGCTGATACGACATTTGCTCTTTGTCAAACATCGGCAAATGTGCGCTGGCGTCCTCCGGTGACAGTTCGGGCGCAAGCTGAGAAAACGGGCCAAGGATGACCTCGCGTTAGAAATCAACCCAAGGCTGCTGCATTTGCACCCCCCAATCTTCCAAGTCTTCGTGACGCAAGTTGCACTCCGCTACTATGGCCGCCGGGTTCATCTCTGTGTTCGGAGTTTCTGAGTTTGATTGAGGACAAATCAGCAGGATGATCCTTATTCCTTCGCAATTCTAGGCGAGTTTACAAGTTGAATGCATCTGGCACTTTGGTGCATGAGATATGACAGAAACGAGGAGGAAAAAAGAGACTCACCCGTGCTTTGCAATTCCGTCTCCAACCAATCTGTTTCTGACATGTCTGATGGCCAATAACTTTGACCATCTGTATTTATACCCCCAAAAGGTATGCTATTTGGTGCGAATAGAAAAAAGCTGTGTTCAGGGTTGAAGTCCCAATCACAGGGCATAAAGGATTGCGCTGGCAGGCAGAGGCCAGCTGCGTACGTTGCATTAAGGTTGGATTCATCAGGCTCCTGGATACGCGGAAGGTAAGGCGGGAATTGACATAGCCCTGAGGTCCAGTCGAGATTTGCAGTTCCCGAGGGTAGTGAGGACCAAGGCGGGAAATCGGAGGAAAGGAGACCTTGCAAATTATGATCGGCTTTTACAGCCAAGTCTTGATCTTGGATCTCTCGAGGCCCAAGTGCGACTCTTTCAACCTTGAACAGGGAGCCAGACGAAGCGTTGTCATCATTCATCGCGTCAAAGACCTGTTTCTCTGGATGCGGTGTGGAAGGCGAGGAAGCTGACCTAAGCTGATTTTCGTCCATAGCGCCGTTGGTTGAAGATGTAGCGGGGTAGTAACTCACGAAGCAAGGCTTCTAAGGTGGTATCAGGAAAGATAATTGAATGCTAGGATATGAGGCTGATCCACTCTTTATATAATTTCCCTCCTGCTGCTTCTTTCAACCGCAACCTTGTAGAAGTCAATCAAGTTACAGACCTCCAGAATGTCCTTTTGTTATTGAATGTGCTCCTCTGCTGTTGGCATTATTGTGTTACACGGATCTTCATGCTGCCTGCTAACCAACCACCTGTAACAGCTGAGTAAATTAAATGCATGCTGCGAGAGATTCATTGGGCAACAATGCTGGACAGGTTGCAACGCTTCTGAGTCAAACCAAAACACCCTGCATCATGGGACCTGGGAGTATGAACAAGGCCAATAGGAATGGCCGTGGAAGTTTGAGAATCCAGCGCTTCACTCCTGCAAGCCCTGCGCCTGTATTCTGTTTGTTTGCCCCCCGCCCCTTTCGCAAGAACATTGAATGCGTCCTGTCATTCTTGTGTCTCGAATATCAAACATCTTTGATGTCGCGTCCTCTCGAAGCACCATATGGTTTCTGTCTGATGAAATGTTCCTTGCGACCCCCCCCCCCCCCCGACCCTCAAGTATCCAACTGCAGCAACCCTAAATCTGCTCGACCCGGAAGACGTGTACGTCCCGGACGAGCGGACCCAGGCAGAGATAGTTATAGATCATAGTATAGGCAAAATAGTTGAGGCACGACCTCTAGACTTGCTCGGCCATTTTTACGCGCTTCAGGGTCTTCTCCCTGGAATTAAGTTTCAATAAAGGAATCCGTCGTTATACGACGACCAAAGAGGAGGCGAAAGTGCTCTCTGTAAGTATCGAGACCCAGGGATGATGCCTAGCCCCTATTATTCCTTTCGACAGCTTCACCTATAGCTCACAGCCCCCCATCTTCTCATCCATCAACTTCCTCCACTTGGTGCCATTCCTCAACAGCAAGTCGCCCATGGCTATTTGAAATAACGACTTGACATCGTCGCGACATTAGGTATTGTATCCTGGTCTGTGTCGAAAGCCTTTGTGGCCAGGGTCGCATCAGCAAGCAATAATCGACCGCTCTATCGATCGTCTGGAGTCCAACTCCACGCCCAAAGGTTAGAGGTCCCCACGCCGACGTCACACAGGACCGGCCCTTGGCCGAAAAGGAACAATAATAGCACTATTCCTGTTGTTCACCTCAAGAATCCGTAACTGCCAACATGGACTGTTCATCAAAAACATCAGTTGTGTATGTGTGGACTTGCGTAAGTAGACGCCCAGTGCAACCCTCCACGGAGCTAGTCAGACTGCTAACAAAAGCACAGTGTTTTTGCGGGCACCAACCGATGAACGTATTGAAAACCAATGAGTGTATCAGTTGTGGTTAGGTAAGGTGCAGTAATTGTCAAATGGTCCCCCATAAAGCAGCTACTTGCAAACCCGGCAAATCCGATGCCGAAGATCCACCACCACCATATGAGGAGAAAGCCTCGCGATCTTTCTCGATTACCAGCTCTTCGAAGCAGTAATTCGTGGTTGCGAATCGGCGCATGATAATTTACTTCAATTAAACTTCAATGCCACAAATTGAACAGAGGCTTGTGGGGATATCTTCAACATAGCCAGGAGGGACGCCCAGGGCGGCTTGGGTAAATACCCATTAGTTCTTGTCAGCGTCGGCAGTGAGGGACTCAAGCTGAGGTATTTTGCTGCTTGCGTCGTTGAGCAGCTGCTGCAGGAGCTGAATCTGTGAGCGTACGTCATCTTGCCCCGCCGCCCCATCTCCCTTCTCGCCGCCTAGCTCGCGAGAGCATGTCGCGCATAACCTGCGTCCGCTCCTGGAAGGAATCCGTCTGCACCATGGCCAGCAGACGCTGCTCGCTGTTGACCTTCCAGCTTGGCGATAGATTGAGCCCCTGTAGGATAGATTTATGCATGTAGCCGAAGGGCTTGGGGTAGCCCTCGATCATAAAATAGTAGTAATCTTGCATCCAGGCCTTGTATACGGCCGGATTTTGGGGATAGTATGGCCATCTGGAGCGCGTTAGCTGCATGCGGCGAGTTGCTGAGGCTTATCGCTCACGAACAGCTACAAACTGCTCTCACTCCACTTATAGTGCATGCAGGGAACTCACGTGTCGACCAGCTTCACGAGCGCTAGACCGCTGAAAACTTTCGACGACATTATGGAGTAAAGCGTCTGCTTCGCGGCGAGAATGCAAGCAACTTCAGCTATTGCTTGCTTTCACAGCAGAAAACCGAAAAGGTGGTGACGGCGGAGTCATATCGCGCCGATCCAGGACGAGGCACGTGACTCGGACCAGGATGAGCCACTGCGACCCCGCAGTGGACACTCGTCCTGGCGCACAAGTTTCCATAGCTAATAACTCGCCGCTCTTAGGTCGGGCAGATGTGGATCCGTAGGCTCGCTTACATAAACCGCCAGGCATACCGCTATATATATTTGAAATTCCGAGAGATATATGCGAGGGCTCATATTGGTAGGGTGTGAGACTAGTAATCTTAAGGTCGCGGGTTCGAGCCCCGCTAAGTCAACCTTTTTTCTCCTTTTTTTTTGCCCTGCCTTCAGCTAATTCTTCAAGCAGATTCGTGAGCCGCTTTAGCGGCGCTCGGGAATTCCTGTCTCTCAGGCCCTCTGGGAGCCATTACCCCTTTAGGGAAGGCGTCGCGCTGTTAAGCGCGCCCAGTGGGTCTGAGTGCCTGAGGTAAACCGGTTCTCCCACCAAGCCGCTGTGACTTTATTTCCGGGGGGCCTTCTCCACAATCCCGGTCCAATCAGTTTCCAGAGCAACGGCCATCCTCGTAAGCAGATGGGCACGGTAAGCTAGAACAACACTAAAATGCGACCAAACCGTCTCTCAGCAATGCACTCCACAGGCTACTATTCTCTTGATCAATCAATGCATTCCTAACATACTCACAACGTTCGGCACCTACTACCCTAATAATGGAAGGAAACAGGGTGGCAGAGCTTGAGCGACGCTTGCGAGAGGCGGAGCAACGCGCCGAGGAAGCAGAGCGAGAGAGGCAGGAAGAGCGCCAACGCGCCGAGGAAGCAGAGCGAGAGAGGCAGGAAGAGCGCCAACGAGCCGAGAAAGCAGAGCGAGAGAGAAAAGTGGAGCGAGAACGAGCCGAGCTATCCGAGAAACAGACACGGCCAACCACCCTTGACGAGTACATTACCGCTTGCCATACATCAGTATTCTCCCGATTTTCTGTCGAAACGGATCCGAAATTCACATCCAAGGGCCCTATAACGAATCCCCGAAACAAGTGGTGCCCTACCAAAATCCAGCCATGGTCCGATTTCCTCCACAACCAAAGGATCATATTCGGTACGCTCAACAGTACCTTCCCTTCCGAAACACGTGTCTTCGAGAATAGGAACTTTCTAGAGGGGCTAGGAGAGAGGATTTCGAGACGCAAGATTGCCGACGAGAAGACGCTGGAATATTTCCTCCATAATAGCGTGGAAGACCCGGTTCGGAATATTATCGAGCAGCTGAAAAATGTCCCAGAGGCATCCAGCGCCTTCGACATCGGCAACGGCATCATCTTCGAAAACCATCCTCATGCGATTAGTGACGTTGCCGAGGAAGTGGTGGATAGAGAAACGCCATCAACGCCGCCACAAACGCCCAACCAGCGACACGACCCCCATCAGCTACGCGCCGATCAAATCTGCATCTACCGATCCGACAATACACAATCATCAAGACGCACCATGCTCTACATCTCCGAATACAAACCGCCTCACAAGTTGACGGCTTCTCATCTACGTCTCGGTCTCCGTCCCATGGATATTTACAAGGAGGTTGTCAACCGGAACACAATCCCAACTTCGGTCGATCCAGCTGCTCGATTTCAATACTTCGCAGAAAGGTTGACAGCGTCTGCCATCACACAAACGTATCACTACATGATCGAGGGCGGTCTTGAGTACAGCCTTCTGACTACAGGTGAGACGATTGTATTTCTCACGATCGATTGGGATGATCCTGGCACGCTCTACTACCACCTGGCCGAGCCTGGCCCCGAGGCGGCGGCGCACTCAGATCAGTTGCATCTCTGCACGGCCGTAGGTCAATACTTGGCTTTCACCCTCCTGGTCCTAGAAACACGGGGTGAGCATGGGCAGGAGGAACGACGGAGAGCAACACAGACTCTACATACTTGGGCGGAAGACTTTGAAACGACAGTGCGGTCCGTACCCGACAGTGAACGAACTGCGTCATCGGATGCTTCGTTTATTCCTGAGCCTACAACGTATCAAAACGTCGACCGGTCACCCATCGTCAAACGCCTAAGGAGGCGCTTCTTCATTCAATACCAGTGTAGTGACAGCTTGTCCAAGGTAGACAATCACCCAGAGTCGTCAGATGATGATGAATCGTCTTCAAAGCCACCAGAAACGCCGACCCCAAGTGCAGGGAATGCTGGATCTCGAAGGAGCCAGCGGATCCTCGCGCGACGGCCGCGAGGAGGCGGAAGCCAAAGGGGAGGCAAAGGGGCGGATGATGCTGAAGTCGGGCCCGAGGCAGAAACCGGTGCGATCTCTCAACGAGACAGTCCCTACTGCACGCAAAAATGTCTGCTTGGCCTGGTCAAGGGACAAAAGCTGGACCCAACATGCCCAAATGTGGGTCGTCACCGAAGGCATGGTGATTACCATCCTGTGGATCACACGCAGTGGCTCAGTATGCTTCATCAGCAGCTCAAACAATCACTTGATGACGGCATCACGCCGCTGGGGCATGGTGGCGCACGCGGGGTCCTGTTCAAAGTGACGTTGCTTGCATACGGCTACACTTTCGTCAGTAAAGGCACGGTGCGGGCCTTCATCCCCGATCTTGAGCACGAGGCGGACGTGTACAAACGTCTTCTCCCAGCCCAAGGTAGAAACGTGCCAGTATTTCTAGGGGCTATCGATCTTCGTCAGATGCAGAAAATCTACTACTACGACCACCGAGTGTATGTGGTATACATGACATTACTATCATGGGGAGGATGCAGCATCTCGGAAGCAAAGGCGGCAGGATTCCCGAATGAGAAGCTACGCGCACTGGCCATTCAGTCACTGCAAGCTATTCATCGACAACGCGTTCGCCACACAGATGTGCGGGATGCGAACATGCTGTTCAACGAGGGGACTGGTGTCATGATAATTGACTTTGAGCGGGCCGAGATGCTCGATCTGCAGCGCCAACCACTAGCTCCGATCATACCAAACAAACGGGCATGGGCGGGGAAGGGTAGAAACGGGAAACAGGTGAGAAAAATTACCATTGGTGGGCACGGGTTTTGCAATGAAGTTGGGGAGCTAGAAGCAATATTTGCTCAGGAACACACAGCTAGCGAGCGTTCTAGAGAGGTTCAGAGAATCTCACGCTGGACGTAGAGATTCCACCTAGCTAGTTAGGACGATCAGAGGCATATAGGGCTGAAGCGTAATTGATTTTACTGCCAATCACATGCACTTGCTTACAGGATTCATTGACTTAAATGGCCGTGGTTATTGGGGAGAACTAGTTCAAGTCTTGCTATATTTCTCCACGGCAACCCCGTACTAGGGACGTCCATATCAGCCAACAGGGATTGGCCAATTAGAGCGCGTGTTCCCCAGTTTCTCCGCCTTAAGGCTGTGTTCCTGATTGGTGGAATAGCGAGGTAAAGCCGACATATTTCGGTCTCCCAAGCATTCAACGAAATGCGAAGGGCAAAGATGTCTAATTAGAACGCAGCTGGCAAGGACTAGGATTGAGTACTCTGTCCAGTGCCCCATCTTACCTCCCTGGGGACTCCCATTTGCAACAACTTATACTCGCCCCTCCTTCGCAGCTCTGGTGTACCTAGTAGGACTTGGCAGGCTCGGGCTTCAGATACCTCCACATATGAGTCAGGTCGAACGCCAGGACCGATTCTTCTACTCTTCCCGCCTCCGGTGCTCCAGGAAGAATCCGCAAACCCAAAGAGTCACATATTTGCGTCAGCCGGCTCAAGTCGATGCATGGTTACATGAAAGCGGTAGAGATAAATGAGAAATATAAGGCTTCCACTGATGAAGAGATACAGGCTAGTATTGCTCACAGCAATATGTGCTAGTATTGACTGAGAAATGGAATGGAAAATCATTTAGGCTAACAACCTACTATGAGCTCATCCAAGGTTTCGATCAATGCCACACAACATCACATAGCACGTGCATTGAGTTGATGTTGACATGACGTCCAAACCTCGCGTGATGTTGATCAACATGCCCGTATTGTGATGTGGCACCATCGAGGGTGATAGGTGGCGTCACGTAGTCTTTGAGCGGCGAGGTGGCGCCTCCGGAGCAAAGGGCAAGACCGGCACGAGGGCATTCATGGCAGTCGGGGCGCTTCTTAGGCGAGCAGCATTCCTTCATGCACGGCCTCGAGTCATTCTTTTGGGTCCTAATCTGGATATGCACCTTCGCTGTGGATTGAAGGGCGAATCTTTCCACCGAGTGACAGCCGGATAACAAATTTGGACAGTTTTTTGCGCTCTATTCTCTGCTGAGGCTCAACACCAGGAACCAGGACCCGAATCTTCACACCGTTGGCGGTGGAATAATCATCAACCCAGCCATCTACACCGTTCCGGAGGTGGTCCCGGAGGTGGGACCAGACACCAACTACGACCTCCTGCAAAGCACGCCTCTGCCCCGCCCGAGCTGCCTGTTCAATGAGCCGACATCCTTAGACCGCGAATTACAGAAGTCCATCTATGTTTAAGTTATATGGAGCTGTACTTAGGCATGTGGCGTTAACGCCTGCACAAGTCTTTTCCCTTCCGGGGCCTTTATTATAGTCTTTCATATTTTGAGGTCTTGTACGAGGCGCATGTGCCATATTGTTATTTTTAGACACAATGTCTGGCACACGGGATGTCTCTATTCCCGAACTAAGAAATAGGTTTCAAATCAAAGAGACAAGTATAAAAATGTAGAATCCAAAGAGTAAGCGTATCACCTATATAAACACACTGGGCGCCGGCAACTTTGTCCTACTAAAGCCTTGCAAATGAAGACACGCTATAGTCTGATAATATTGTATAAGTGTTGAATGGGCTTTCTTGTACGTACGTACGTGTATCGCGTAAACGATGGGTTGGATTGGGTGTTGATTACTTGCTGCTGTCTAGCTATTGGGAAAGGGAGGCCTTCCGTGCGATGGGCACGATAGGCATGCCCATCCGTCAGGGATCGCTTAGTCATCCCGTCAGGCCTTCGATATCAAGCGTACGGCTCTGCCAAGTGATATTCCAACAATTCACTTTCAGATATGGACTCAAAAGGAGTACCGGGAGCTCTGGAAAGTTGGAGCCAGGGACGCAAAGACGCTGGCTTCGTTGGCGCTATACGAAGGATGGAGCCGGTCGGGTAAGCTGGAGAAATATAAGAAGCAGACAACAGAGAATAGCGGCAGTACCGACTAGTCTCAGGAAAACAGGCCATGACATTGTTTGGGATTCATATTGTCCAGTTGCAGCTATTTAATCAGGAATCTCGTTGGCAAGTAAATATTCGTCGAGAAGTCTGTTTCAGCGCTACTCATTTTACACCTGACTAGAACTGGAATTGGAAAGGCACTTATGATTCATTACAGGAGACCCGGTTCAAAGTGGTTCTACATTGAGACAGGCATTCACGTGGTTCACGGCAAGGACGTATCGGCCTAGCCGCCTCGGCTTGAGCCTAGCAGCTTAAAACGTGGTTGCCCTCCTCGGTCTCTTCCCTTTCTGACCATTCTCCGGATTGACACGAATCTTATCCATCCCTATGAGTCCACACCATGCCTGACAAGCTAAGTACAATACGCCTCATTCAAGTGGCAGAAAGGATAGGTATGGAGGCACGGTCTCACTGAATGGAGAAACTGAAATTCTTCTCCTCCTCCTAAAGAAAATAGAGACAAAATGCAAGGATTTCAATGCTGCGTCTCCCCACGGAACAATAGCCGAACGAATAGCAAGAATCGCTGAACACGTCGACAAGTCATACCCCGTTTACAACCAGCAAGATGCGAGTCCCACAGTCCAGCCCGGAAAACATTGGACCGGCTTCCTGCTCAACGTGCATCCGAAATCATGAGGCAAGCCAGAAGGCAGGAGTGGTGGCAAAGGTAGAGACTTGGTGGAGCCTCGGATGCGAAGTCCGATTCAAATCAACCTGAAGGCTGTTTATACAGAGAGTGTCCAACTTCTCGAAGGGTCTCCTTTGCCTCATATTCTGACTACAACTTCCCGACGTTGTGGTCGTTTGATTGAGACCAAGAGCCCATGTTCGCCAGGCGTCATCCGGAACACTGTTCTGTGAATTTCCGATTGTTCGTGGGAGGAAAGTCACTCGCGAGTGGTGATGCGGGTTTCCGGGTCAGCTCCTTTTGCCGGCTACACGGGCAAGCGACCACCAAAAGTTGCCCGTAGAGTGGGAGAGGTCATGAATTGTATGAGATATCAATATCGGAAAGTGGCATGTCCTCAATTCTACACTGCTAACGCAAGAACGTGTTGTGCCCCCTGACCTATGAATATCTGCCGTCGCCTCATTGCTTTGTCCCAGTTGCCAAAGAAATAAGCGGTCCGCCACGGCGACTGCTCCAGCTGAAATGATCTGAGAAGGCGTCATTGTCAAGACCACGGGCTGGGTCACGAGCGGTCATGGAGCCGTCACCAATCCGGAAAGTGCTATTTGGGCTCTGGTGCTGTGTATCGTGAACTTCAACTCGGAACCCCACTCCTAGGTTGTATGTATAATTCCGATATCGATCCATGCCTCGAACGTTTTTAAACGCGCCCACATGTATTGGTCTGGTGGAATTTGTGCCTGGGTCATGTCCTATTAATAAACGGCCGACAATTGTCTGCTATTGACGGGCTTCTGAGAAGGCGATGATACGAGAGAACATAAAATCGGGATTTCGTCACTGTGGAATAGTGCCCTTTGACCCAGACAAAATTCTCGAGGATCTCCGGGCCGAGAAGGAGGCTCAAAGATAGGAGAAGGCAACGGAGTCTGCCAGACAGGGTCCTCTTTGGCCCACTGAGATTCTGCGTCTCTCGCGCCTAACGAGTTCCATGGCAAGGACGTGGAGTCCTGTCAATAGCTGAGCCGATGCAAATGCAAAACATATACAAACCACGCCATTCGATAGAGTCTTCCTGCAAGGGGATGTTGTTCATTTCGAGCTGCTATTTTTCCTTGGCTGGAGCGGGTGCTTAAACGATGAGATACGGGTAAATCGAGAGGGAGAGAAGGTGGTGGTGCTTCGCCGAGGAGGTAGGAGGGATCACAACTTATAGCACTACTGGAGAGATGAGAAGGGAGCTCTTTTGAGCTGTAATCCTGAACCAGGTTGCATGGGCATGCCTCCACTATTTGTCCCTCGATATGAGTGTAGCCCCCACTTTTTGCGGCCGGGAAACCATCGTCAGATGTGTCGTCAGGCCCTTCTCTTGACCCAGGACGACTCTATCATATCATATCCCAATCAAACAATAATAGGATACACTGTACTCCTTCCAAATTCAGAAATCCCTGTTTTGACCCTCCTTCATGCAAGAGCTCCGAGCCCCTGCGAAACCTCTAAGCTGCTTTCAGAAATCCCTGTTCTGTCCCTCCTTCATGCAGGAGCTCCGAGCCCCTGCGAGACCTCTAAGCTGCTTTCAGAAATCCCTGTTCTGTCCCTCCTTCATGCAGGAGCTCCAAACTGTTGACCCCCTTGATGGCAGATTGGTTGCATTTTGGGCAGGGGAAGCTGATTTTCTTCTTGCCCAACCTCGCCTGAAATTTCCATAGCCACCGATGTCACGCAAACAAACCTCTCGGAGTAGCGAGTCACCTCTACCAACCTCCCCTTGGGCCCCCAGGGCTTGGGGATTCTGGGCCTTCCGGGCCCTCTTTGAACTCCCAAAAACACAATCCACCCACAAGAAACGTGTTGGGAATAGCTTCTTCGATGAAAACAGAACACTCCAGTCTATCTCCCTGCTGCTGGGGCTTAATTTTCAGACCCCCAGGTAATCACGAGAGTTGCGGTCTTTGCTGCATGTTACGGCTATTCAGAAAAATTCTCAATTGAGGAATATGAGGTAACGTACATAGAAGGCTCGCTTGCTATAACAGGGCATAAGACATTAGCATAAGTACACTACTGTATTGTACAGTACCGATTTCTTTACTACTACATACGTACTTTATTCGAAAAATAAATAATATGATGCCACAGTAAATTACCTCTAAAAATGAACATTTACATGCAACAAAGTTTCCTGCGTGCCACAAGTCCCTGTACTCAATCCAACAGCCATGATGTAACCTTTCAAAAAACAGGACTTCTGTCGAGTATTTGAATATACAGTACCGAAGCCTCAAATTCCACTGCTTTGGCATTCAAATTATTCGAGCAAGCAGCTCTCCTACCTCATGTGAGCCCTTTGCAATGCCCAAGGAGGACTTTCATTTGTTGGCTTCTCAGAACTGTCCATCAAGGTAAGTGAGCATCAAAACCCACGCCACGAATAGCATACCCTCGCAATATTTACTAATATTTTCTATGGCTTGAATGCACGGAGACTTTCCTTCAGGCATAATCAACGAATTTTATGAACCAGTTTGGGGATCGGAGTGTATCAGAAAGATGGTTAAGCGACATGAGGACTAGCATTTTTCTCAGTGTTCGTGCTGAGCACGGCGAAGCATCCGAAAACGACTCTATGTTGCTTAACCGGCATGGGAGCCAGGCACCTTCGTCTTCCTCAACTGACCAGGCGCAATCAACTTTCAAAACCCTAGATCAGGATCCCCTACGGTCTAAGACTAGTGAGGTGCTGTGGGCATCGGAGCCGACGGTGACAATACAAATTATCAACGTTCTGTGGGCCCCTTGACGCCTGTACCGGAAGATGGGGATTTAGATGCCTTTGAGAGTTATAGAAATAGTTTTTATTATCTAATACTGAGCCAGCTACTCCTGGCTCATTATTAGTGGCATTTTGATCAATTATGAATAGCCTGGGGTCTAGGTCGCCGCTATTTAAATGATACACTTTCAAACAATGTTCTGTCCTGTCTCTGGAGACAGGCTATGGATTTATCCTCGCATGATGCTCTGGAGACTGAGGTCTGGTTCGCGGCGACCCTGCACTACTGATCGTACGTACTTCTGTTGCAATTCTGAAACTGGAACTGCATTTTTTGAAAATCTCTCTGATTTTATGTGACTTCATTCCAGCCCGAGAGAGCTATGGAAACGGAATATACGGCCATGAAACATACAGCCACGGAACATGCAGCCACGCAATCTACGGCCACGAAATATACAGCCACACAATCTACGGCTACGAAACATACAGCCACGAAGCGTACCTTCACGGAATATACAGCCACGAAACGTAAAGCCACGAAAGTGACTGGATTAGATTGCTCGTTCAATTCTATAACTATCCACAGTATCACTCAAGATTGTCAACTAGCGGGGTGATCAGCCCGGCCTTTCTAACCGGGTGATCAGCCCGGCGAGAAAGCATGCAATGCATATAGAGGACGAGAGGCCGATACGGTGCCAAAACCGTGACATCTACCACCAACGCCACCAGATGCTCTAACCAAAATCGCAGCCCCCAACCATCCACCACCAACCAACCCCAGCTCTCTCCCGCTACTACCCTATGCCATCCTCCCGGTTAGCCAGACCGGGAACATAGTGCGGGACCATCTTCCGGGCTAGCTAAGCCCGGAACATGGCATAGGGTACTTCCTAACACAGCTTCAACCACTGATCAATTCGAGGTCACAAAAACAGATAATTTTCTTGTCTTTTCTCTTTTTCCTCTCCGCCGCCCTCTCGAAACTTGCCCCGGACATTAGGAAATTGGCTACATTCGAGTTTCATAACAGTCTCATTCGCCAGGAAGGTATGTTTGCATGCACGCCAGCGGCACGCCGAAGGTGTCCTTTACCAGTGCTTGCATTTAGCGGAGAAGCTTCTTAGCCCACTCAGCCCTCCCGTACCAGCCCCTGATCCTCTTGCCGAAGATGTACAGGGGAATGCCAACCGCTATGACCGACACGCTCGCGGCCCCCAGACTGCTAAACACAACAAGCGACCCCGAGCTCTCCAGCCATCCAACAAGAGGGCCGGTGCCCGCAAATACCACGAGCGAGGCAATCATGTTGGCGGGGGTAAAGGCCTGCGCTGAGTGCTCCGGCATGCAGTCGATGAGGTAGCTGATGGAGATTTGCAGGCCGCCGGTGGTGCCCAAAGAGATGACGCCCAGCCAGATCAAGACCCAGACGATATGTAGGCCCTGGTTGAGGGCCGTGCCCAGGGCGATCAGGCCGACGGCCGTGATGGGCATGGCGAGCACAAAGAGGATGAGGCGGAACTCGGGCTCGGCCACGCCTCGCTTCTTGCCGTTGTGGCGCGCCATGAAGCGCACGCTCGTATCCGACATCCAGCCCCACGCCGGCCCGCTGACCATGGCGACGCCAAAGGCAGGCAGGCTGGTCAGGCCGATGTCCGTGGGCGACAGGTTGTACGGCGGGGCGGAGAGGACGATGGAGATGAGGGTCGTGACAGCCGAAACGAGGATCAGGAACAAGGTGTTGCTGAACGTGGTGTACATGACGGACGGGAAGGCGAGGAGGAGCATGGGCTTCCCAGCCCCCGCGAAAAACTTCCTGTCCGTCAGGCGGCCGGGGAAAAGGGACAGCTGCTCCCTGTAACTCTTCTTGGCCGGCCTCACGGTGTGGACAGCGCCTTTGATGTCGTCGATGTCGCTGTCGCTCGTGGTCGGACGCGGAAGTTGAGATGACTGCCCCCTCTTGAAGTAAGACGACTCCAGCACAAGGAAGAATCCCGGGATGATCAAGATGGCGAAGACCAGGGCGGCGAAGCCGAAAACAGCCGAGATGCCCAAGGCGTCGGTGATGAAACCACCAATGACCTGGCTGTCGGCCGATTCTGGGTTAGCCAACTGACCTCTTGATGTCGGCCTTGCGTGTGGAGTTGAAAATATAAAGACTCACCCAGACTGGCCTCCTACCGTGATCGCCACGTTCCAGAAAGAAATAGCCATGCCTCGCTGATGGACAAAGAAGAGGTCGGCAACCGATGCCGTGACAAGTGTAAGGAGCGGCGCGGTGAAAACGCCCGTGATAACTCGTGCCGCTACAAGGGCCGGGTAGGTCTGTTCGTGGTAGATCAGCACTTTGGTATTCCCTTGCCGGTACGAGGTCGCGTCTCCCTATCTTACCTGGGCCATGAAGGCAATGAAGTTCCCCAGGGCCAAGATGACGAAGGCCAGGATGTAAAACGGCCTGCGACCCCAGATTTCCGCCCCTGACACGACCAAGAATGCCGTCACGCCGGTGTAGAAGGTCGGCGCAGTCAAAATGAGCGTCGAAACATCCCCATCCGACACGTTGAACTTCTCCGTGAGGACCCCTATGCCCGGGATGAGCATGGTAGTCAAGCTAGGCCGAGTTAGCCCCGTGTCTAAGCAAGTTCATGAATGAGGTTCCCAAGTGGACTCACGCATTGGTTGCGGCCGATCCGAAACAGATGACGAACAGATGCGCCAGCTTCCACGCCCGGGACCTTTTGGTTGGCCAAGTCAGCTCTGGACGATCACATCACGTCGTTCTGTGGCAGAATCTTGACTGCTCACCATAACAAGGGATCATTTGGGTCGTTCTCAGGCTGCGGCTGAAGAACGACACTGCCCTTTCTCTTCAAGCCGTCCTTGCCCGTGACGATTTCTTCTTCATCTTGCTTCTCCTCGAGCAATACGGTCCCGAGTGGGGATTCCGTCAGGCCATCTTCGACCACGCCCCAACCCATGTTCGACAAGTAGGAATCGAAGGAGCCGGTTTAGCGACAGGCGTATTGAGCCGATCAGGTCCAGATGCAGAGAATAAAGGAGTGTACGTTGTGCAAGATCAGGCAACCAAGAAGAAAAGAATAACAGCTATCCAGTAGCCAAAGCCAATCCTGTTGGCAACAAAAAGTGAAGAGAATTGAATGTGACGGAGAGGAGGCTAACGCAGAATGCTACACTCGGATGCGTGTTCGACGCATAGATATAAGATAAACAAGACCGTGGTGTAAGGGGTACGCACATGCAGAGCCAGCCCCAGGAGACGTACCGTGCCCTATCCAACAACCTTGGAACTGAGACAGATCTCTACCGCGACAATCGCCAAGCCGTATTCAAACATTCGAATGGCCTCATAGAAGACCTGCTGCCGCTTGCCATGTCCTCCTTGGTGCAGATCAACTTAGGCACGTTTCTCAACATCTGAATCGTGCATGGTCCAGTACTCTTCAAACGGGGTGCGTAATGGAAACGCCGCGCCGTCGAATCAAAAACCGTCTTACATCCAAACCCCCACCTACATATCGAAGAGCCTCTTGCTTTCGTACACTTGTTTCTCTGGAAACACAAGACGTGTGATAACATCTTTAAGCATGAATGGATTCAAAATTGATTTTACTAAGCCATAATTACCAATCCTTTGGTCGACTAAAAAAAAAAAAAAAAAACTCGTGTGGTATTATTATTGGCACCTAGGCCGCCCAGCACAACCAAAAGAGCGAGGATATTAGAGGGTTGAGGTTGGACGTGCAGGTTTCTATTCCCTCGGGGGTTCTAGGCGTTTCAGCTCAGCATATGTAGTTGGGAATCTTCGTTTCAGCCAGCAGCGCGGCCTCGCCCAAGTGCCGCTGGCTCGCACGCCGGAGACCCGCGGGCTTCCGCCACCGGGAACCCCTGACCGCAAAAGTGGGCTCGTACCAAAAGCTTCGAGAGAACTAAACAGCGTTGTAACAACAAGCACCCTTGTCATGGGGGCCGATCCAGAGCCAGGGATGGCTTTAATACGTCAGTTGGTTCTAGAACTACTGGCGGTCCGGAAGCGCCGTATTCTGCTGGAACTCGGGGTCACGCAACAATTGATGTCATTATGAATACACAGCAAGCAATATTCTTGTCATAAGCAAGACTTTCTTGTCTATGAAAAGCAGAATGATCGCCTGGCTGTCAATTTCATCTTATTTCACTGTCTCGTTAATGGCAGCCGGGGTTTTTGGGACTGAAAGCGGAATGGTCGACGAGACCAGTTGAAGGATCGGTAGCCACAGACTGGCCAAGAATCCCAACAAAACAACATCCATGCAAGTTGAGTGTCCGTTGTTATCGACTGAAAGGATAAATATCGAGGTCTTGTCGCATGACAGGGTATTCGTGTCCCTTATGATCGTCTTCGACGGCGGCATTTTGGCAGACCCTCGCGTAGTACCCGCAAACCAGCTGGTAGAAAGCTGACTGAACGGCAAGAGCATGAGATACTCGAGCGCATCTCTCAACTTGATCACCATAACATCGAGCGAATCGTAAATGAGATCCTCGAACGCGATCAAATCGGCGATGAACCTCCACCAACTGTCACGTACAAATGGTGCCAACGCTTCCTCAAACGATGCAGCCGGAATTCCAAGGGTGAGGTTACCTTGCAGATGTCTCCATGGAGATGGGTACTAACTCCGTTCGCTCAGCTCCCGCTGATGACCTCAGTCTAGCGCCACCCGCCGACCCATCCTCCACGGCCCATAGCCTCAGCGTAGCTTCAATCCTACGGACAGACGCACTACAAGAAATCCTGTGGCCGGGTGAATCGAGTTTCATGTGCAATCTCGCGACCCCAACGTCACACTTCCCTACTTCTATTGTCAACCCCCTGCGCACCATGGCAGCCCCTACATTCCGAGGATACAATGCCAGTCCGCATTCACTGTCTCCGCCTCAGTCTTTACTGGTTCCTGAGAATCTGTTCCGTCACATTCGTGTATATCTCGAAAAGTCTTGTCGAAGTATGATTTTCTTTAGGGATGACGAATACGGCAAAACACAAGATGGCCAGACTTTGACCTCGCCTGTCTCGTGTTGTCTCTCCTCTTTCAAGCCGAGAAGCATCCAAAGTAGGTCGAGGTTTTGGGGCGAGAGGTCGAACTCGCAGACCTCGGCGTCGCCTGCGCCGCGTAGTCGACAGGAGAGGAGGTGGAGAATCACGTATACGCAAGTCCACGATGACTACTCGACCTTGATGGGTGGTAGTAGTATGGGTGATGGTGGTGGGGGGTTGAGCTTGGGGTCACTCTTAGAGACTCAGAAGAGCACCAAGGTGAGAGAACAAGACTATCAAAGGAGATGGCGCGGTAAATATGAAGCAAGCAAGTGACTGTAGAGGCGACCTGGGAGTGTGGAGTAGCAGCAGATGAGAAGGGAGGCTAGACGGACCCGGTACGCCTGGTGGACCCTGGTGTGGAGGTGGCAGGAGTGGCTAGTGAGCCTAGGACTGGGGCTTGACGCTGCTGTGATGCGACCAACGCGACATAATAAATAACGGACAAGAAGAGACCAGACGAGTCAATCCAAGTCCCCAGCGAGCGGACGTTGACGTTGAAGTTGTTATGTATTCAGGCAGCGGGCAGGCAGCTTGAATGACGACAGTGGGTGACTTGCCCGTGCTTGCCTCCAATTCCCCACAACTCAAGATTAGATAAGCTCATGCAAGGCACCAGCAGCCGAGCCAAATACCTAGTCTTGTGTACTTGGGTGGCTGCAATGCACTTAGAAGATGGACGTGCAAGAAGACGAAACTCTTTTGAAAATATTTCTTTGAGGCTACAGACTTGTATAGGATTCCATTGATTCTGTCAAAAGCCATTTGCAGGGTCCCATGCCCGCTTCATGCGACCAAGAAACCAAACAGACAAAGCTCAGGGTATCTCTAATAGTGCTCCAAAAACCCAGGTCAGTCTTTCAGAAAGCCTCTAAAAGCAAGTCCAGATTTGTGGCCAGAACCCAGACCTTGAATCATGCCGGCACACACCTCCTTCTCAAACCTAGTGCACCCAAGACGCCGACGTACAATGCCCCAGAATCGTTCAATTTCATGGCAGAGCGTCCCAATACAGCAAACATGATAATCAAACCTCTCGTGCAGGCCATCAAGGGTGAACGTAGCCATTGCCATAGCCGTTCACGCCATTCCGGCCCTCAATTCTTGCCCGCTTCTCGTGATGGCCAGAGAATTTCTCCTCCGAACCCAGTCCTCGTTTGGGTGCCTTGGCGATGTCGTCACAGACGGACTGCATCCTCATTGACAGGTTCTTGCGTTGCTCCCCATCCTCTTGGATGAGTCTCTCGACATCTGACAGCCTCTCCTCGAAGTGCCGTATTTCAGGCATGAGCTGGGCGGGCTGGAGTTTACTGAGCTGCTCCAGGATGGCATGCGCCATTTGGGTAGTGTTCATGTTGTTCCACTGGCTACTCAGGCTTTCAACCATCATTTCCAGCGCTCCATAACGCGTGTCTGCCTTGCTTCCGAGATTGGCAATGCTGTCTTGCCAAGCAGCCATGTTACAGGGAATGGATTGCTTAGCTGGAAGGCTTGCACACAGCATGGCTGATCTGGGCGTCCTGCAGCCGAGCAGCTCTGTCAAATCATCGATGGCTTGCCTAGATTTGACTACCTGGTCCATTGTGTGGATAAGGTGCTCTCCCGTATTACAGCCATCCAGATCAATGCTGAGCCGATGAGATATGTCGCAAACAAGCTTCTCGCAGTGAGAAGTGTCTATGGGTTCAAAGCTTGAAATTTCTGACGAGTGAGGTTTGAGGTCTAGGAAGTCGGAGGTTTCGTCCTGCTGCAAGCCGCTTTTGGGTACTGCGCCGTGAGTATCAAGAAAAGGCATAGAACATCTGCTGGCCGGGTTGTCCATATTGGTTGGGAACTGCATAAAATGTTCGTTGTTTGTGTACTCGGGAATGTCGCTAGAGCCTGTTTTGGGCTCGGGTGTGGTTGCTTCACTTGTGTGGCGAGTTTTTGCAATGTTAGGTTTCCTCGCGACACTGTAATTGCAGTGAACTTTACGAGCCGTACAGCGTTCGCATCGTGGCTTGTTTTTATCGCAACGGACCTTGGCTGATCTGCACTTGTCACACGAAGATCGGAGCTTTGGTTTTGGTTGTGCAGTTCGCTCACCCGTTGCTGGAGAGAAAGAAGCGACAGACAGATTATTGAAGCCAGGCATTTTGAATGCAAACGTAAACCCCGGCTGCAATGCTTGTTGAGTAGTAGTGATATCCGGAAAATCTAACAATTGAATGTTCCGCAAGACTTCAATTTTGGCGTGTTGTAAGGAGAGGATATGGTAATGCAAGAATTAGTCAGTGTAGGTTTGTAGTCGGTAGATGGGAAGACCTGAGAGGGGCAAAACTATCTGGTGCTGCGCTAGCCTTTTATACTTATTGCTTGACTTTGATGCACCCACCCCTGTCATTAGGCAGCTACTTCGTCGCCTTGATAGAAGTGCGCTCTCTCGACTGGTGCTGTCCAAGGACAACTCGCAAAACAAGTTGGCATCTGTGGCCACTTTCTCTGTCTTTTCTCTCTTCCCCTCCTCTGTTTTCTCTTCCTCCTTCCATTCATCCAGGTCGTCCTGTATTTTCAAGCAAGCATAAGTCTGGACTGTTGAAAGCCTTGGCGGTTGGGCTTCCGTGCTGTTCGCCTTCGGAAATGTTGCTTCGAAATCAGGACAAGATATCAGTGTCTTTGGAGACTCCGCGCTCAACACCGTCCATCACACATTGAAGACTAACTTGTTGGTGTGCATGTGAGGAATAAATGAGAATGTTAGGCCCTGTCACGTGGCATCCAGGTATTTCCTGGTCTGAACGAATGTTGGATGGGAAGTCCTTGATCTCCTCGTCGATTTGATTGCTCGTATGGGCAGTATTAGACAATTGATCGGGATCAGAAATTGTCCAGTATAGCCATCGGGCAAAGGGCACCTACGTAACCTAGGCCCATTAGCAAGAAAACAAATACAAGAATGCTCAACATTGTTACATAATCTGGAGATGACACACTGGGTGCATAATGTCAGGCAATAAGGGGAGAAAAGAGAACGCACCAGTTGTGAAGAAGCCTGTGTCCAGTGAGGTGCTACTGCGCATAACGGCGTCCTCGGGGAAGACCCAGCCGCGGTTGCGCTTAGCCTCCCTCTTCTCCGTGAGCTGGGGCTGCGGCATCCACCTGTCGCGGGGCAGGGCCTTCCTGCGCGTGCCCTCGACGGGGGCGCCAATTTCAGAGCGCGCGGGTACGTGGCCCTCGGGTAACGGCTCATCGCTGGCGAGCATACACAGGCCCCAGAGGGCGAGGCAGGCAGTCAAGCTACAGAATCGATCCACCCGTTCACGCCTGATCGAACTCTGGGTCCAGCAGTGCTTCCCACCTTGCCGTCCCTCCCAATGACAGCTTCGCGACTGGAAGCTGGGCAGTCGCTATGGAATCGTGCCTACGAAGCTCTGCGTGACAACGATGCACAGCTGGTGGAACGGTATGAAAAACTACTTTCGATGGAACTTCCAGAGTCTAGTATGCCTCCATCACTGTATTATCTTATTTATTCCAGCTAACTCTTCCCCAGCTACCAGCACTGCTGCTCCACAGGGCACGTCCAGCCAGGTTGAGAGGCTGAGCCTTGCTAAGAACCGCATCAACACCGACCCCGATACGCGCCAGGACCAACTCAAGAAGATTACCGACCGGGGCATGGAACGAGCTGATGGAAAACAGACTAAATGTACTATATTTGGCCACGAATACAATCTGACGCGCCAGGTTTCACAGGCTGCCCAGTTTATCAAAGCTGTAAAAGGCCTTGTTGATGAGGCTGTCAAGGTGTCCCCTGAGGCATCCCTCGCTTGGGCCGGCGTCTGTGTCCTACTTCCGGTCTTGACAAACCCAGTTGCGGCGGAGGAAGCTAGCCGCGATCGATTGTTTTATATCACCTCACGCATCCACTACTATGTCGAGCTCGAAAGTCTCCTGTGGCCGGAGAACCTTGAAAGCAAAGATTTGAGGAGGGAATTCGAATACCATATCGTTGATCTCTATCAGCATATTCTTGAGTTCCAGATTACAGCCGTTCTACGATTCTATCAGAGTTGGGTTACTAAATTTAGTCGGGATGTGCTTAGCCGTGATGATTGGAAAGGGATGGTCTCCAAGATCGAGAGGCTAGAACAGGATGTGCGGGCCGAATCAATCACGGTGAACACCATTGCTTCCCGGAACAGACTAGGAGACATTCACAGGGCAGCAGAAGAACAGGGTGATAACCTATGCGCCTTTGTATCAGTTGCAAAGGAGCAGCTTGATGACATTAGATTTAGAGCTGTGAAGCATGTTTCGCCTTCCCGATTCGCAGACTTATGCTAACAATCAGATAGGCAAATGCTTGAAAATCACCATATAGACCTTCATACCGTTCATGAAGCGCGCTATGACAGTGCTGATGTCGAGCATAGTCTAAAATGCAAGAGCAGCAACCCGCATTCAAGCCCTATACCTAGTCCAGCTGTAACAGGCGATTGTGACGCATCGGACGAGACTCAAATCCAGAAATACATTCGCAGAGGATTGGCTGGACTTAATAAATTGTCGCCAGAGGATCAACGTGGCGCTAGAGACCTCTTCGCACCAGGCGAGAGTAAGCGTGCCCATTGCAACGATAGGCGCAGCAGCGGCAAGCATCACCCGGCTGCACGCCAGGCTAGTCGGGAAATTGTTTTGCTTGAGCAACCACTGCAGGATACGAATGTTGCAGAGGCCCAAGTCTCCCATACTCAGGACGCGCAACAAGCCATTCATGGCTTTTTCGCCGGCCAGACCTCAGCCTGTCCACTCATGGCTTCTATACCTTTCGACAATCATCAAGGGCATCTAAATTCTGGTATAACACAGCTAGATATTCGGGAAAGTCTGTACTCGGGCTATTCTTCCGAGCGATGAATCCAATGGACCAGATTATGAAGCTTTCCGATAGGCCCTTTCCTTCGCCAGATCTCGTGTTGTCTTGCATCGAGCATCAGCTCGTCATCCACCTCCTCTTCAAATACGTCAACGCTGTGGCCAAAGAGCAATGCTTTAGCGACAAGTTTGAGTATACGACCAAAACACCGAATTTTTCGAGACTTCGGTTTAAATCCTAGCTTCATGCCAATCTCTTCTATCGCCGAATCCATGTTCGAGGCATTGTCGAGGGTGAAGTAGCCGATTTTGTTAAGGATCTTGTAGCTCTCAAGAATCTCAAGAATCTGGGCCGCAATGTTCTCTCCTGTGTGGCGAGCCCCCAGCTCAGGAAGACCAAGAACAAGTTTAGATGGATATCCGTTGCTGTCGGCGTAGAAACAAACGATCCCATATAAGGCATGGCGGTTGCGAGACCTCCATCCATCAAATGAAACGTGTATCTGCCCTGGGACGTCCTTCAGGCTCTTGATAATGAAGGCCTTGTTGCTCTCATGAATCTGGATAATTCGCTTGCGGACGATATCGTGGCCAATATGACCTTGAGTCTGCTCAACGGAGGGGTTCAGGTACTCAAAAATACGCCGAAGCCGTGGGTGTTCAACTTGGCGGAAAGAGCCGTTGCTGTCGGCAATCCACTCAATCAGGAGCTTCTGAAACTGGCTCTTATCGAAGCGTATGATCAAGGCGTTTGTAATCTCCTGCTCTCGTGGTTTCAGGGTGGTCATCAATTCAATCTGGGGCGTCGATTGAGTTGAAACAGGGGTGGCACGGTCTGTTTTATGGCACGCGCACGCTCGCACGGTGCACATAGTGATCTTTTGTCCACCGGAGGGGCGATTGAGTTGAATTGATGACCACCCTGCCTGTGTCGACGCTCTGATCCACCGCTGGAACCACTCATCTTGAGTGTGGGGCTTTATCGGGCAGCTGCTTGCGGCCCGCTGTGTTAAGCTTCGAGTTCGACTGCGACTCAGAAGACGAGGAGCTGGGGGGGCTAGCCGCTGTGGTTATTGTGGCTGCCGCTGTTGCGGATGGGTCTTACGGACTACTAGGAGTCTATCGAACACCACGGACCCCTCAGAGCACTGTGATAGACCTCATACCACAAATCATTTACAATTTCTAGTGCAGCTCAACAACGTTGGTGTGGAGTTTTGGGCAGGGCTTGCAGATAGACCCATAAGGGATGATGCCTTGCTCAGTTGGGACGGCATAAAGACGGCATGTGTAATGACGAGATATATGGGCGTCAAGAGATGTGGCGATGAGCTCTCAGTACTGGTTGACCTAGATTGTGTGGTGGAAGTGAATGTGTTGGGAAACCTAAACCACAAAGTTGACAAAGCAGTAATTAAGGCACTGGCCACGCATAGAATGCAAAAGCTATGGCCAGCTGCAGAAACATAGTGGGTATTAAAGATAGTTGTTGGAGAAGCAAGGAAAACCGGAGTTTTACGGTCAGGCAAAGGAAATATATAGAGGAGAACAATTGATAGGCATACACGCCCGCCCACATATTCTTCAAAAAATAGTCCCAAGGCCGAATTTCATTAACACCTATACATATACCATCCTAGCGAATTGTTATCTCAATCGACAATGGTTTTTCAACAATAAAAAGTCCAGCCTCATTTTCCCCACCGGCATCAACATCGTCAAACGGAAAGGTGTATGCCCCGCCCGTGCCGTCAGGTAGGAGATTGTTATGTATTACTCGAGCGAACTGGTGCGTGATATCTGCTGCATAATAGGACGAGCTTTTAAGGCCCGGAGTAACATCGCCATTATCCAGAAGTAGTGTTGAACGAACAAAGGCTGCACAGAGACGTGGCCATGTCCGCATGTGTTGCTCATTCTGAGCCTGAGTTGTGAATGGCCCTCCACTGCATCTGAAAATATCCATCGTAGTTGGCCTCTGGTATCGAAAATTGTTTCCGTCATCTTGGGCGCACAGCAGCTCACTGTCGTCCACCTGACAGGTTACCATCGGGCCGTCATCATGGATCTGGGTATCGACTGTTAGATTAGCCTCCGAGTACTTGTCCCACACCTTTTGGATATATGGGTCGTAGTATCCTCGCAGGTTGCTGCAGGGGTTGTGCGCAAGCCAGATTTGCGGTGCTAATGCACGCAAGGCATTGCCAGACTCATCATATACACACATGGGACCCCAAGCCGGGTCTATATCCTTTAGCTGGTTGCAGATAGTTTCGACCGCGTCCGATGGTAGCCCAGGGCTTTTCAATTCCACTCCATCCTCTGTCTGGACCGATAGACCTATCGGTAGGCCAACTTGATCAACGTACGATAAATCTGTAATAAGTCCACTGCCTGACCACGTGAGTTCAGTAATACCCCATTTCACCCCGTAATTAGGGTCTGAGTCCGAAACCGGAGATGGCTCCACTAGGCGATTCGAGCTATCTATAAAAAATTGAATTTCTTGAGTGGCTAAGTAGATGCGGCCCGAGTTAAAATACGACTTCAGAGTGACGGGCGTATTGGTATTAGGTGGGATGGTGATTATCAAGTCATTTGCTTTCGAGTCTATCCCGGAGAGGCTCCCATTAGATGCTGAAAGGTATTTAGGGTAGTAAACAGAACCCAAATTGGTTTGGTAGAAGACTTGGTTACCGTTGTTAGGGTCTAGGCCGAGTATGTATGCGAATATAGTGTCAGGGCTGGTATTGTGGAAATTGATCCCTAGTTCTGGAGTGTTCTCAGAACGGACTTCCTTCTGGCCCAGGACCTTGTCGTTCATTTCGATGGTACGTAGGACGTTATACGGAACTGAAGATGCGTGCGCACTAACTAGGGCGGCAAAAACTTGCAACCAAATCATACATTGATATGGTGATATTATCATTTTGAGTCTGCGAAACGCGTAGCAAAGATGATTGGTTCGGATTACCGATAAAATGACGCGTTTTATTAAATTTGGTCGATTGTAGGAAAGGTTTAGCACGTCGCCTGTAACGAAGTGATTCGTGAATGAAGTGGAAGTCAACACATTTATATATACAAGTTTTCAACATCTGGTTGGAACAAGTTTATAAAATTTAAGAAATGGGACCCGCAGGCGGGGAAGACAAGCAAAAAGGGCAAATGCTAAATTGTAAATTTGTTTCCTGTAACTTGTGGATTCTAATCCTTATTCAAGAACGCGGATATTCGCACAACTAAAATCGGATGCTGCACGACCATTTCTGACTAAGCGCATGGGGCCTTGTGTGCCAATTTATTTCCATTATTTATTGTTTCTACAATAAGTAATGCAACCGCCGGCTTCCCATGAGGTCCAAAATGGATTATCCAACCAGAAGAGACGCATATGTGCGCCAGAACAAGAAGCACTTCGATTGGAGGCCCTCCGACCCGTGAGCGGGCATTGGGGGCAGACGAGAACAGGGAGCCTGATTGAACGCCACTTCTACTGGCAAGCTCCAAACACAGTAAACCTGACCTCGGCCCAAAGGTGGTGAATCACATGGGAATGGTAAAAGCTGTCGAGTCTATGTTCGTAACAAGATTTGTAAGATGTAGACTCATTCTCTGATTAGGCCCGGATTCACTGCTTTTCAAGGAGAATTTGAAATGTAATGGTACACGAAAAATAACGTGGGTAACACCCCATGGATGGTCTCCAAGATTTCGGAAACCTTTTGAGACCGTCTCGAGCAGCTAAGTGCTAGCGTTGACCCGATTCGAGACGGGGGCCCTAGCAACCCGAATCGCCTTCCCTCGCGAAGCATCACTTGATCTTTATTGAACAGATCTGCAGCATCCTTGCACAATTAATGATGATATGGTGGTGATGTAGTTATCGGAACTTTATACCGGTAATGGGGGAAGCGGTCTGTTTGGTGGCAGTATTAAATAATTTGAATAAAAAGCTTTCTACAAGTAGCATTAAGCTCTATAAGGCTAAAGTATTGTTTTTACTAGGTTAAGTAGTTATACTAAATTCACATTGTTTCATTACAAAATAAACGGAATAGAACCCCAAGCCACCCATTCCACAACGTATCATTTATACTTGTTCTCACCAGCAGGAGCTTACTGATTCTCTTCCCTAGGCGCTGCAACGCCCCAGGTTTGGACCATTTATCAATACCCCGCGACATGAAAGGATATTCATGCGCTACGTACTGGAGATTATCAGCAGATAGCTGTTGGTTAATAAGATGCGAGAAATCTTGCTCGTACCACAATTCGTTATCGGCTGAGCTTGGTAATAACGGCCACTCATCAGGGTGTCCGAAAGTGTCCATGGCTGGCAATTTTTATAGAATACTTTGGAAAGCGAAGTTTACTGTATTACGCTTCAGATAACGATTCCTGGTTTATATAAATATTCATTTGGATTAAATTAGGAGTAATAAGCATGGTAGAAAGTTCCCAGATTGATTGTTATTTTTAGATTTCATCTGTCGAACTGAGTTTTAAAATGTCGAAAGATCCATATTTCACAGTACTTTACCACCTCTTTTAGAGTAAAAGGTTTAGTGTATATAATATATTGTCTAAAAGTATTTGCAGCAGGTATAATAAAGACGTTATCATAAGTACACGATTATATTATATAATTCCCCGTAATAGAGGACTTTTTTCAAGGGTATGGATGTCACGGCCAGCAATGTCCAGCATGGAAGCTGTTGTATTGGCACTACGTACGAAGATTCTAAGCTTGAGGAGGGGAGAAGAAAGAAAAGAAACTCGCGATGTGCGACGCGTTGGAGAAGTTTAATAACCGTGGTCCGTGCCTGTCGCAGGGGCCAGCCCCCCCCTGCCAGCACCTTGTGGTGGTGTCAGCCCGTCTAGTGGTGACAACCGCCACAATGGAAGGCGGAAGGTATACTCCCCAGTAGTCCTGCGTGCTACACACACACACACACATGGGTGTCGCCAAAATCTTTAGTTAACATTTTTAGTAGTGGTGGTGTGGGTCCGTGGCTCATATGGCTTGGCAGACCACAGTTGTAGTGGCAGGGTACTCGGAAGACGTCGCTAACAGAGCCAGAACTGGCTGGTAGTCCGCCTGGAACCTGTCCAAAAACTGCTTGCCTCCCAGTTCTGCTTTCCCGCCGTTCGTCTTATACCTATTCCGCCTTGTGTCTCTGTATTGCACCCAAAACTGAATTAACGTCTACGTGCATGGCATCGTGGTTTTATTCTGTGCAGTATGCCTTGACCAATCTCAACCCAGGCAGTCTTGCCCATGGTGTCGATACGTGGGCCGCCTATTACGAGCGGAGGGCTGCGGGCTGTGTTGCTGACTGCATATTGTAGGTTGCACAAGCCCCCGCTCCTTGCCTGCCCGTCATCACCACGTTGCAACGTTTCTAGCCTCCATATTATTCTTTCAACCCTCTCCATCACATCGCCAAATCTATCACTACTTCCATCGGTGTCTTCGTTGGAGTACAGTACTGCCACCGAGCTCCATCAGGACGGATTCCTGCTTCCGATTCCAAGCCCACCTGGTTCGTCTACACACCCAAACCGACCCGACCCGACCCGACGACGCACCCGATACGACCACAGACCCTGCCTGAAACAATGCAACTCTTGTACAAATGTGGAGAGGAATTCAAGCTGAAGGAATATCCGGGTCCTAATATACCCAGGTACGCCATACTATCGCACACATGGGGCTCCGACAACGAGGAGGTCACTTTTCAAGACCTGGGTTATGGTTCTGGGAGGGGTAAAACTGGCTTCGACAAACTTGAATTCTGTGCGGCACGAGCGGAGCAAGATGGCCTACAATACTTCTGGGTGGATACTTGCTGCATTGATAAATCAAACAATGCTGAACTATCTAAGGCAATCGACTCCATGTTCCGCTGGTATCAGAACGCGGCTCGATGCTACGTATACTTATCGGATGTCTCGACTGCTCGCTGTAGAAGGGATAATCAGCAGTCTGAGTGGGACGCAGCTTTCCGGGCAAGTCGATGGTTTACGCGAGGCTGGACTCTCCAAGAACTCCTAGCACCTGCATCCGTCGAGTTCTTCTCAAGGGAGGGCCAGCGACTTGGTGATAAAAGGTCTCTCGAGCAACAAATACACAGGATCACGGGGATTGCCATTCCCGCACTGCAGGGAAGCAGTCTTGCTCAATCTAGTATCAAGGAGCGCTTTGAGTGGGCAAAGACAAGGGAAACAAAGCGTGAAGAAGACTGGGCATACTGTCTCCAAGGTATATTTGGTGTTTTCATGCCAGTTACCTACGGCGAGGGCAAGGCACAGGCAATTTTCCGGCTTAAGGAAGAAATCACAAGTATGTTAAGTATTTCTTTCCAAGCTGTATTTTTCCTTCTTTTTTTTTAAACAAAAGGAGAGGAGGAAAAAGGCTAACAAAGATGCCATCCCTACTAGAAAACCAGGAATGCCTTAGAGACTTGCGAGCAACTGATCCCCGCCACGATAAGCAGCGCATTGAGCAGACAAAAGGAGGTCTGCTAGATGGCTGTTACAAGTGGATCCTGGGGAACGACGACTTCCACCGTTGGCGAAATGGCCAAGAGCAGCTGTTATGGGTCAGAGGCGATCCCGGCAAGGGGAAGACAATGTTGCTCTGTGGGGTTATCAACCATTTGGAGGAGCTGCCGGCCACAAACATATCCTACTTCTTCTGCCAAGCCACGGATAAACGCATTAACAGTGCGAAGGCGGTACTGCGTGGTCTGATCTTTCTGCTTATCAACCAGCAGCCATCGCTCGTACGCCACATCCGGGACAAATACGACCAAGCTGGCAGACAGCTCTTCGAGGATGAGGATGCGAATGCTTGGGTTGCTTTGTCTGCCATCTTTAAAGCCAGTCTCCAAGATCCAGGTCTGAGCACAACGTACTTAGTTATTGATGCGCTCGACGAATGTGTTACGGGCCTGGATAACCTTGTGCATCTTATCATCCAGATGTCGACGGCTAATTCCCGAGTTAAATGGGTTGTGTCTAGTCGCAACTGGCCGAATATCGAAAAAGCCTTTATCAGCAAAGCGCAGAACTTTGGTCTCTCCCTTGAATTAAATGAAAAGTCTGTTTCCGCAGCTGTGGCTACTTACATCAAATTGAGGGTAGAGACCTTGGCAAAGGATAATGACTACGACCTCGACACGCAGGATATTGTTCAAAGCTACTTGATATATAACGCGGGTGGTACGTTCCTCTGGGTGGCTTTGGTCTGCCAAGAACTCGCAAACCTGTCAGCTTGGAAGATAGATGAAGAGCGTCTAGCCATGTTTCCCCCCGGGTTGGACAGCCTTTACAAGAGAATGATGGACCAAATCGATCACTCTTGCCATCCCCAGCTCTGCAAATCAATCCTGGCGACTCTTTCGATCGTTTATCGACCTATCACTCTGGACGAGCTACCTTCTTTGGTTGAGGTTCCTCCCAAAGCTGTTGGCAAGGATAAGGCCCTGTCAGAGATCATAGGGACCTGCGGCTCTTTTCTGTCACTACGGGCTCGGACAGTCTTCTTCACCCACCAGTCTGCAAAGGATTTCCTCACTAAGGAAGGACCACAGACTATCTTTCCTAACGGGAAAGAAATCGAACACCAGGCCATCCTAACAAGGTCTATCGAAGCCATGTCTCAGATCCTCCACATGGACATATACAGCCTACTCCATCCTGGTATTTCGATCAAAGAAGTCAAAGGCAGATGTCCAAATCCCAACCCGCTCGCCCCAATTCAATATGCATGTGTGTACTGGATTGAACATTTTTGCAAAACCCAAAATGCATCCGACAATATTATCGTCGATACTTTCCTAAGAAAGCACTTCCTTCACTGGTTCGAAGCTTTGAGTATCCTTGAGAGCACTTCCCAAGGTGTGCTTGCGCTGTCCAAGATTATATCTATGCTACAGGTGAGCCCCTACATGCTGCAAAAGAGAAGCCACCTATTAACTAGTCAAGAAATCGGCACCAGAGTCTCAACTTGTTGCCCTGGCTCACGATATGCATAGATTCGCTCGTTGTTTTAAGGGCATAATTAAAAAGGCTCCTCTCCAAGCATATTTATCAGCACTTATGTTTAGCCCAACTAACAGCTTGACCCGAAAGCTTTTTGAAAGCGAAGTCCCAAGCTGGATTCTCCGCAAGCCGCGGGTAGAAGAGGATTGGGATGTCTCTTTGATGACGTTCGAAGACCATAGCAACTCGGTCACATCTGTGGCGTTCTCACCAGACGGACGGCGAATTGCCTCCGGTTCGTACGATGAGACCGTGAAGATCTGGGATGCTGAGAGCGGCGACTGTTTGGTAACGCTCAAAGGCCATAGCGACTCGGTCACAACCATAGCATTCTCCTCAGACGGCAAGCGCATCGCCTCCGGCTCAGATGACTGGACTATCAAGGTCTGGGATGCTGAGAGCGGCAACTGTTTGGTACCGCTCAAAGGCCATATCGACTCGGTCACATCTTTAGCCTTCTCCCCAGACGGCCGGCAGATCGCCTCCAGCTCAGACGATGATACCATCAAAATCTGGAACAGTGAGAGTGGCGACTATTTCATGACGTTCAAAGGCCATAGTACCTCGATTACATCTGTGGCCTTCTCCCCAGACGGCCGGCGGATCGCCTCCGGCTCGTATGATGAAACCGTTCGTGTCTGGGATGCCGGGAGTGGCGACCAGGGTAGGGAATCAATCCACGACTTCCACGGTATTGATCAATATGTTGACTTCAATCCACGTCAACGTCAATCCACGAGACCTATTGTTACGTAATCAATCCATCCACGGTTGGGGCTCGTGGATTGAGATGTGGATTGACGTGGACGCTAGTCAGGGGTATGGGTACCCTGATATATGTCGTTAATATTTGCTACGTATCTCTGCGCAAACACTAACAGATCTAATCAGGCAAACGTCGGA
The DNA here is from genome assembly GCA_021399435.1 of Diaporthe sp. PMI_573. Classification (NCBI taxonomy): domain Eukaryota; kingdom Fungi; phylum Ascomycota; class Sordariomycetes; order Diaporthales; family Diaporthaceae; genus Diaporthe; species Diaporthe sp. PMI_573. The sequence goes on from JAJTUP010000056.1 coordinate 207,557, forward strand.
CGCGTTGTGGCACGTCGCGACGCGTTATAACGCCTGAACCCGAATGTCTCCTCCTTTACTCGATTCATACGCTCGGTGAACCTTCAACTTCGAGATGGCGGACTTACCTCTTGACCCTGAACTACCGACCAACAACGAGGGGCATGCCGAGGTCCCTCGGCGTTCTCTAGATCCAGACCCTGAACTCCGCCAGCCTTCTACTTGGGCACCAACAAGTGATGAGGAGCGGAGAATCTTCCGCGTCTGGAAGGGATTTACGTTGGCCGAGCGCAGCAAAGATACCCTATCATGGGTATGGAACTACAGGGTCGAGATTCAATCCAAAACATCCCGACGATGGATCTGTATGCCATGTGTGTGCCAGAAGACCCCCACGCCACAGTCATACAAATCCAAAGGCACCCAAAACGCTAAACTCTACCTCTGGAAAGCTCACGGCTACTGGGATCCATCAGGACGACAATCAACACCATCAGAGAAGAAAGGAGGCAAGAGGGTTCTTGCTTCTATTTCGGACTTCATAAGCCTCAAATGTTCCGATCCAAAGGAGCAAGTGCTGGCCAATAGCTTGATCAAACGCTTCAATCGAGGAGAGTTCCAGAAGCTTATTGTCAACTGGATAGTCGAAAGCCAGCAATCGTTTAAGCAGGTTGAACACCCTCGATTGCAACAGATTTTCGAATACCTTAATCTGGCGGTTAAGGTTACAAGTGCGCATATTTCGGCGAAGACTGTGTACAGACTGGCGGTTCAACAATTCGAGCGATATTATGGCACGGTCCAGCAGGTCTTGAAGAGGTCGTCGGGTTAGATCCACATTGCCTTTGACGGCGCAAAGACTAGGAATCATCACGCGTTATGTGGCGTGACGGCTGTCTTTAGAGACCACGAGAATTAGCTCCAAAAAGTTGTGCTCGGCATTCCGGAGCTGGTAGAACGACATATTGGCGAGAACATTGCCGCCGAGATCCTCGAGATCATTAGGTTGTTTGGCATTGAGGACAAGGTCGGTTACTTTACTCTCGACAACGTAGCAAATAATGAAACGGCAATGGCAGAGATTGCAGAAAAGCTGAAGTTCGACCTGGTTTAACGACGAGTTTGATATATGGGACACATTCTTAACCTTGTTGTTAAATCCCTTCTCTTTGGAAAGGATGTTGATGCGTTTGAGAAATCTCTTGTCGAGGAGGAGCCTTTGGCGAGAGTAACCTATGACTAGTGGATGCGGAAGGGTCCTGTCGGGAAAGCGTATAACTTTGTCGTTTGGGTCTATCGGGCCGACTTACTGACTTAGTTGCTTTGTCAACTGTAACGAGACTCATTTGCAGCTTCTGGCGAGCCTGAAAGTGGAAAGCAACGGCTAGTTGACGTTGTCCTTGACAACGATACTAGATGGTTGTCCCAATACTACATGATAAAACGAATGCTTTGCTTGTAGCCTGTTTACGAAGAATTCATTGCTAAAGCCAAGCGGCTATTTTGAGACGCTTGGAAAGGTGAGGGTGGACAGAAGCTTCCTCCCTGCCTCGAGGAGTCGAGCTTTATTAACGAGAGCAATTGGGCGGTGCTGAGGACATTTGATGAGATACTCTCTGATTTCCACGTTGTTGTGCAAGTACTTCAGGGAGACGGACAGTCGCGATGTCGATTGTCTGGAGTTAGGGAAGCTTTTGGTTCCATGACTGATGTGCTGGAGGTGTTTGAATTTCTACTTGGGAGGCTTGAGGACGCAAAATCGCGTATTGAGAGGCATCCTGAACCGGAGCAATTTTGTGTCAATATTAACCTTGGCTGGAAGAAGCTTGATAAATATTACAATACTTTGAGGGACTTGCCAGCATACTATGCTGCCGCTGCCTTGCATCCTAGCCTACGATGGGACTATTTCGACGAGGTTTGGGGTCAACAGCATCCAGGTTGGGTCGATAAAGCGAAGGAAATCGTATAACGTCTTTGGGATACGGAATACAGAGACCTACAGATTACAGTCACCTCTCCTGAAGGTCTGGTTGTAAAGAGGCGAAAGACGACTTTGTCCTCCTTTGATCGGTATCGCAACTGATATCGTTAAAGTTAACTGTCTGCTGCTTAAGCGGATGAATATATCTGCTGGCAGGCCAGTGTGTCTGGGAGCGACAAGGACGTCGCAGACCCAGTTGAGTATTGGGTCCTCAAGAGGTTTGAGTATCCAAGGCTATCTCGAATGGCTCTTGACGTCATGACAGTGCCGGCCATGAGCTCGGAGTGCGAGAGACTGTTCTCCGCTACCGGGTTGATGGTCACGCCCCTCCGAAACCGCTTAGACGCCGGGACGATTGGACTAATCTAAACGCTGCGATCTTGGTTACGCGCAGGCATTATCGAAGATGTCGATAGCATACTGCTTGACGATACAGCGTTACAGGAGGCTGTTGAACGGGCTGGTTTGGAGGAGCGCCAGGAGTAAGGCAATAGAAAGTTTCGGCGACGGGTTCCCGAATTGCCCGATTAGGAAATCCGAGTTAATGTGACAGGGGTCTTCCACGGGTTCAATATTATGGACATCAATCCACAGATGGCTTCGTGGAAGTCAATCCACGAGCACTTTGCTGAGTAAGCCGTCAATTCCATCCACAAAGTCGGATATTGACGTGGATGGATTGATTCCCTACCCTGGTGGCGACTGTTTAGTGACGCTTCAAACCTGGAACTACTCGTGCACATCTATGGCGGTTACATCCACAGCCTTCTCCCCAGACGGCAAGCGTATCGCCTCTGGCTCATGTGATAATACCGTCAAGGTTTGGGATGCTGAGAGCAAAAACTGTTTAGTAACGCTTGAAGGCCACAAAGCCTCGGTTACATCTGTGGCCTTCTCCCTAGATGGCAAGCATATTGCCTCTGGCTCAGATGATGGGACCGTCAAGATTTGGGATGCCGAGAGCGGCAACTATTTAGTAACGCATGAAGGCCACGGTGAATCAGTTACATCTATAGCCTTCTCCCCAGACGGCCGGCGGATCGCCTCTAGCTCAGAGGACAAGACCATCAAGGTCTGGAATACTGAGCTTGGTAACTATTTAGGCACGCTCAAAGGCCATAGCGACTCGGTAACAACCATAGCATTCTCCTCAGACGGCAAGCGCATCGCCTCCGGCTCAGATGACTGGACTATCAAGGTCTGGGATGCTGAGAGCGGCAACTGTTTGGTACCGCTCAAAGGCCATATCGACTCGATCACATCTATAGCCTTCTCTCCAGACGGCCGGCGGATCGCCTCCAGCTCATACGATTGGACCGTCAAGATCTGGGATGCTGAGAGCGGTGACTGTTTGATAACGCTCGAAAGCTATTTGGTCACATCCATAGCATTCTCCTCAGACGGCAAGCGCATCGCCTCCGGCTCAGATGACTGGACTATTAAGGTCTGGGATGCTGAGAGCGGCGACTGTTTGGTAACGCTCAGCCATAGCGACTCAGTCACATCCATAGCCTTCTCCCCAGACGGCAAGCGCATTGCCTCCGGCTCACGTGATAAGACCGTCAAGGTCTGGGATGCTGAGCGTGGCGATCGTATAGCGACGCTTCATATTGGCAGGTGGGCTTTCAGATTAGGATTTGACCGTACTAGTTCACATCTTTTCACAGACACAGGCATAATTTTCTCAGAAGACTCGTCCGATACAACGGTTAGAACTCTATCTGCAACCGCAACTCCTCTCTTGGATCCCGACCAAACTGGTTACGGCGTTTTTTCCTCATGGATTACGTGGAAAGGCCAGGACATACTTTGGCTACCTCCAGTATTCCGGGCGACTTCCTCTGATATCTTCTATGAAACTGTTTGTGTGGGGTGTCAGTCAGGTCGGCTGTGGAGCATTCAATTTTCATCAACTAAATATCCCGTTCCCTTATCTTCACCCTATTAAGCTTTCCCTACTAGCTTTTCCGGATTTGTTTCAAGAGGGTTGAAGGGGATAGGTGTAATTTATAATCTTTTTTTTTTATTTATATTTGTCCTCTAAAGAATGTCCCAAAACTGCTGCGTGTAGCCGCTATGAAAAGCTTTCATCCATCCTACAGTGATTTCAGACTAAAACTGCAAGTCAATTTGTGGGATGTGCTGTCACATGGTCAACGGCTAGTTCCGAGTCTGTTAGCTGCTGCTTTTTTGGTACCTTTGAATACAATTGTGATCTGCTAAGCCCCACAAGCTGCGGACCCACACCACCACTACTAAAAATGTTAACTAAAGGTTTTGGCGAAACCCATTTCGCCTTTGACTGGCATATGGGCTTAAGGAGGTCGGGATTCATTTTAGGACATGTATTTGCAGATTAGTAATAGTTGCCCTTTCGGCGCAAGCCGCCGCCGGGCGTCAATAAATTGTGTGTGTGTGTGTGTACACCGGATGGGATCGTGGGGACCTTCCTCACAGTGGCAACGAGTGTAGCAGAAGCGGAGGCTCACATCGCCAGCGCACGAGACCGGTTCTGGAGACGGGCCACCAAGCTGTGGACCGACATTCACACCCTGCCAGATACCAATCCACTACGCAGAAACACGTCTCGAATGCGGAAGTTCAGAAAACGACACCGCTCGCCGCTATACCAGGTGGCAGACGCACTGAAAGGCATAGCAATGGAGAAGTTAGAAATCATCAACCCGTTCACGCTATCGCCATAGGAGGAACGCATACAGACCATTACTGAGGACTTGACAGCAACGCAGTCAGCGGACAACTACGATGTGCGCATCGCCGTAAGCAGCTCAGCACGAAACGGCGTGGTGGGAATTGGGGGAGCTGTCTCGCTGCCCGCGCCCGTCCATGGCAGCCCAAAGCTTGGGACCTTTTCCTCTACGCTTGGCGCAAGATCGGAACAGAACCCATACTCCGGAGAGCTGGCAGCGATGGAACGCGCTTTGAGCACGCTACCAATGCTCAGATCTAGCAGTATCGTGCTGTCAACGAACAACAAAGCGGCCGTTCTCACCCTTCGGCAACCTCGACAGCAGTCTGGCCAACAGCATACCCGCCACATCTATGAGGCTGTCGGAGAAATGCGCAAACGCGGAAACATAGTGACAATACGATGGCTCCCTGCGAGCGAAGGAGACCAGCTCCTAAAAATTGCCAAGGAAAACGCCAGAGAGGCCACTCATCCCGGTGCCACTCCAGAAGCAGAAACGCCTAGGATGCGGTCGACTACTCTCAACGTAGCTCGTTCCAAGACAGGTGCCAGCAAGCACTTGCCAGAAAAGGTTGGAAGTCACTCTAAGAGAGTCGACACAGCACTGCCAGGCAAACACACAACGCAACTCTATGACCGTCTAACATGGAAGGAAGCCACTGTGCTTGCTCAACTCAGAACAGGCATGGCAAGACTCAACGCTTACCTCCACCGAATCGGGGTAGCCCCGTCAGAGCAGTGCGCATGTGGACAAGCAGCAGAGACAGTAAAACACTTCCTCTTCCGATGTAGAAAATGGACGGCGTACCGGATGGAGATGCTCCGGTGTACAAACACTCACAGAAGCAACATTTCTTTCTATCTAGGAGGAAAATCAGCATCAGATAACAAAGACTGGTCTCCAAACTTAGAGGCCGTTCGGGCAACGATACGATTCGCAATAGCCACGGGCCGACTTGACGCAAACCAACCGTCGGGCAACTAAAACACTTAACCGATCACCCACCACTCTCCGCCACCGAACCCACACCCATCACCTCGTGCCACGGACAGCAGGCACCGCTTCAGCCGCCGAGGATAGGACGTTGAACACTTGGAGAATCGCCCCCAAGCCAGCCTACTACTAATCCTACTAACCCACGAGAATCCGAAGAGAAATGGCAGAAGAAGGCAAATAAGCTAGAATGGACTTTGCATGGGCTATAAGGAGATCAAGGCATATCTTGGGAAATGTATGGTCAAATTGTTAATAGTTGCCCTTTCGGGTTAAGCCCGCCGGGCGGAATAAATTGTGTGTGTGTGTGTGTGTGTGTGTATAAGGGTGAAAAAACTTAAACTAAACACACAGCTTAGACCTTGGAGCATAGTTGAGACGGTTGGAACTGACTCACGACTTTCAAAGCATAGCGTCGAGATCGAATTTTCACCTCAAACACGTAGCCATCAGTTTCCGACATCCCTGTTCGGTCACCATCTAGTCTCCTGCCCCACTCTATATCTGCATCCTGGTGTTTGAAAGCTCGCAGCTTGGGTTCGGGGCAACCAGAACGTGGTACGATAGTTTTGGCCTGCGAATGCCTAGACCTGTTTTGAGACATGGTAGAAATGAAAGCCTTCAATAGTTGTCGCAAAGCTAAATGATTATTTGGACAGCAGCTAGACACGGAGTCACATTTAGTTATATGTGGACCTGTCGTGCCGGGGTTGCCCCTTGTCCTGTGGGGAAACGGAGAATGTGTGCTCGGCACCTTGCGTTGGTCACCGTCCCTTGCAAACAAAACCCCTGGTCGGTTGTCGCTTAATGCGCACCACCCCTCTAAAAACCACCAAAGCGCAAGTACATCCTACTTCGTGGAGGTACCTATTTAGTCGAGAACCATGCACAGACCAATATGTGCAGAAGAATCAGGCCGACATTTTACACGTTCTAGCTGCCTTTACGAACTCGTCTTGATCGACACACTATTGGGATGGCGCAGAGTATGCGGTCATGGAGCAGGGAGGGTATTGTCCTACCCTCATGGTACCGGTAGTGATGAGTGGGATCGGCGTTAAGACGTGAAGATCGGAGATATCCGTTGGTACGAAACAACCAACTGCAATCCAACTGAGAGCAGCCTCGTCCAACTTCAATCCAACTGAAATATACTTGGCCGGATGTCAATCCAACTGCGAGGAGGTACCAGTTGAGTTGAATTGGTTGATTACGCACTCTGCTTTCGCCACTGCGTCAATAGTACATTGTCCAGGCTATGTCGTTCTTTTCCTTCTCAATCGTCTGGTTGTCTGTAAAGGTGTAGACAGGTTTCCGGCGCTCAATACATCTGGTGCAGCGATGGCAGAGGTCCCTGACTACTTGGGTCTCGAGGCGCAGAATCAGGGCCATAGTGTGGGCTCACGGGCTCTTTTGTTTTAGACGCTCTCTGATCTTCTGGAATTCTGAAAGAGTTATTTCTCGTTCTAAAGGAAAGTCCTTTTCCCTGGTCGATCTCTCCGACTTGTGCACAAGTGATGACCTGTCAACCCTGCTCAAGACACAATCAAAATCACCACCAAGAACAAGTGAGTGAATGGACAGCAAAGGGGGAGATTTTGCTTCAATACGACGATTCTTTCGGCTTCGAAGATTAGGGTGACGAAGGAGGAAAGCTTTTAACCATCTCCTTCCAAGAGGAGGAGAGCTTTCGTCACGAGAGGCCAGCCGGGCTGCTAGACACCTTGTTTCCCAGCGGGTCAACGCATGCCCTACGCTGCTTTGATTAATAATATATAGAGCCAGTTGGTCCTCTTGAACGTCAGAAAGAACAGTAAATATATGGGAATATACCGAAACAAGCGTCTGCTAAAGTTTGTTTCTACAATGTCCTGTAGTACTGTACCTTTCTGATCGTTGCAGAGTAAAACGTACTTGATTCATTTATGGTGAAAATGAACGGAAGCCGCGAGGTTTTCCGAAATGTTTTAACGTTCGTGTACGTTACTGGCGTCCTTATCAGACTTAGTAACCGCTTTCCATGCTCAGCGATCAGTACCTCAGGAACATCAGTTTACCTGGAAACCCATATTATTGCTATTCGAATTCACGCGAATGGTCTGATGTGGAGGCGATGTATGAGAACAGCCCAATTGGTTTAAATGCATTTCACAAACCCCTAGTTTTCTTCGCCCTCGAGCTTAGCGAGCCACTTGTTCATCTTGGAGTAGTGATTTAAGAAAGTCCTCTCGAGAGTTTCGCATGCGGTGTAGACATTGTCGGTAGGATCCCAGTAGGTCTTGCAGTTAGCGAAAATTTGATTCATATCGGCGAGGAACTCCTCGTCGCTGGTGTATTGTTCTTTGTCCATCTTGTTCTTTATAGTAACGAGGTCCATTGGTTTAGTGACCTTCTCAAGATAGTCGGGGGCATTGTCGATAACAGGATCGACTGGCTCCTTGAACGGAACCACCAGACGAGCCCAGTATCCTGTATGATATTAGCGACTAGAAATTTGTATACTATAATTAGTAAATTAGATGGCCAAGCCAGATATCTAACCTCTTTCCGAATATTATATAGGAATGTGTGTCCAAACTTACCAGGCCCCAACATTCTATTTAGTAGGTCTGAACAGAAATACAGCTTCTGAGCGGTGGTGAATTCTTGGTCGCCACGCGCAGCACCATCAGACCGGCGCCGAGGTGCAGGCTTCGGCGCAGCTACCTGCGTCTTTGGCTCACAAACTGTCACCTTCCGAGCTGATGGTACCTGTGGCACGGGGCCACAACGGCGGGGCTTCTTATACAGGGACCCTAGCTCGTCGTCTTCGTCCAGATCAATATAGTGTACTTGCTTCCGTCGGGGTTGTGCAGGCTTAGGATAGTCGGAACCACCGCGCGACGTGTATGATGGGACCATAGCGACCACCAGCTCGCTAAGCACGTCTTGAGGTAAAGATTTGGCGAATTCAGCCTTGGAATCGGAGGTGTGCATGTACTCTGCCGCCCAGTCAATGAGCAGCCTCCTGACGGAGCATCCCTCCGGGGTGTCCTTCCACACCTGTACCATCAGCGGAGCAGAAGGTATTCTCATGGTAGCTCGCCGTACCCGTGTTATTGCGTCGAGCGTATTGTCGCAAAGACCGTCTATGCGGAGCTCATGTCCGAGCTTCCAAACTCCGATCAGAATTTCGTACGATGGAAAGAGGTGTTGCTCATTAGGGATGACCGTGCCAGTGTACAGGAAATGTTGAACGAAGCCGAACACTTCGACGGGACAGTGAGGCAGTCGTACGAGGTACGAATCCTCAGCCATGCCGGCGAATTTCTCGCGGTAGAAGGATGACTTTGCACAGAGAAAGTTCTTCTGCACGCCAAAGGGAACCTCTTCTGGGCCAACAAAGATTACAGCCAGCTCAGGGTGAGGCTCCAACCATGAGAAACTGTTGGCTCGAGGGCGGTTCGTGGCCTCGGTGGAGCTCGAGGCTGCTGGAGCACTGGGGCCAACTGGTACATCCATAATGCGTGCTGAGCAGTGATGGTCTATGGTATGAGAATGAGTGTTCTGATTGTGTTGATGTTAGCAATGGCTCCTGCCAAACACGGTGGAATGACAAGCCTGCGCCGGTTGCCACCACGAAACGCGCTGACACCGACACAGGGTGCTGGCAGGGGCTAGCCCTTGCAACACGCACGGACCACATTGGTAAAACTTTACCCCATGCATCCCAGCCAAAGTCGGCCCACCCCCCTTTTTACGTCGGCCCACCTCCCTGTTTCTGTCCGCCCACCGCTGTACTTAGCAATGGCTGCACTCACCATATAAAAATATGTAGATCCCGGATTCTGACAAAGCAAAGCTGCAGCTACCCCAAATTCCACCCCCGCATACCTGCTCCCAGTTACGCGACGTGTCAATTTCGCGTTTACTACACTAACAGAGGGGTATGTTTTAGAAAAAAAAAATCAATTCATTCTCTAAAACTTGAAACTCCCCTCACTTCCAATCCGCCCACCCTTCTTCTTAACTCATTCTATGCTAAATACCTAGCATACATTATACCAACACAATAACCTCACTTTTCGCCCACCCATCTACCCCACCTAGTTACTAAGCAGACTTGCTCACAAAATGGCAGCTATTTCAAGTAGCCTCCTTAATGCAAGAAGCCGATCCTTTACACAGCCGCCCTTACCTCCTAATACTATCCTCCCTACTAATAATCCAACCCAATCATGGACTATTGAGACAAACAGCCGAGGTCGAACAGAGCTGCTACAACGTCTACACCATCTGATCGATATACTCGAAGGCGATCCATCTCGTCAATTACTGCCAGACATGGCCTACCGACTTGCACCAGAATTAGAGCAACTTAACCCACCACCGATCGGGAAAATATTCAGTAATCATGGTCCTTACATTAGCACCCGTGGAACAGACTATGATCCACACCTCCGGAACGAACTCAACATCTGGACAGGGCCTCGTGGATATGCAGTATCTATTGCACGAACCCGACAAAGGCAAATTCAATGTCGGATTGATGTAGAATGCTCGCTGTCCGGCAAAGCGAAATACCGGCCAGGTCGTGCAGAGAAGACCGAGCATGAGGTTTTTAAGGACCATGAGCAGCGGCTTAAGGCAGCAGCTGAGGCTGGGGATAGGAAGCCCAAAAGGCTAGCAGTATCACGCAAAACCAACTGCCCCTTTAAGTTTAAAATGATAGAGGACAAAGAAACGCCAGGTAAGTATATCAGAGACCTATATCTAATATGTTTATATATTTACTGCTTATAGGTTTATTCCGAGTCATTAGTACTCCCGAACCCCACAATCACCCACCCTTTAAAACTCCTGGCGAACACCCTTATACTAGAACAGCCCTCCTGCTACACCACCAGGAACAGTGTGACACCCAGATTCGGCAGTTCCAATCAAGCTCAACCATTATCAACTCACTTCGGACAATCCCACAGCCATGGATAACTGCTGAAGATATTGACAATCGTCGGAAGCTTTTCACCACCCGTGACTTAAAAGGCCGCCCACCAATCAAGCGTCTTATCGACAGCCTAGTACAAAATGGCTGTCCAGTCAACCTATCTGTCGACAACGAGCATCGAATCAAGCACATTATGTTCTCCCCAGCAAAGGCTGTACACTTCCGGAACCCAGACAACCCACCATTCCTCATCATGGATGCTACATTTGGTACTAATCGTTACGGACTACCACTCGTCCACATAGTGGGGATGACACCAGAGCGACATCCCTATACCCACTCACTAGCTCTCGTCAACGGGCAAACGACAGAGGACTTCACCTGGGTCCTCCAGAACCTAAAGAACCGTGGTGTCAAGAGTAATCTCTGGATGGTGGATGCTGAGGCGGCAGAAAGCAATGCTATTCGCGCAGTATACCCGGACGCACAGATCATTATATGCCGGTGGCATCTTCTTGAAGCATTTGAATGCCATGTCCATGCTGCTAATTGCATCCCGGACGACACTATGTTCCAGGAGCTTAAGCATGACTTTCTAGGCATTATTGATGCCACTGAGATCTACGGCATGGAGCGACTTTGGACACTATTCCAGCGGAAGTGGGCTAAAGTTGCAGGAGGGGCTGAGGCCATCAACTACATCAAGACAACATGGCTTGGTCAGCGCCGCCAAAGTGTCTGTCGGGCATATTTCCCATACGCAACACACTTCGACATCCTGTGTACATCTGCGGCAGAGAGTCTCCACCGCTACCTAAAGACGTGGCTTGGTCGCTGGAAGCGCACATACGCGACCATAGTGAACGCCTTCATCCGCCTTATGGTAGCCTCTTTCCGCAGGTTTGAGGACATATTAGCCAAGGAGGCCAAGTCGACAGCAAGGACCCCCCTCCGCCTCCTTGTGTCCCTCTCCAGCTTATCATCTATCGTATGTTGGTCGGCATTTGAACTTGTTACGAGGAACTATAATACGGCCAAGAGTCAGGGTCGTATTGATTTACCCTGTACTGGATCGTTCCGGCGCACTATGGGATGTCCATGTGCCCATGAAGCACATGCTATATTGGAGGGAGAGGGGGCATTCCTACCTACTGATTTTCACCCATTTTGGTACTGGTCAGACCATGCTACACAACAGCTCGCGTCAGCTACTTATCATCCGTGGCGTTGCTTTGACGAGCCACCGTTGTGTCCCAGGGCGCTTCCTCCACTGGCCGACAGTATCACATCACCAGTCGATGAGGGTACCAGCCCTGAGCTCCAGCCTACACGCGAATTACACTTCGCAGCCCCCTCGTCAGATGACCCCTTGCGAGATATGGGAGTCCTGGACCATCTCCCTACTGGTGATATTGCCCTTGGGAGCGAACCTTGCATACTACCACTTGTCCCACAGCTAAGCCTCACGACCGAAGCATATACCCCTGACGTTGTGTCATATCAAGCTAGGCCTAATACTGCCCAGCATGCCCAGGAACAGGCTGTCTACCCAGGCTTAGAGGTAGACAGGGAGGCGCCCAATACGACGGGGACCTTCCTGTCGCCTAGGAAGAGAAGGCTCCCGCAGAACAGGAAAGGTTCAAAGAGGGCCAAGGCAAACCACCACGCCCACGGATCAGACGCGCCCTCCGCATCGACCGGACGGATACTGAGTCGGAATGAGGCTGCAAAGAAAAGGAAAGCTGCCTCAACGAGGAAATGTGGTCGATGTCGCCAGCCTGGGCACACCCGCGCACACCCTATGTGTCCAGGCACGCCGTCGCCGACCGAGGAACACCCTGTGTCGTTAGAGCCCACGCCTGATCTAGGAAGCCATACTCCAGCGCCCGAAGACCCTGTCCAGGCCGGGGTAGAGCCAGACCCAGTGGATAGAGCTCCACATGGCTTGCAGGATGTACCAGAGGGGCTGCCGGGATGTATATCCCCCCACCGCTTGACCAGGTCGTCCTTGTATGCAACCCCTTCGCCACGATCCATGACTCCACTACGCGTTATGTCAGCTATCAACAGTCCTGAGCGTCCTCCAGTCCCAATCATCCGATTCGACACCCCTCGAGCCCGGACCCCGCCCGTAGACCTCACATCTCTCAGAGATAGTCTAGCCCAAGCCTTTCCAGGCCGGGAGATGCACAGGGATCGCATCGAAGTGGCCATATCCGAGTATGAGCGGGACCAGGAGCAGTGGTATGCTGAGCAGGGGATACGTCGTCCACATAGCGAGGCAGTGTATAGGAAGAGGCGGGGCCTCCACAACTGGTCACTGTCCCGGCGGTGGATGCACCTGGCAGACTATAAAAGACTCGAGCAGCTCCCGACACGACGGAGGGATCCTAATACGGGGGAGATTATCCACCCTGGGCCGGTCAACTGGACTCCAAGGGAGAAGCGCATATGGCTGGATCGCACATCGTGCAACGAGGCTAACGAGGACAGGTTCATGAACGGGCTAGACCAGTTTGGGCTTGTAAGGGTATCGGATAGGACCCGAGCTCAGAAGGTCAAATGGGGGAAGGATGTTATGGACGAGGTCATGCTATATCGCGCACTCGCGGCACGGAAAGCTTACGAGCATACAGTGTTCATCACGGACTTTGATGACTTGGGTCCCGATATGATATCGACAGAACTTGGCATAGAGGGGGTGCGGTTGTTCCACGAGACCCTGCATTTCGACCTAGGCCGGTGGAGGCATTATGTAAGGGAGGGTGTATTTCCAGAGGCACACATACAGGCAGACGATGCAGATAGCTCAGCACATGACTGCATTGTTGCTGTTGATACCGTCGTTGGTGGATGAGTTTTATGGGCCTACTATAGGCTGGTACGTTTCTTACAATACATATCATGGGTATTTAATGACGGTGGACTGTTGGCCTTGTATTAGGTATCTAGGTATGCCATTCCCTATGCTCTCCAAGCCTGTCCTACCGCTGTGGCTATGTGACCCTATTATTCCAACGCTCATTATGGATGCTCATGGAATCGCGGTTGGCACTAATTAGTGCGAATAGGGGTGTGATATACAACGCTGGCACCCATTGGTGCCAACTCCTTGAAACCTCCCAAATAACTTACCCAGAGTTGTCTGGTGCTGGAGAACGTCCTTGACATGCCCGAAACCCAATATTTGGGCAAGATCATCCAGGCGTGGTGCGGTTGCCGAGAGCGGGTAGTAGAGCGTCAGGCTAGGGAATTCCTTGCCTAACCATGTCGCCTGAAGCTTGGCGACCTCCTTACTGGTGGGCTCGCGGGGTTCGAGGTCCTTGAAGCCAAGGGCACCGGGCTCACAATTCCACCATTTCAGGCGTATGGGCTTCCCTGCATCCTGGATCTCATGCAGTGGGAAAAAGCCATAGTTGAGGGGCAAGTCAAGGTTAACCGACTTGACGTTTTGCTTTGCAAGCTCGGTTTTCGCAGCCATGGTGAGGACCTCCGGGAACTTCTTGAGGCTTGGGCATATTGCAATAATCATAGGGTCTTTGCCAGGAGCAAAGTAAGGCCCAAACGTCAGCGGGCACTTCGAGTCGGGCACCGGGGCATACGACTCGTCAGCAGGTTTACTAAAGATAGCAACGTCGGCTGAGCCTGGCTGGCTGTTCTCCGGCGAATCCTGAAAGGCGGGGGCTGCCTTGGCGGTTGCCTTCTTTCTAGGCTTAGCACCCGAAGGAGGGTCTGGCGGGGAGACGTCATTAGAGCTCTGACCGGAGACCTTTCGCGAGCTTTTGCGCACCGGCGTGACTGGTGCCTCGCTGGGTGTCTCTGTAGAAGTTTTCTTCTTTCTCGCCTTCTTCGGGGCCATCTTGTCCACTTGCGTTCTTTCGGTTTTCGCGTAGTTGGCACCAATTGGTGTGAAAATATCGGTTCCTGCGCTTGCAGGACGTTGGCGACGGGCAGCGAGAGCGAGAAAGTGGAAGAAGGGAAGTGGGAAAAGAATTCGAGGCAGGGTGAGATTTAAATACTCAGGGGAGAAGAAATTCTGCCGCCGGGCAGCCGGTTTTTCCGGTTTTTCACCGCCTTCTAGGTCCGTGGCGCTCCAGGCTAACGCGGCCACTAGTCTGTGAGCTTTCCGCCCACCCCAGCGACGCTAATCTTGAGCTTTCCGTCCATTATAACCTGCTTAAGTGGCCCGCCAGGGTGCCCAATGAGCTGAGTACTGTTAGATCTTTTAGTCTCTTAGCACAGTTAGTACTGGCGGCTGGTTTATTACACTACCTACCTAAGCAGCACTAATTGCGTGTGTCCAGATGGCACTAATAGGTGTAAAAGATCTGTTTGAGAATGTAGAAGTAGGAATACGGTAGGCGTAGATTTATAATTATCACTTAACGCGCTGAGATTGCGGAGAATTTGGGGTAGCTGCAGCTTTGCTTTGTCAGAATCCGGGATCTACATATTTTTATATGGTGAGTGCAGCCATTGCTAAGTACAGCGGTGGGCGGACAGAAACAGGGAGGTGGGCCGACGTAAAAAGGGGGGGTGGGCCGACTTTGGCTGAGGATCGCAGCACCACACAAAGCGTGGCAGGCTGATGACAGAAAGTGGGGTAGTGGCTCATTATAATATGTAATTAGTCGGTTACCGCCGTCACGCTTAATCTCATCATGGCTTATGTGCATCTTAGGCATCCAAGCACTTCATATCTGAGTGTCGGTACAAAAAGGGTGGAATGGCACACTGTACATATTACAGTGGGCCACAAAACTAGCCCTCCTGAGAATCTTTCAACATTGAAGCTCCGGACACCCATATCGAATCTCTACTGTAGTTTCTACTGTATATTGTAGATATTTCTATAGATCGATTGTGCGACTAGAGTTTAGTGCAATGTAGTACTTGTGTGTTTGCAAAACAGGGTCTAGTTCCAAATGAAGAGAATCGAGCAGGTACTTTTGAACCTGAGTTGTTTTTTTGCTTACAGGATTTGTAAAACAAGACCCGGTCAGGGAGGGGGAGGGGCGATAAAGTCAACCGCTAAATAAGGATTATAAATTGAAGTCATGTTTCACTGCTTAAAATTAGCTCAAGTTGCCTTCTTGATCCCCGACACAATGCCCTCCGCTAAGCACATAATGGAGGAAAATGGCCCGACTCTCTGGGTGATGGGATTTCCGACGTTGATGCGAGGGAGTAGTACGTTATCTCACATAGTCTGGGCCCCCGGGCAAGGACTGATTGCAGTATATTAGAATTGGATCTCTTGACACCCCGTTGTTCCAGCGCTCTCAACAAGACAAGCCTAACCAAGACAAGACAAGCCAAGTCAAGTCAAGCCAAGTCAAGATGACCATCTTATCAATCAAGACGGCTTTTCTAGCTGGCTTGACTTGTCTTGATACCGGCTTGGTAAGCAGGGACCCTATGGTGGTCATAGCACACGGTGGCTTGGATGGTAAAATTCCTGCTGGCACGGCCAAAAGTTAGCCCCGAGCACCACGCTCATCACCGTCAACATGTCGGATATTGACGATACCTCTTCGGTGGTCGCCCTCTCGGAAGCAGTTACCGAGACGGCCAGCCAGCCCTCGACCCTGAACACGAGATCCGCCGCAGCCGGAAGCACCGCGTTTGCTACTTTTCGCGGGGGACGGTCCGTTGCCGACCAGCTCCGAGATATCGACACCGACGAGATCCGTACCGAAGTTAGCTTGATGAGCAAGATCAAGATCCAACGCCAAGATTACGAGCCGACCGAGTGGCTACACAGGAAAAAGAGGGGGAGGAAGTCGCCTATCGATCCGTATGGCCGGCGGCTCACCAAAGTCGTTGGAAATAGAGAGAAGGGAGACTTCTGGCTTTGCAACCAGTGTGATAACAAGAAGGAAATATCGCTATACGCCCTCGTCAACGGCGGCACAAGCGGAGCGCTCAGGCACTTAAGGAAAGATCACCATCTTCTTGTTGGCGAGGTAGACAGCGAGACTACAGAGTCTGAGCCGCCTCGCCGGCGTCAACGCCAGAGAACTGTACTCGACTTGCAAAAGCAAGCCGTAGACCGGTTAGCTATTCCGAAGTCGAAGGCAGAGCTGTTCAAGGATCTACTGCTCCGTTGGATTGTAGATGCCGATATACCCTTCTCGGCCGTCGAACACCCTGACTTTCGGGAGCTTCTCGGCTTGTTGAACGAAGAACTCGTTGACGAACTTTTGCCTCGCAGTGGCGTTACAATTCGATCGTGGTTAGAAGCAGAGTACCAGTCGCAAAAAGAGCTTTTTACTCTTGTGTGGTGTAGACTTGTTCAGTTGTGTGGAGAATTGAAGTTTGTGACGATAAAATGTTAAAAAGGTGTCACTTCCGTCCCGACCAGTCGCGTGTCGGCGCTAATCTCGGAAACCGTAAACCGTTGTCGGGCAGGAAACAGAGTATCCAAGTCTGCTTTCCATCGTGGGCGTACACCAAAAGGGACGCAACTCCCTTTGCCGTACTGTGTCTGTGATGTTTGGTGTTTCGTGAGGCTCGGAGGTTGGTTTCGACGCGTCGACGCGTTGTTGACGGAGGATGATCTTGCTCTTGACGATTGGGTCATGTTGTTGGTGGTCGTGGTAATGTTGTTTCAGTCGTATCCGTCCCTTCCTCTCCGCTTCTCCATCGCGTACTCCTCGATCTCTGATGCCGTAAACCATTGTCGGGCAGGAAAATGGACTATCCAAGTCCGTTTTCCATCGGGACGCACACCAAAGGGGACGCAACTCCCTTTGCCGTACTGTGGCTGTGATTTTGGTGTTTCTTGAGGTCCAAGATTGATTTTCGACGTGTTGAAGCGGTGTTGTCGCGTTCTGTGCTGTTGTGGCTCTTTTGACGTTTGTTTTGGCGATGTCCGTCATCTCACTCCGGCTCTCCGTCGCGCAATCCTCGATCTCCGATGCCGTAAACTCTTGTCGGGCAAGAAAATGGAGTATCCAATTCCGTTTTCTATCGTAGGCGTACGCGGAAGGGGCGCAACTCCCTTTGCTGTACTGTGGCTGTAAATGTTCGGTGTTTCGTGAGGTTCGGGGGTCGATTTTGGCGCGTCGGCTCGTCGGCGCGTTGTCGACAGAATACAACAATCGCGTCGTTGAGCTCCTCCTGGCACTCGAAGACAGCCAAACTGTTTCTTCGAGAGTTCCCAGCGGACACCACGTGGAGGTGGGAGCTCGTCGTCCGCCAATCTATGGGAGTCTTATTCGATTCTTAAGATGTCCATCCCTGCTCACGATGGCCGGCCTGCTTACTAACACGTCTTGAATAGGCTTGACAAGATATCAAGTCAAGCCAAGTCAAGTCAAGACAGACCGCTAAGTTGTCAAGACAAGACAAGCCAGAGCTCTGGCTTGTCTTGTCTTGACTTGTTGAGAGCGCTGCGTTGTTCGCGGTTGTGCTGTTGTTGAACCGCCAACACGCCGCGCTGCACCGCTCCCGCTCCAGTACGAGCTCCGTGTCAGATGGGTAGAATGGACGCCCTGCAATCATCTCGTCCTTCTCCCGCCGCCCAGTGTTGTTGCTGATGCTGCAGCCCGGCGCGCCGCTGCCCGGCACGCTTGCTGGTGGTACTATCAGTGAGGGGAATTGCGATGTGGGCGACTGCGCCGTCGCCTGCGAGCTCGCTCCGGACTGAGATGCTGCAATCGGGCTGTTGGTACGAGTTGCGTGCATGATGTTTATGTGTGGCGTCGTGCTCTGTGGTGTCAGGTCGGGCTCGGTCCGGGTGAGCTTGTGCAGCGGCCGCACCGGCTGGTACTCCTTGGGCCTCCGCTCTGGGAACGGCACTGGTGCGGTGAACTTGGGCGTTGGGAAGATGTTGGCTGGTGTGCTGGGATATGCCGAGGACAACGCCGACAGTTTCTCGTTGGGATACATCATAGGGGCGGTTGGCAGGGTTGAGACTGTGAGTCTATCGTCGCTGGTGAGCACGGGGCGTCCCTGAGATGGTTCGATCCGTAGCGGCTGGCCTCGGTAGGATGGTAGTGGTTCACCCTTCCATTGCTGGTCCGGGAACACGACCAGTTGTGGCACTTGATCTGAATGGATAACTTGCTCTCGGGCTTTGGCCACGTCCCTCGTTGCGGAGGGTGTCCAGCGCAGACAAGGCAGGCCCTATCTTTGTACCCGAAATCTCACTCCAAGACAAGATGCACGTCCAAAATCACACTGAGGCAGTTCAAGTCGCATGCCATCAAGGAAAACAGGGTACGATAGTTCTGATAGCTTCCTTCACTGCATTCGGATTACATGCACGGATGAATAGAGACGACTTTGTTTTATTTTAGCTGTTTTGATGTCGCCTAGCGGCACGGCGCGGGGCTTGGTCACTGCGGCGTTGCCGGCGACCCCGTCCACCCATCCAATGTTGCGTGTCTGGAGGGCGGTACATCTGGTAAGAGCTTCGAGTCTGGGTATATCTCAAGCACACAATACACGGATGGGGAACTAATTTTGCTCCCAAAGCAGAGGTTTCAAGATGAGTGCAAAAGTTTTGCAGATCTTAAAATCAACTTGCATCTTTTACGCAAAATGACTGATGCAAGGCTTTGGTTGAGGATTGTGGACCCGGGATATGAGCCTAACCTACGCGGGATAAGAAGGCTGTGTGCTTCGACCATGATTGCAGATAGTAGCGTTAGCTGGGCGGCAAATGCGAAAGAGGCGATATGGGTAAAAGAGTTAGCGCAGGTGGGGCGTATGAGGAGACCGGAAGAAGAGAATCCACGTCTGAGATCAGTATGGAGAATCAGGCGGAGGTAGTGAAAGCGAGGATGTAGCAGGTGATAAGAACCTGTATCTCAAAGGGCCGTGCCACTGAACGACTTCGTTTTCTTGTTTAGAAATGTTGTGATGGAGACTATTGAAATATCTGATGGACCAATACTCAGCACCCAGAGGCTCTCAATGCATGCTTGCGAGCATGGGCGAGTCACTGTGGACCCCACTTCACCCCCAACCACCCCCTCCCCAACCCTCGCTTGGAGACGTGAGAGACTGGACTAATTAAAGTCCATTCGGAAAATCGTTCAGCTTTCCTGGAGGAATGATACCACATCATCTCGAGCGGGGTTACGAGTTCACCAAGGACAAAAACTTTCCACCCACTGATGCGCACAAAATGGCGATGCTGTCCTTCTTCGCCACGTCAGAGCTGCTGAAATGCACGCCGCGGAAGGGCTGGGTTATCCGCGGAATAGAGGAACCAGAGAGTGTCGCCGACCACATGTACCAGATGGGCTTGATCTGCCTCGCTTACCCCTGGGTAGGTACTTTGACAACCCTTTCCCAACTTATGCTCACAAAGGTGCAGAAATCTGAGGACGAGCGGGCCAAAGCTGTTGAGATGGCTATCGTGCACGATGCGCCGGAGGCTCTTGCAGGGGACATCACCCCTTCAGACGGCCTCAGTCGAGGTAAGTATGCTAAAAGTCTGTGTTGACTGCTGTATCTAACGGGTTAACAGAAGCAAAGTATGTGCGGGAAAGGCCTGGGCCTAAATTTTCTCCGCTGTCTCGCGAGACAAGGAAATAACGAGCCACTAGCAGGTCGGATCAAAAGCCTATGGGACGAATATGAGAAAGGTTCCACTCATGTCTCCAAGGTAGTGCATCAGGTCGACAAGCTTGAGGCACTACAACAAGCATACCTATACACCATTCGTTACCCTACCCACGATTTGAGCGACTTCAAGAGCCACCGAGGCCAAATCATCGATCCTTGGCTCGCACGGCAAGCAGATGAGATACTACGTAGGTGGGATGCTCTTGACTCGATTTATTTGTTGACAAGCCTGACAGAAGCCATAGTGAGAAGACACCTACTGTGGAGCTTGTGGGAAAGAGTTTGTATTTAGCTTAGAAGATCAAGTATTCCAGAAAGGCATGAGGAGCGACCTCATCGTAAAGTACTGATAAGTACATCCTCATGAAAGAAAAGATAAACACTGGTGCTTTCCATGTTGTCTCTCAGAAACCAACACCTCCCTGCCAAAAAGACCAGTAGGTAACTTTGGCTTTTAGCAAAAGGTCTTCTCACCGAGAAGAACTGGCATCCCGAGTCTACAGAGCCCAACATTAGCCACGGCTTATAGGAGATATCTCTCTGCACATACTAAATGTTCCGAATATCCTCTCCAATTCCTTTCTGCAAAATCTCACTAGAGCAAAGCAAGACATATGAGCAACACTAAGATGTTGCTGCCTGCACGATGGTGAGCCAGACATTTGACTGCAACGATTAATTGAAAGCTCATCGAGCCTGGAATCTGATGTTTGACTGATTCTGGTATACCAGAGATGCTACTGAGTACAACGTCGCCTATCGGAAATCCAGAAGTCCACGAACTGGCTTTATACCCTTTGAGACCGGCTTCAAAGCCGGAACTCGACCGGTCGGACCACGTGGAGGCGATGTCTAAATTCCCGCCATCTTACCATGGATACAATATGGACCTGATTAAAGCAACAGGAGCTTTCGAATTTAATCTAATCGGACAATTGCTTGTAGTCTATGAATGTGATCGCTATGAAATGAGTATCATGAGGGATACTTAGGTAGTGCCACTAGGTGGTTGATTACTTTAACACAAGGTTCCGATCAATGCCACACAACATCACATAGCACGTGCATTGAGTTGATGTTGACATGACGTCCAAACCTCGCGTGATGTTGATCAACATGCCCGTAGTGTGATGTGTATATGTACAATGTTGATTTCGTTGACATCACCCCGGTCGTCGCCTAATCCCCATCCTCAATTTCCGTTTCATCAATTGTAAACCCCATAGCGACATCTCCAAACCCCCCTGTAGCGAACTCCTCAGCCTCTTCGTCACTCTCCACGGCTGTGGGACCGCTTAACCATGCTGTGGCCTTCGTCTTCATAGTCTCGTCGTCACCACAACTCTGCAGAGTCACCAGTTCCTCCTCCTCGTGAATCGACAGCAGTAAGGGGTCGATGTGTTGGACCAGGCCGGCACGATACCATGATCGAAGTACTTGACACATGCTGACGATTTGTGCATCGAGAAGTGTCCTATGTGGCGAGACCATTCTGCCTGATGCCGAGAATAGCCTCTCACACTCTGCCGACATGGCCTGAACGGTGAGAAAATCAAGAGCCATCCGAGACAGGCGGGGATATTTGCGCCGCCTCTCGTGCCAATATGCAACAGGATCTCGGGTCTCGATATGCTCACTGTCGTTAGCACACCAAGACTCATATTCGTCGCCGGAAATTCGCCGAGTCTGCTGCTGGGGCTGCTTTCGACGGTCGTTATGGTCGAACGGGTCGAAAAACTTGCGCCTTTTCGGAGCAGGCCCTTCCTCGTCATCACAATCATCAGGCACAGCGACATGCGAATAGTCTCTCCGCCAAACTGTCTTCACCATGATCTTCGCCGTTGAAATCCACGCCGGGGTCTGGTCCCATTGCTGCTCAAACCATGCCCAGCCATATGAAGGATGCAGCGCCATAGCCGTGTAGTAGACAGGGGTTTCGTCGAGTTCTTATGTGGTCAGCTCTGGCCATATAGCCAGAAAGAAAGATAAACTTACTATGGTAGTACTCGTCCATC
Source organism: Diaporthe sp. PMI_573 (assembly GCA_021399435.1). Classification (NCBI taxonomy): domain Eukaryota; kingdom Fungi; phylum Ascomycota; class Sordariomycetes; order Diaporthales; family Diaporthaceae; genus Diaporthe; species Diaporthe sp. PMI_573. Next base: position 229,745 of record JAJTUP010000056.1, read on the forward strand.
TTCTGCCATGCTAAGTTGATACCAATCCTGAATTGCTCCGGATCAGGGAAGCCCTCAGCTTCGGCCTTGAACTTTTCAAGCTTATTTTTGATGCTGAGCCTCAACGGCAAGGGTCTATTTGCTTAACTAATCCTCTAGTACACCGCGACCTGACTTTAACCCCCAGACTGAGGTCGAACAACAACCAGTCCTCGACATGCTTCAACGCCGCAAACGCTTCTTCGCGAACGACGCCGACGACGAGGTTCATAATTCACAAGATACACGGCTAGCAAACAAGAGGAGAAGGGGCAACAAAGGAAAGGACCCTGAGCCCATACAACGAGAGGATATACAACAAGACGAGCTAGATACATACCTTGTTGAGCCAGTAGTCAACCCAAAGGCGTACCTAAACGACCCAATCGCGTGGTGGCGGGATATTGGCGCAAAACGATTCCCCAAGCTGTCTTATATGGCAGTTGACTTCCTCACGATACCTTCAGCAGCAGCAGAAACTGAGCGTCAGTTTAGTAGCGTCGGGCAGATGGTGTCAGCACGGAGGTCTTGTCTTCAGCGGCACGTTATTGGCGCCAGCCAGTGTATTAGGTCTTGGAGCAAAGCAGGCGTCTACAAGGCTGAATTGCCACTTGAATTGCTAGATCGGGCATCTAGCACGGCGTTACAAAGTGATATTGCACGGGAATTAACTAGATGGGCACAACGTAGCTAATATAACTGGGAATAGCCTCAAATACGCACCCCATCCGATTTAGCAGATCTGATATCTGATTCCGAATCGGATATAGGCAAATCGGATCGGACCCGATCCGATATAGACCAATCCGATTCGGAATCGGATGGGCTTCAGTCTATTCGATCGATTTCAAATCGATATCGGAATCGGATGGGATTTGGCCATCCGATCGACCGATGGCCTGCTCTGCTAGTGGTGTTTTCCTTCACTAGGTTCAATCCACCGAGCTCACTAATATCCCAAAGAACTTCGCCAAACTCTTGTTCATCCCCCTCAGAAATCTTGCCGTTTGTAGCATCGAGAAACGCGTCCTTTCGTTGGGTAGAGCCGCTGACCCAAACCTCGTACTTTCGCAGCCTTGCAAGTGGCCCAGTCGGTCGCCAAACGGCGAGGTGCGAGGGTCTTGGAGAGCTTGCCAGCGTTGAAAGCAGTCGCAGAGAGGTTGATAATGTGATTGCCGCAGCGTAGCCTCCGGGGAGCGGACTCTTCATCAGGGAGCGTAAGTGCCAGTTTTACATTCGCTCGGTAGCCTTGTCGCAAATTTTATTTTCTCCTGCTAAACGCTACTCACGAAGCTTGCTAGAAAACTCATCAGCCGAACAACACAATATTATCTCGGCCAATGCTCTAGTATCATCCTTACGCGCCTCGCCCAACATGCTCTTTTCAAAGATCAAGTCGATTCTGTCCTTGTTTGTTGTGGCAGCTGGTGCAGATTTGGGGAAGGGCTACACACACGACCCATGTGTCAAGCTCATTCTGCCGACTACGGGTTGTAAGCCGCGTACTTATCCAGATGAGAACCGTAGCCTAACACGGAGCAGCAATGGATCTGCCTTCGCCCAGTCTGAACCTCACAGTCACTTATATTGCTCTCGGCCACGGCATCCAAAACTATACATGTGCCTCCGAAAACGCAACAGCCATTCCTATTGGAGCCCTTGCCGTTCTTTACGACATTACACCCCTGTACCCTGGCATAAGCAGCATTAGCCTATCAGCCGAAGATTTCAACGGTCTCTCCGCAAATGTGCTGTGGAAGACAGCAATCCCACTCAACCTCATCGACGCAGCAGCCCAAGGCCCCGGCTCCCCCCTCCCCGAATCCCACTACCAGGCCGACGCCGCAAACCCGTTCCCCGCCTCGCCCTCGGACCTCGGACTCGGCGGCATCAGAGCCAAGTTCCTGGGTTTCCACTACTTTGACGCAGAATCGGCGCCTACATTCGATCTGGTCGGCAGCGCGGACCCGGCGGGCCTGTTCTTTAGCGGGGAGAAGACGGGCGATGTTAAGGCGCCAGCAGACGCGGACAAAGGCGTGCCGGGATAGGCATTGAGTGGACGTGGGATCAGTAGGTGATAGATAGACCTAGCACGTAGAATTATCTCTCTTGCCTGCGTACTCGAATGTTTTGACATGTTTATCAGTACAAGGGATGGTCAGGGAATGTCAAAGAAGCCTGCAATGGCATCGAAGTGATACTGTCCATCACGCGTTCTTGTACTTCTTCCATCCCCTCCTCTACCTTCTCAGCAACCAAGTCTGACAGCCTGTCCACTACGAGCCGTTCCTCCCTAGCATCAAGCTTATTGTCAAGCTCGGTCTTGAAGTCGCTCAGCATCTGCAGGACTTGAGACTTATGGGTTGCAAATAGCTCAAGCACCTCCCGCCTGTGTTTGTCAAGGCGGTCATCTAGCAGAGCCTCCACACTTCTTTGACTTATCAGGCAGGAGACAGGTCCAGATGCAGATTTGGACGAGCTCCGGCGACGGCGCTTCTGGCCTTTACCTGTAGAGACATAAGCGCGTGATCGGTAGGCTCAGTACGGGAACATGGAGGACTGACTCTCACTTAGATGCGGAGGACATGGGCCAACATCGTCGTAGGCCGGAGGGTCGGGGACAGGCTCGGAAAGATCATCACCCTCTAGCAGCTGTGCGCCCTGGCCCCGGTAGAGCCTCAACAGGCTAGCACATGCCAGGATTGATGATAACCTGTGGTCCGTAACGGCTGTACAAAGCTGCCGCAATGATGATAGCGGCAGCATCTTGCGCGGCAGCGATGTATAGACGGTAAAGGACAGCTGTGTAGCAAGCTCGCGCAAGGACTTCATCGCTTGTTCTCCCCCCTGTGCCACATGATCATAGGTACTTGGAAGCACCAGGGCGGGTGCCCTGTTCATATTAAAGGTGAGCGCCACGGTATTGGTGCCGAAAGGCTTCTCGTTAGGCTCTGCATTGAACGAAAGCTGGCTGACACGCTCGGGATGGATGAAGACAAAAACGTTTACTTGGCCATCGCGGCGGGCACTAGGCCCGCCCTCAAATCGCAAGCCCATGCGCAGTTTGAAGAAAGCGCTGCCAGAGGTGTCGTGCGGAGTCCAGTTCATATCGAGGAACATGCTCTCCAGGCGATGCGACTGCCACAGTACCAACGCCGGCGTCTTGGTCTCGACCTTCCGGGGCCATATCGGCTGGATATCATGCCATCTCTGATGCGAACCCGCCGATGATGTTGATGACTTGCTAGCAGACACGCCTCTGGATGAGGCAGACACAGACTCGTCTTGACCTGGCTGCGGACCGCTTGGACTTGTCTGGCCTTTCTCCGGCGCTTGTTCTGCGTCATGCTCGGATCGCGGGGTGTTCGGATTCGTGGGGGTTCCTGAGCAGGCGGAGGCTGTCGGCGATGAAGCTGAGTCGTTGGCCATCATGTCGGCGCGCAACCTAAGATCTCGCGAGAGTGGGTCAGTACCGAGGAGCACGGTGAGGAAGAAGATATGCCCCTGAGGATCGGCTCAGTATCCCACCCGCCCAGGCTTTTTTCGTGAACAGAGCAGCCTTGACTCCTCAAGTCTGAGTAGTAGCAAGCGAGGGAATCAAATGGCTCTTTGGTGGCAGGAACAGGAGCTACGACAGTTGAATTGTGATGTTCACATGTACAGCCCAGCCAAGCCGCGCCACGATTACCGGTACGCGCTGACGCCTGCACCCAGGGTCTTTCGCCGGCCGTGGGCGACGAGTAGAAGCCTGTAGAAGATGGTGCAGGCCGCGTGTGAACAGGTCGTGGGGAGTCAAGGACTGTGGACTGATGCAGCGATGATCACTCAGTCAACTCTCGCTCTTTGCGTTCCATGTTGCTGAGTTTGTGACGATGGTGTTGATGCGCAATGAAGGGTTGGATTGGAGACGAGATTATCTTCGCTGGGATGTGGTCATCAAGTGTGGTCGATTTTGTTTCGCTGACTAACAGACTTAGAAATGGGGAGGCTGGATAGCGCCTTGGCCCAACCGTTACCCGCCAGCTACCTCGCATTGGGCCGCGTTGGCCGTATCTTCCCTGCTCTTTACGAGCAAATTAGTTGTAATCGGAGCGCTGCATATAGCATCAATCCTGTAAACTTCAAAAGTGTGGATTCTCCATGCCTCAACACTCTTAGAGATCATCTTCCGCCGCAATCAAAGCTTAATACATATTGAAAACAAGCCACCCACATACTATAGAGGGCACGTTCTGTTAAAGCCCTGATCAGAGGGCCTCTGACGGTTGGCCGTTGCCTTCTGCTTAGTCCCGGAAAAGGGGTCGCCATAAGGGCACTTCCGTGCCCTGAAGGCCACCACCAGAACTTAGCCTCTAGACATCATCACGAAGAAAAGACCGTTTCGTGATAACCTCGTTATTCTGCTTTCCCCGTACGTACGGAAGACTATCCAACACTGATCAGTGGTTGCACAGTCAACCCCTGATAGCAAGGATTAAGAGGCAGACCTCTATCGCCATCGTCGCCGCCGACAGCTTCGCTGCTCGTTGACGTCGTCGAGTGACGATCTCTGCGCTACGGCCAACCCTTCTTCGAAGCGACCACCGCCAACGGTGGCCCATCACGAAGAAGCTGAGGCCCAGCTTGTGGGAATTTACTGTGACCGTTGTTCTGGTGCTCCCTCGTCGTCCCTGGGCGCCCACGGCCGATACACCAAGCGAGGAAAGGTCAATCAACCACGAGTACGCTCCATCGCGCTCTACGCACAGCCGTGCAACCGACAACCTCTCGAGAAGCCCCTTGAGAGCGCTCGAAACGCCAAAACACTCGAGAAACCCCGCAAGGACCCTCGGAACGCTCCTCTCGGCACCCACGGAAGGCACTGCCGAGCACGCCAAGCGGCCCCAAGCGTCGCCAAAGCGTTTCGGAGACCGTCAGGGGGCACGAGAAGCCTTCTATGAGACAAACTCTATTGCGCTATACGCATATTTGCCTCCCACCGCTTGCCCTGACCCCTCTTGAACCACACGCACCCCTTTCGCGGTTGCCACTATCACCGGAAGAGCCGAGGCCCAGAGTATCTCTTTCCTCTGCACCATCGTTGCTTCTTCCCTCTCGACTGGGGGCGGCTGTTCTTGCCCGGCCAACGGCCCTCCTGCCCATCCGGCTGCACCTTCCCCTTCCGGCGCAGCCAGAAGACAACGGGAACGAGAAGATCTCCCGGCGGCAGGGGCAGAAGCACCAGCAGCAGGCCAACTACCTGCCAAAGAACACGAATACGTTGACGACGACGACGACGACGACGACACCGAGAAGGCTGGTCTGTCACCTGCTACGGCGGTGCCGTCGTCTTCCCCTTCTTCTTCGCCCTCACGCCCTTCCCCCAAGCTCCGTTAGCCCGGCGGCACTGGCTCCGCTCCCTCCACCGGCTCCGCCATCTTCTTCTCCTTTTCTTCTCTTCTTTGGCCTCTTCTTCTCGTCACCGAAGCCGCCAACTACCTGCCAAACGGCGGCGGCGGCCGGCCCTCCTTCAGGTCCTCCCCCGATTTTTCCCCGGAACCCGGCCTTTCTTCTTTTCTTTTCGACCAAACCGACGCCGCCAACTACCTGCCACTGGCGGCCCCTGCGGCCCTCCTTCTTTACACCCCATTCCAGTTTCCTTTCACGTCTTTTCTCGGCAACTAACGTCGCCAACTACCTGCCAAACGGCGGTGCCGGCGGTGCCGGCGGCCTCCCGGTTAGCGGCGACTCCTCCATTCTGCTCCCAAGTGGGACAACCCGGGAAACTCTACCAGTCAGCCTGCGCAATAATAGCTTCCGTTTGCCGAAGACTATTACCTGAGGGTGAATAGTGTACTTGTGCCGGTCAGAAGTCGCAGCAATAAGTGTACGATACCCACAACACCATGGCGACTGGTTCGGAAGCAAGATCGTCGGCCGGCACCTCCTTGACCACACCGTCACAAGAAGCTCTCTCCTTCTTCGCCCAGCTAAGGACCAAATTGGACGTTCCGGCGGTGGCGTGGACTTCCGTGAATCCAGCCCTGTGGGACAAAGAAGTCACAAAAGATACTCTCACCACGGAACTTGCCTCTACTAGTGTTCTCATGTTTATGTCGGATCCGTATAACGCCAGGGCCACTGGGCAGACTCTCTTTGACGAGTTCTTAATCGAATTCGAGCACTGGGATCACGACATGTTTACGGCTATTGATAAGCACTGGAAAAAGGAACTGCGTATCTATCTACGCCAACGCTTTGTTTACACAGGACCACCTAAGGGCGCGTTGCCACGGCAGCTGGCCAATCTTCTCACACTTGAAGAGTGCCCAGAATGGCCAGAAGGAGCAGCACCAGCTGGCCCAAGCCGATCTAGCCCACGACAACAGGGAGAACCACCAGCACAAGCCACAACCTTCCGATTAGGGCAAAACATCATCGAATCGGTAGAACACCACACCCCAGAGGCGGCGATGCCGGCCAACGAGAACCCACCGGACCACTATCGTCAGACGGCACTTCCGGAGGCACGCCGCCAGACGTTTCCTTCCCCGGCGGGCACGGCCCTGAGGCAAGAAAGGAACCAGACGTACCCACACCAGCGATATCCGGCGGGAACGCCGCTCCCTATTTCAGCGCCAGATATCCCCTACGACCCATACAAGCACCTTCCTCCTCGCCACTATGACAACGACAAGCTAGACCCTCAGAAGATGATGATCTTCACGAAGACCTGGGGCAACCAGTCGAGATGGTCTGGGGAACCCTACGATCTTCTTGACGATAAACTGAAGGTCTTCCTTAACATCTGCTACTTCTGCGACGTCACACCGTACCAGTTTTGGGCGGTCTTTCCGAGAATTCTCTCCGGAAAAAGAGCATACCTATTTAGACCAGCCGAAGAGCTACTAGAGCTGAGCAGTGATCCAACATTAGATAGAGAAACAGTTGCTAAGTTCCCCTTTGGCCGTAGCTCTTGAACGAAACTTTTGAAGAGACTATGGTCTTGTTCAAAGGGAATTTGGGTTTCTTCCCTTGGTATGTGACCTCGCCTGAGCTTCGTCACCTTGATCATAACCGCGTACTCGTATAGTGACAAGTGGGCTAAGAGTGGCCCTCGATGCTGATAGGCGTCTAAAGTCGAAACGCGTCGGCCTCTTTCGCCCAGGACGATCTGATCAGGGTCCCTCAATCCGTGCCCTCCAGCAACTGCAATGCCGCGAAGAAGCGGCCACCTATCTATCACTGCACAAAAGACCATATTCAAGTTCAAGTATGACCAATCATCCTTTGGCACAGAACAGTACTCAGTTGGATAGCCAAGTAGTGAACTGCAAACCTCAACAGCAGAAACTTCTACTTCGCTGAGTACCCGATTGGCTAGCTGCATCCAAACTTTCCTTCCCACATCTGCTGGCTGTGGATTGGTATGATTGACAGAATCTGGTATGGCCCTGTTCTGATCACTAATGTGCTTCTGTAGAGCTAGCATAGCACTAACCCCAGCACCAGCAGGAAGTCGAGACTTGGTCGCATAATACATGATGTACCGTGATAACGCAAATGCACGGGTTCGAGTGAATATAAAATCGATGTCGTGATTATGCCGTAATGCAATTGCCATCGTCTCATTGTAATTGTTCACCATCTTGTAATTTCGCTTAAGATGAACAACACCATGCTGATCAGCGTGTGTAGCTGGAACCAAGGGTTTTGGTAGCCCGAAGCGACAAAGTGAGCCGCGCAGCTGCTGGAACCTCCGTCGTCGCTGCGCTTTTGATTCATTAGGAGAGCCGGTTGACTTGAGTTGATCGTTGATTTCCTGGGAAGCAATATGCTTGATGCAAGTGAAAGTATGAGTATGAACCTGCCTGCAATATGCAGCAAAGTTGGCTTGTTCCTTAAAAGCAAGGTCCAAACGATTCTTGTCGTTGATCAGACCCCAGTCGATATCCTGGAGTGAACCAGATTTCCATGAATTGCGCCCGGCCTCATAGTCCAGGTCGTGTGAGATAAGATTTTCGAGGAACGCGAGGACCTTACAGCGAAAGGCTTCCTCGATTGGGTCTTGAAGTCTTGCCGTGATCAGAGGAATGGAAAACCCGCCATATACCCAGATCAACCCATGTAAATGAAGTGAATGCCGCTCATTAGTTTCTGAGAGTCCAATGTAGTGCTTAACACGACCAAAGATTGACGGCTTTCCGACGCGAACAACATGTTTAAAAAACAACTCCATTTCTCGGTGAAATAATTCAGCTGCACTGACTGGATCGCTTGTTGCCTGCACTGATCGGGACCAAAAAGTCGACAACATATCGTTTTGGACCTGTAAAACGTCCTCATCAAAAAGACGCTTATTACTCAGCTCGATACGAATAGGGTGGTCGATATCGTTAGGATTTACTGTAAACCAGATTGCTGGTAAACCAGTTGAGACACAGAGTGATTCGATCCGAGCTCTGGACTGTAATCTCGCCTCTCGTGAGAAAGGATGATGTCGACCATATACAGACAACTCTCAGAGTATTGCCGCAACATGACCATCAGTAGTTCTCCCAGTTGCCCTTAGTTCAGCTCTGGCACACTCCAGGCGATCTTGATCATGTAATATGTCTCGATGGAGCTCCGTAAGGCGATCAAAACCAGCATGATGTATTCGAGCAGAGCTGATCTGTCGGTTTGTTGAGCGAAGGAGCAAATCAAATGCTAAGAACGTAAACGCGGGATGTGTTGAGAAACGACCGCCTCCATGACGCAACAAGATAGAAAGCCACTTCTGAAGGTTGAGATTCGGTATTCTCAGTGACACTCCATTTAAAGGCTCTGCAGGCTTTGTTGATTTCGGGCCACCAAGACCGTAAGGGAAAAGGGCTGCAAATGTTTTTGGCCAGAAGCTTGGCTCAAAGCTGTCCGCGAAATGTCGCCTCCGCCCAACATTAATGAACGCCTCATAGCCTGATCCGTGGATAGTTTCGGGTTGACGTGGTGGTACTGATTGCTTGCTGAGTGCGTCGAATATAAAATCGAGTCGATCAGCCTCTCCATGAATACCACTACCGTCCAGAGGAAACAAGCCACTCATAAGATTTTCTGGCTCATCATGCTCTGAAACCCAATCCATAGCCTCCAATGTCGTCTGATCAGAGGCCGCAACAGCTTTCTGAAGTGTTTTTTCACTCACAGCCTTGTCCACAACCTCATCGATCATGACGTCCAAATCCTCCTCTATCGGTTCATCCTGATCAGGCCTATCAACTCCAGAAGTGACAGGGTCGCTGCGAAGCGTATCGGGAATGGAATCATCCAGGTGCTCCATGTGTGACCAGACAATATTAGGGACTGAACTCTCAGGATCAATATCCCATGTTGCCATCACCTGCTCATCAATATGTATGTGGGCGTAGAGCTCATCATGTGCCTTCTTCCACCGCAAAGCCTGTAGGATTTTATCCCGACGAACAGACATCAGCTTGCTCAGATCAGTAGCAGACGGGACCTGACCCCCACTCCAGCACACTCTAATAGACTCCATGACCTTGATCAGAGGGTGCGGTAGAACTGTTGCTATAAGGCTTTCAAGATCATTAACATAGACAGTTATATGACCTTTCTTGTGTTGCCGGAAATGCCATGATGTCCCGGTGTTGGTAGGCCGACAATATCTGGTAATATAGCCATAAGGACAATTCAACCCGATTAACCGCTCCTCAGCAATCGCTAAACCACTTAAGGCCGGTGGGTAGAGGTGAGAACAACTGATAAAACGAAGATCTCCACCACAATTGACCGGCATCTGGCCAAGGCGAACATCATCGTAACAACGGCTACAGATATCTGCATTATTGTTGCTCTGATCTGTAGGGAAACATTTCCGACACTTAGTTTTATCTGATAGATTCGCTTTCAGCGGTTGAGACATCTCGATCTGCCATGAAAATGACCGCATATCTCGCGCCGGAGTCTGCACTAAACAAATTGCACAGGTTTTGGTCGGCAATGTGCTTTTATCGTGCATGGCTGTGAGGAAAGACTGGATAGTCTCAATTTTGAGTTCCCGTGGAACTTCATTGCACCAATCACTCCTCTCAGAAGCAATCTTTTCCTCGTTGAACACCTGATCTATCTCATCAAGCATACTCTCAATAGCTCTAATTCTGTGTGGTTGAAGTTGATCTTGTACAGAGCTAAACTCTGCATCCCACTGTTCCGCCGACTTGCGTTTTGGCAATTTCCTAGCCGAACTTGACCCGTTGGCCGAGCAGGCGGCTCAAGTATTTCTAGATATTGAAAGCCTTGATTCGCTTGCCAACGTGGTGAATATGAATATTCACGACCATGAGGAACTTGTGGACCTCCCTGAGGCAGACATGAAGCAGTTCCGGGACATTATGAACGGGACGGATTCAGAAAGGGTCGAGAAGCACAGGAAGTGGTACAGCAGTCGTATGGCACAGGAGGAAGAGAAAGCTAAGAGGGTCGGGGCCAGCATCAGGGATCTCGATCTCGACTCCCTATGCGCCATCATTAAGGATGCAAAGAGCGTTAAGTTCTTTGGAGGTTCATAAGCTGGACTCGTGGAGCGCCTGTGCAAGAGGGGCGTTGCTGGTAAGATTCAGTACTATGCGCAACTGGTACGTATGAAATCATTTCTTTTATGAAGTCCCGATGTCCCTGGTTGTTTCTGATATCATCTAAGGGTACCTTTGATCTTGATTTTCCAATCAGTTCAACGTGGCGCTCAGCATTGGCGCCGCGAGATTCGTCCTCTCCAAGCATAAGGAGTTCGAGCGCTTTGTTGTTGTGCCATCCGACTCAACCCTAAAAGTCAAATACCCACTGGAAGCGTTGAGCGGGAGCAACCAACATCTTGCCAAGCGGTTCTTGGCCTTCAACTGCCGTGTCGACATTATGAAGCTGGGGGCCGACGGAACTACGAATGACATTGCTGGAAAGAGGGCTGCTGTGCCGGACTTGACTGCGTTCCTGTGCGCATTCTCGCCACGTTTCCCTGGCGTGACCTTGGGCCGTGCGAGCCTTGTAGACGAAAACGGACGGTTAACTCTGAAACGAAGCGATTCTGGGGACAACGGGATTCTGGTTTGCGACGTCCAAGCTCATGAATTTGAGGGAGATGAGATTCAAAACATTATTTCAGGGGTATCAATGGATGGTAAGTCAATCTGAGGAGCTTGGGGCATGGTCTGGTCTCGTTTAGTGGGAATCAATCTATTGGATTAGTTTCTGATCTGACTTTAGAGTGGTTGAATATGAATGTCCTGTCTTCTCCCCTACTGCTCCCAGCATATTGCTCCCACGGCGGGTGCCTTCTTGCTAAGCAGCTGGTTCTTAAACACAAGGTCAGACTATGTACGTGATTGTTGAAGGCAACCCTGGGCTTTGACCCTGGATCGGTATAGAACTTTCTACTACTACTTGCATGGAATTAAGGGCACATCGCTCTACCACCTTCAGTGTTGGTTGATGGAAAATCCATTGTCCAATAGCTAACAGCCTGCTGTCTGGTGGACCTTGTCCCCGACATTTTTATAAATGTGAGAGGCCAAAGGCTGGAAAAGAGGCCGAAAGGACACAACGTTTACGAGAAAAAATACCAGGCAGTGGCGAAAGGAGAGAATTCGGAAGGCTCTGATTGGCTATAGAGCTGTTTAGTCAGCAAATTGGGCGCCATCCATTATTTTCGGTGCGAATATCCGTCTTCTTAAATTAAGGTTTCAAGAAGCGCAAGTTTGAAAACAGCAAAAGAAGAACACAGTTTTAGAAAGACATACAAAAAAACATATATAATAGTTCCCGCATGTAACCTATTATGTCAAATCGGGTGTACTAGATATCACATCGTGGTGCAATCTATACCATAGCATGGTCGTTATCGGATGTGCAATCAAACTTCCTCAAGATACTCCCTATGAAGCTCCTGGCAGCAATGTTGATGTGCCTTTGCTTTATCCGAGTTGATTCTGGTCGCAGAAAAGCCCGGGGCAACGCCAAATGCCCGCGCAGAGGCAGACCTCCGCGGCTTCACATTCCATCGCCAGGTGCCTCTGGAAGCCGGACTTACAGACCGCCAACGCCATACCCAACCACAATGACCTCAAGCACAAAAGCAGGGGACAAGGACTATAGGCGCTTCCCACCGGCCAGACATGATGGACATAGATGCAAGAAGACCTTTGTTCAAGATGCGGCGACCGATCGTCGGAATGATGAAATCAGATACACAGTACACTTCGAGACATGAGTTTTGCCACTTCGGATCTTAAGACATTTACCCAGCAGAGGAATGGCACCGCAATATACTGTTAAGTGCAGTATAAGTGTTCAGGAACGCTACTTCCACGCAGCGGGCGAGTCGGGTTCCACCAGCTTCTTCGAAAGGCGAATCGGACCGATGCAATGCTACAACTGCCAAGAGCTCGGCCATAAAGCATTCTCATGCAGCAAGAACAGGGTATGTGCAAGGTGCGCTGCCGAAGGCCACCATCATAGGGAGTGCCAGACGCAGGTACCCAAGTGCGTACCATGTGGAGGACCACACGAGTCCTTTAGCAGAAACTGCCCGAAACTCCACCCTCCCCGGCGTGAGTAAGATGTTCCAGGTGGTCCAACTTAATGTGAGGAAACAGGGCACAGTACACGACAGCTTGATGAATGATGCGGAAATCCAGAATGCAACGGTATTAGCTATCCAGGAGCCCCGGGCACGGAGAATCCAGGGCCGGCTTTTGACGACCCCTATGGGACACCACAAATGGACCAAGATGGTCCCTACGACATGGAGAGAAGGCAGATGGGCGATTCGGAGCATGCTCTGGGTGAATAAGGACGTGGAGGCAGAGCAGGTGCGGATAGAGTCCCCGGATATAACGGCAGCGGTGATAAGGCTCCCCGGTCGGTGGGTCTTGGTGGCTTCAGTCTACGTACCAGGAGCAGATTCGCAGGCCCTGCGAGACACCTGCGACCTTTTGCGAAAGGCCATCGCGAACGCAAGGCAAGCGGCAGGCACGGTGGTGGAGGTAGTGATCGCCGGAGACTTCAACCGTCACGATCAACTATGGGGTGGAGACGATGTATCTCTAGTGAGACAAGGCGAAGCAGATCTGATCATCGACCTGATGAACGAGTTTGCTCTCAGCAGTCTGCTTCGACGAGGCACGAAAGCATGGCATGATGGAGACTACGACACGACCATCGACCTGGTCCTAGCTTCCGAGGAGCTGACGGCATCAACGGTCAAATGTGCGATACACGAGACGGAACACGGGTCCGACCATCGAGCGATTGAGACGGTCTTTGACATCTCGGTCCCAGTGCCGAAGCAGCAGCATTCTCCGCTGGTGCGAATCCGACACTCGTTGGAAACAGCATTGAGAAGTTCTATAATGGCGATACCAAATCCCCCATCTATGTGGTACTCCTCAACTGGGCTCCTCTGGTTAACAGGCAGGGTATTGGTAGTATTTTTGACTTCCTACAAGAACATGATTATGACCCAGTGCTGAAGGAAATACACATGCGAGGGACAAACATTATCATCAATATCCAAAGTATTATAGACAACTACAGCTATACCGGCCTCGAAGGTATAACAAAGGTCATACCCTCAGGCACCGGAACAAGCGCTTTATGCTGCGGTACGACGTGCAGCCCGTTTACAGCTGTTCGAGCAGAGCATCCGAGTCCCCTATCCTATTGAACGCGGATATTCGCACTACCTAAATCGGATGCCACACCACCTTTTCTGACTAAGCATTCGGCTACGTGACCCAACGCTTTTTTTTACTATCGGCGCGCCATACAAAAAATTAATGTGACTACCGGTACACTGACTGCTATGCTACATCACACACACGATTCTGAAGCCAACGTCGGCACCAAATAAACGCTATATCGCTTTTCTGATGGTGTTTTCGTACCCAAATAAGCCACGTCGTCGGCCCAGACATCGTCGTCGCCCCACGTAGGCGTGGGCGCCACGGCGACGATTTCGTCTTGCGTTTCTTTACGAACGCCACCGCCGTCACTATCGTCAGCCAGTGTGTCCAATAGTCAGTTAACCATTTGGATAACGGACCAGTTAACGGCTTACGTAATACCAACCGTTAGGGACGTTATAAGTTCCTCATTTCAACCGTTAGGGACGTTATAAGCTTGTCAGTTAACTAGTTAACGGTTGGATTTAGAGGGGGGTTTTCTAAAACCGTCCCAGATACCTATTAGTGGATCTCAACTCGATGTAAAGACCGAGTTTTTCCTATTCAGATCCTAGCCCAGAGACGGCGTCTCTCAACCCCTTGCTTAGCGCATTAATCCCTGTCATTTGATTGTCCCGACCTGGCCGTCCCGAGCCATTCCGTTCGACGTGCCAGATGCGCGACGCGTAACGCGTCTTAGCGAGAGTTTTGGCGGCCTCCGTTCGAACTTCAACATGCGAAGCTTATGAAATATTTCGACTTGACAGCAAAGACACCGTACTACCGTGCCGCGATTTGTCTCGTCCCAAGCTTCAAGCTGCTTTACTTTAAGGATAAGTGGCGATCACACGAGATCTGGGTGGACACTGTTGAGCCAGACGTCCGCCAGCTATACAACGAGTATGCAACAAAATACAGCATTACGGAGCCAGCTTCTCCTCCGCAGCAAACTGAGCAACCTCAGCAAACGCCAGAGCTGGGCCGCTTCAAACTACATAGAAGGCTTGACCGCAGCGTTGATGTGGATAGCAATAGCGACAGGCGAAAGAGGCGCAGAATGGTCGACGAATTTGAGCGCTACCTCTATGATGAAGACGTTGTTGAACCCTTTGTCGAAGAGCCGCTGACTTGGTGGCGCGAGCGCGAGAAGTCCTATCCGATCCTTACCCAAATGGCTTTTGATCTTTTCTCTATCCCAGCTATGAGCGCCGAGTGCGAACGTGTCTTCAGTCAGTCCAAACGCCTAATCACCGACGAACGCAATCGGCTTGGATCTGTCACAATTGAAGCGAACGAATGTCTCAAGAACTGGTTACGCCGCGGCCATGAGCAGCGGCGGCGGAGGGATATGCTAGCAGGATAGGTATGGGCTAGCTGGATTAGTGCTCATAGTGACGGCGGTATGACTGATACTCCGCTAGCAGAGGCTAGACCGGCAGAGTTGTACCTGTGGGAGCTTGATAGCGGCGCTTTGCATACTGAGGCTCGATAGGCGGATTTTTTTTATAGATTGGACATTGTTCTTTATCAGAAGTTGAGAGAAAGATAAAACCTGAATGAAACATGGGAATATATTGCTTGCAAAGCTTAATTTGGTGTAAATCCCCTTCAGCACCAACGAGTTTCTATCATGGGTTACCTATTTAGGGAATTCCAACCGTTACCAGTTAGTTAACGTTTGACAAGCCGTTAACGGCTTATTTTCAACCGTTAGGGACGTTACAAAGTTGGAAATCCAACCGTTAGGTACGTTACAACCTCCGTTTTTCCCGTTACCTGACTATTGGACACACTGCAACGGACAAAGGGTGTGTACCGGATGCTTATCCTTGATGGCCACGAGAGCCATGTATCGGCGGAGTTTGAGCAGTATTGCAAAGAGCACAACATTATCCCTATCAGCATGCCACCGCATTCTTCTCATTTGCTCCAGCCATTGGACGTTGGATTATTCTCGCCATTGAAGCGTGCATATGGTGATGAGATCAATCTCTTCATCCGGGCCTCCATCAACCACATGACCAAGTCTGAGTTCTTTATTGGGTTCAAGGCAGCCCACGACAAGATCTTTACGGAAGAAAACATGAGATCTGGGTTCAGAGGAGCTGGGATTTGTCCATGGGACCCAGATTCTGTTATTTCCAAGCTAGATGTCTGCCTACAAACTCCAGTACAATCCCTCCCATGGTGTGGGAAACATTTGTAGTTAATCAACTCACCAACCATCATTCTGTCCCTCCTTAGCTTTAGCCTTTGAATGGGATGAAGACTTGCGACCCTTGGCGGCGCTGTTTGAAGCGGATTCAGTACGACGCTGCTTGGCCTTCTGTTGGCCGTTGTGTTTTGACGACCGCGGGTGTGTTGGCTGGTAAGTCGTTCCGTCGAGATTTTCGTAGTCTTGCTGATCGTCTTCTGGGTTGCACTCAGGAAGAGCAGATCCGTCGTCAATTGCTGGATCTGTGGCGAAGCTTGCCAGTGGATCTGTGAAGCTTGCCAGTGGCTCTGCGGCATCAAACGACGCCGGTGTCTGAATTTGTTCTGGCCGGTCTTGGCAATGATGCTCGGAAGCAGGTCCATCATTGACGTCTTGTATGAAGCTCTGCTGCTGATAAGATGAGGACTGTTTCCAATCCTCTTGTGTGGCTGTGTCGTCGACTTCCCAATACAGCTCATTTGTTTCCCCGCTTTGTCCTAATGCGCTGTTGGATCTGCTGCTGTTCCTGCGCGACGATGAAGATTTGTGCTTCTTACTGCTGCTGCCGCCGGAACCATAAGATGGCGGTGGGCGGGACTTCGCCGCTTCGGAAGCTCTCTTCCTATTTTCCTCAAGGATAGTATCCAAGGCGTCCCTAATCTGCTTCAGTCGCGCGTCCTTTCCCCAATCAAGAATGTTTCGGACCTGTTTGCGAAAGTTCTTGAAATCCTCTGGCCTCGACAGTAGGAAAGCATCAACCCGTTGGAGGTAATAGTTCAAATCATCCTCCTTCCATGATATATATAACTGGGCGGTATTGTTGTCCACAGCAATGCAGTAGGATAAGTTGTCGACACGTTGTTTGCTCTGATACTCTCGAAGCGATGTATTCAGTTGGTTGACAGCGCTGAGGCACGCTGATGAAGCACCCGCACACTGATTTGTGGCAACCCAGAGGTCGCCTCGAGTGCCTCCAGCAGCTTTGAATTCGATGGCAAAGAAAGGGAGACGAAGGCCCTGCGATGTCGCGGCTGGATAGTGTGGAATGTGTGGATGGAGTGTCGCTTGAGCAAGCATTTGTTGTTGTGTAAATACCGCATTAGGGTTTCCCGAATATCCATACAACTTGTCTGGTTTGGGTTGAGTAACATTGTACGGACTTATAGGGTTGGTGGGAACGAGATGTTGAGACATAAGTGTACTAGAGCTGCTCATCAAACCCGTAGCAGGCCCATAAACCGGGTCGGTTTTGGGGTTTGGGAATATCGTATCACTAAGGAAGGCCGCCACGTCGTCCTCATCGCATCCCTCTGCGAGGACGTCGAGCTGACCCACAACCTGCTTCATTTCATTGGATGACAGCCCTGGGGAGTCCCGCTCAGCGCGTATGGTCTCGACGTGGCTGGATACGACGTCTGGCAACGGGGCAGCTGACGGTCGCACGTAAATGTTGCTGAGTGCCAAGTTATTCTGGCGGTACATTCGGTTTCGAACACCAGAAGATGAACCAGATGCGCTAGCAGCGGAGAACTGACTGTAGTTATCCGCTGCGCTGGGTCGACGCGACCGCGACCCGGTAGAAGGCGGCGTCGGCGGCACCGCAAACCCACCGGCATCCTTTGTGTGACCCATCTCCGGTGCCGATCTTGTGAGACGTCTCGGGACGAGGTCTGAGTGGTGCAGACAGCTATCCGACCGGCAGTGTTTGTCTCGGTCTGATCCGATCGACTCGAGCCACTCGGAAACAAAAGTGTGGACGGATGCGGGACGGGGACTGGGATGGACGGGGTCGACGAAGTCTTTGAGGAACGAGGCGTATGGACGACTGGGAGGGCTTGGCTTTGGCTGTCGTAGATGGTTCTGTACGAGCTTTCCCATTAGTAGTTGTGTGGACGTGTGGGCGGCTTGGTGTCCAACCTCGTCCGCCGGCTCTACTTTCTCGCCCTCAACTCCAGGCTGTTGCGCGTCCGTCTGTGTCAATCGGGCTCGCTTCGCGGGCGCTGTATTGCTCTCCGTTGTCGCGCCGAGTGGCCTCTTCCGAGCCTGCGCGGGCGTCGTGTCTCCGGCGGGATCTGCACTCTCTGGAGACGGCTCTCGGCGGCTCGGCGGAAGCTCTGTGCCTGATGAGTGATGGGTTAGCAGGTCTTTCTAGTCTCCGGGGACATCGGCATTCACACCTGCAGTGTTGCTTGTAACGGCGTCAAGCAGCGCGTCTTGCCAGGCCTTGGATAGTTTCACACGCGAGCGGCGGGTCCGCAGCTTGGAAACTCCGCCGTTCATGACGAGGAACGTGCCGAAGCGTGGGGGGGAATGAAATTCCTATCGGCGCTCAGGCTGGCCGACGGAAATGGCCGCTGCAAGGTCGTTCGTTTTGTTACAAGCAGTCGTAAAGAGTTGTTTGGGTCGAGGTGATTTTTGGCTCGGCGATTAGGCAGCAGGGTGGTTGAGGCGGCTTAGCATGATTGGTCGTCGGAGATATCGAGCCCCCAACGCGCGTGCGGGGTCGTCGCAGAGTTTGCCTCCACATTCTGCGAACGAACGGGTTTGCGTCAAGTCGGCCCGTGGCTATTGCGAATCGTATCGTTGCCCGAACAGCCTCTAAGTTTGGAGACCAGTCTTTGTTATCTGATGCTGATTTTCCTCCTAGATAGAAAGAAATGTTGCTTCTGTGAGTGTTTGTACACCGGAGCATCATTGTACAATACTGATGGCGACTGGTGCAAGGACAGAGTGCTCATTTCGGATTTTTAATTTCAGAAAACCCAGTTTATCATCTAGAAGGTATGTAACTTAGCTACTACATATTATGACGGGGCACAAGGCAGAAATGAGATATAAATTCAAAAGCACCTGGTTCATCATTCGCGCGATAGACTTGCCCGTCGCTTGCATCATATGATGAATTATCACCCAATTGTTCATTTAAGGAGCCACCCACTGAACATAAAGCCATGCTCCTTCCGCGAACATTATGCACAATGCCTTCCGATCTAAAGCTCACCCGCGCAATGGGTTTGTTCTGCTTGTTATCCTTACTTCGCGGTTATATTGTCACCAATCTTTGCCATTCTCCTCACTATGCCTTTTGCAAGTCTCGATGCTCCCGCCCGAGCGGATGGATACCATACTCTCGATAGCCTTCCGGAGTCTACTCCAGCACCGCCGGAACTGTCGCGGACCTACCAAGATCGGCGCTGCTGTCCAACAAGCCAGGGGATCCCCCGATCAAAGAGCTAGCCATGGGCCTGGATCAAGGAAATTTTACGGCTTTCAAGCTGGAGCTGGGCTCATCCTGTTCTTCTTGACCAGTGAGTCGATCATTTTGTGCTGGCCTGTCGAATGTGCTAACAAAGCTTAGTGCACGTGGAAATCCAACACATGATCAAGTACCGTTACGTGCCCTTCACAATGGGCAAAGCGCGATACAACCGGAATGCCAAATAAAGCAACCATGGAGCTTCGGTACAAACAGTATTAAGGCAGCATATCTCCGATTGCGGCGTTGAATAACAAAATTTGAAACGGAGAGCGACGGATAATATTGTATCGTAAGAGATTGTGTACATAAAAATGACCAAGCTCAGTACAACACACACACAAACACACACACACACAATTTATTCCGCCCGGCGGGCTTGGCTCATTGGCGGATACATCATAGAGTGTAAAGTAGTTCGTACATCTCGGCGCCGGTTACGTCGCTAGCAGCGGCAAGTGCGGCGCGTAAAGCTTCTTTCGAGGACGCAAGGAGAAAGGCTTGAAGGGAGAGATTTATGATATGAGCGATACATCGGATTCGACGCTGGTTGGGATGGAAAGATATCTAGACTCAGTTAAACAACTACCTATTAATCAACGTTCTAAATAACATACACCGTATTTATCCTGTAGCAGTTGAGAGAGATGCTTTAAACAGGTATCGTTTGAAGTAGCATTATCGCCGGTATGATAGCCGATTTGCTTCTCAATACCGTATTCTTCGATTGCTTCCGCCATTAGAGTTGCTTGGCGTTCGCCACTGTGGCTGTATCGACATTCAGGCATAGCTAGCAGGGCCTTTTGAAGTCGATAGCCATTATCAACCCATCTAGCGCATACTGCTAAAATGCCATGCCGATGAGGCGATGTACAGAGATCGGTCGAGAGATGGATCTTCGATACGGACGCCTGAAGCTTTGCTTTCAATTGGGACCGGTATAAGTCGAAAGTAGTGGTAATATGACGCATAGCTGCGTCGCGGGATGCGAGTAGAAGATCCTCAATAGCCGGATTGCATGCCAATATGATGTCCTGCATCTCATCCCATTTCACCGCGGAGAATGGTAAACGACGGCGTGTGAGAAGACCGACAATCGATTCTATATATTGCTGTCGGTTAAAGGCGCGGCGTAACGTGGTATCTGATGGGCGCAGTGTGGCTAACAGACCGACCGTCTGACAGACCATCTTCAAACCGCAGACCGACCGACCGGCAAATCTCATCAGACCGACAGACCAGAGCTGCCGGTCGGATTGGGTGGTCTGGGTTGGTCTGGGTTGGGGTGGTTTCTAGGGCTGCCATTGGTCAGCTCCAGCTTACCTTCACTTTAACCTATAGAAAACTTTCGGGCCAAGAGATGCGTATGAAGGACTCGATGGACAAGTAAGGAGCTCAGGTCATCCGGTGTGCAAAGGTGAACTGGTGTGAGTAATGCCATCAAATGGATTAGGCTGAGGATTGATGTGGCCCATTTGGCCAGGGACGCCAGGCGCATAAGCTCAGCTGAAAGTACCCCTGTACAGCCATCTCTCTAGTGCTTACGCACCCCAAATTGTACTCGGCATATGAGACGGAGCTCTTCTCTCGGGTCTCTTCGCGCAAATTACACACCTCATGTGGGTTTGAGGGCAGTCCAAGGGGCCTTACGCCCGGCCCGGCTGTGGCCAATCAGAAGGGCCGGTCTGGCTTAGTCAGCAGAAGGGCTGGCTACTACACCAAGCGCCTCGGCGCCCACGATGGCGATAGCTTCCCTTCTTCATTCCGTAGCAAGAAAACCAGACCCGTACCAGACGTACGGTTTCTTGCCCAACGCCTATTTGCACGTGCAAAGACCCCCTGACCTACGCCGTCAGGGCCGTACCAACACCTCATTCCAGGGCTTCTTTGTTGTTCTTTCACATCACCGACCGGCGGAACCTTCCCCACCACGTCTAGCCATCATGGCCACTTTACCAGAATCACTCATATTCCAGCACAATCCTCTCCAGGATGCCAAAACTCACATTAGGCTGCTCAAAGTCGTCAGTGTGGTCAAGAGCCGCGCGATTCCAGTCCACTGCGAGCTCGGCACCTTTCCAATTGCCGAAGCGCCGCCGTACCGTGCAATATCGTACACCTGGGGCGATCCAGCGCCTCTCACCTCGATCCTCGTCAACGAACAACAGATGGACGTGCGCCTGAATTGTGAATATGCGTTGAGACAAGCGAGTCAGGACGATGATGCAACCGGGGACAGCTTTATTTGGATCGATTCGATATGCGTCAACCAACACGACAACGACGAGAAGGGTGCGCAAGTAGCCATGATGGGAGAGATTTTCAAGACTGCTTCACGAGTGCTCGCCTGCGCCGGAGCTCATCGAGACGACAGTGAATTTCTCTATGAATTCTTGCGCGGAGAAAAGGATAGGTTCCGCTCGCTTCTCTTGTCTGAGGCATACCTCTCCTGGGAAGGAAGCCGGCTTCGCAGATCAAAATTGATCCGTAGACACCGGGCTGCTTGGAGGTGGAAACATCCGAGAACTTTGCTGATTCGACTGTGCCAAGCGGTGGCGGACTTTCTCGCTCGCCCGTATTTTCACCGGGTTTGGATATACCAAGAGCTTTTCCTCGGAAGGGATATGAGTGTTTATTGCGGCGACGAAAAATTACCGATATCCTGGCTCTGGGTGACAAGTTCGATCATTCAATCCTGGCTGCTCAATAGTACCGACTATTTGCTGTTTTTGAAGGCAGGCATGTGGACCGCTTTGTGGCCAAAGATTAATGAGGCCATGCCACTGCTACTGGCTGGTGCAAGGGAACAGCCCCCGATGCCTTTTCTTGAGGCCACATCGGATGTCGCAACCCTTTTATGTGAGGATCCCAGGGACAGTGTTTACGGCATTTTATCGATAACCAGGACGGTCGGCGGCCATCAGTTTCAGCCAGATTACGCGAAGGACAGAATGGACTTGGCGGTTGAGGTTCTGCGAAATACGAGAGCTGAAATTATGAGCCATAGTTCTGACTTTTCACGGTTGACAGAGTTTGCACAGACGGTTGGGCTGAATCTCAAGTTGAAAGACAAACCCTCCCGAAAGCTCGTTGCCGCGATGGAGCTTCGTCGATCATACACTGAAACTCCGCAGAATGAGGGGCTTAATGCGGTAGACACGAGAGTTGAAAAGAATGGCAAAGACATTTGGCCCTTTTTGGGGTGTCAAATACTTTGCCAACAGGAGGGGTGGGTGTTTCCAAATCAACATAAATGGTTCCGGAGATATGGTCTACCATTCCAACCTCCAAAAATGACGAAGTGTCTTCAAGACGATACTCTTTCTGATGCTTTAGCGGATATACATCTTCCTGCACAAGCCCAAGACGGAGACTGGTTGCTGATACCGCATTCCTACCATTGGTTATTGCGAACCTACTCTCAGAGCAGAATCGCATTTCTAGCGAGGAAGTACGACTCTGAGAAATTTGAAATCGTCGGCAAGGTCCTAATTTCAAAATGGGTATCAAAATGGGGCAAGACCTTTGAGAAACGTGCCTCAAATTTCAAATTTTACTGCGATCATGAGGATCTCTTGGTTCTGTTTGATCTCTGTAAGTGGAACAATCTCTGGTGGGTCAGAAAGTGGGAGGACTCGGAATCAGTTGATGCCTACTTCCAAACGAGGTTCTGTGGGCAAAGGTTTTCCTCCTACGCAGTCCGAACAGAGACTTGAGTTGCAGCAGTACTGGCTACCGGCCTTACCTGAAGTGCAAGGATCAAAATGTGGGAAGGCACCTAGAGGAATCTAAAGAGCAGTGCAGTGGAGCCATGCATTGACGTCCAAGGCTAGACTTCAAGAAGGGCACATGTATGTTTCGCCTTCAAAACTTGTATGAACATCGGCTTGAGATGTAATATGATAAATAAAATAATATGGGAGATTTTATACCTCTGCGAACCATCGTGGGCATCTGCACATCTGAGTATACCGACTTGAAGAGGATAGAGGAAGACGCAGTTAGAGTTTCCGTGCAACTATGACAAAGTTCGGAGGCTCCTCCAGCAACTCATCCCACCAGCCCACTTCATCTTCCACACCTCCATCACTAGATGTCTCTCGTACGTGATCCATCCCTGGAGCATGGTAACTTATCTCACCCATCCCAGCATTCTTAGCCTCCGCCTCGAAAATCTCCTTCTTTAACCTGAACCCATTGATTTCGATCTTCGGTTCCGCCTGGAACTCAATGTGCATACTCCACCCCTGTCCGTTCTCAAGCTCCGTGATGTTGCTCTCCTTAGCACCATACTTAAAGCTCTGCACACCCACCGGGTGCACGATGTTGTGGTTCTCAGTGATGCCGACAAAAGAGCCCCCGGGCTTGAGGTATCTCGCAATATTGGCCCACATTCCTCCCAGCTCAGCGGCAGAAGGGCTCTGATTCAGCAGCCAGACGCCGAGAACGACGTCAAAGCTCTGAGCTTCCAGTCCGAGCTCTTCCAAAGGCTTGCTGCAGTCCGCCGTGTGGAAGACGGCCCCCGGGGTCGTCGCCTGGGCTATCTCGAGCATCTGGGGTGAGATGTCGACTCCGACCAACTTGGAGGCACCAGCGGCGCGCACGAGGCGCAGGCCGATTCCTGTACCCGTTGCGAGATCCAAGACCGACGCGCCGGTCAGTGGGCCCAGGGAGCTGATGGTCGACTTCAGAAGCGGGAGGAGGGGAGCTACGGCGGGGGTTGTCCAGACCAGGTCATAGGATGTCGCGAAGGCATCGTATTGAGGTTTTGGGTGGTTGGCGTCTGACATGGCGAAGGTTGGCCTTTGTGCTAGGGAAGGTGTCTTCTGTTGTCGTGCAAAGTTTATATGGACCTCTGAATACTGGATGAAAGGAATGCCTCGAAAGTATGAGGGGTTACACATGGCATGCTGAAGGCGCGGCGAGGGTCAACTAGTTGTCTGGGCATTATGTCGGCAGTAAGCACTTGCATCCAATTCGCTCCAATTGGCGCGCCTAGTCGGCTTGAAGGCTACCTAGGTGTTAACGAATGTCGCTGTACCATTGCGGCCTATCCATCGCGGTTTTCCAGTGTCGCTCAAAGTAGTCATACCCATATGATGGGTGAAGGGCTAGCGCTGCTCGGTAGACAGGTGTACGGTCCGATTTGACGTAATAGTCTTCAAGCTTCGCCCATCCGCAGTCGATTCCCGACTTAAAATGGGAGGGCTCCTCGAACTGAGTTTCCTCCGCGGCCTGCTTGAATTTGACAAACAGGTAGTCCATTGTCTTGAGGGTCTCCCACACTGCACCATGCCCGCCCTCTGCGCCCGGTTTGTTGGCGTTGCCCTCCATAGTCTTCGTAAGGATGTAGAACGGCTTTAGGAAATCGTGGAAGCGCTCTAATTCAACCCAGTCCGCAGCGTTGAGGAAGTCCTTCGTTAGGTCACGGTGGACCGCGTCATATTTCGGTTTTTGCCAGCGGGATTGATAGAGCTCGATAGCGCTGCGCGGCTCGAGTGCTAGGATAAGTCAATCCGGAGTCAGCAAATGTCCAACACAGGTGGCAAGGGCAGACTGGCATACCACGTGTGATCATACTGTAAATTGAGTTCCAGCGTGTCTTGCCATCAACAACGATCTCCAATGTAAATATGGCATCGTCCCCTGCGAGCTCGGTCTGGAAACGCCGAAGCGCCTGTCGTCTCTGGTCCGTCCGGCGGATGTAGGTGGCAAGGTTGTGGAGTCTGCCAATGGCCCCTTTCTTGGCCCAAATGTCAAAACTGAATTTCGAATTTGCTAACGTTTGAGCCGAAGATGACGGCCCGGACAACCAGGTTGATAATGTGGCCGATGCAACGTAAGCGGCGTCGGCCAACGTCCATTGGGAACCATCTCGCAGTGATCGGAATGGTCCGGTATGGTATGGTATGGAGGTCAAACCATACCATACCAGCTGCTTACATAATAACCGGTATGGTAAGACCAGCAATACCGCCAAGACTGCCAAGACTTGCTAAGAAGATGATGTTGTAGAAAGAAGAGAGGTAATGTATTAGCTCTACTACTAGCTATCAATCTAATATCAATCTAATCGTTGTCATTCTCACCATCCTCGCTATCACTGCTATCCTCAACCTGGCGCTTTCCATACCAGGCCCGGAGACACTCACAAGCCTCTATGATATCTGCCTTCAGCTTACCACGGCGATCAACTATAGTAAGCTTTGCGCTACTAAAAAGCCGTTCGCACTCATCTGACATAGGTGAGATCGCAAACAGATCCAGAGCGAAGCGAGCGAGGTCTCTTTGGGAGTCATAACGGGATAGCCAGTACGCAATGGCCTCGTCGCAACCTGCCTCTTCGTCATGGAGCCGGTCGGTAGAAATATATTGCTCATACAAATCAGTTGTAGAGACCGGGGCGTCTATTCGAATGCGCTTGTGTTCCCTCTGGCGATCAAACGCCGGGTCAGGATCTCTCTCCTTCCGGACTTGCGGTGGTAGCATCTCAACAGGGTACCTTCCCTTATACTCTGTCTCCCAGAGCTGTTTCACCGCCGATTGTGCATTATCAAACCACTTCTTTTTTTCTTCGTCGCCTTGGAGAACCCATTCTTGCCTGAACCATGCCCACTTTCGATATGGATCGAGTATTTGGGCTGCATAGTACGCTGGTGGAAGATCAGTATCTTCGGGGAATCGATTCCGCCAATTGCTGCCCACATTCACTACTCCTTCGACGCCCGAATCCTCTCAATCGATCCGGACACACGCCGGATTCGTGTTTTCATGCCGTACGATTTGATCACCGATTACCACGGTAAGGTGGCGGCTCTCCCACCCGAGACCGACCTTCATGCCTTGAGGCATCATTACGATATGTGCTGTATGGAAAACCTGGCTGCGCAGAAGAAGCCGGGGTCTGGAATGCCGACTTCAGTTCGCAGCAAATCAATTACTATCAGCCCAGCCACCCGGGACGGAACGGACGTAGATATTCGAGATCCTGTGAAAAAGGACCAGGCACAGGCGACCAGGGACAATCAAGGCGGTGGAGGTAAGAGCAAAGACCAGGAGAAGAAAGCTCAGGAGCAGCCTTCAGACAAACCTCTCAGTCCACCGCTCAGTGAACCGGAGCACGGGTCAACAAATCGCATGGAGGTGTGGAGGGATGATACTGACGGACCCGCAACGTGTACAGCAGCTGAGAGAGAGAGGATGGCTTGTATACAATGTCAAAGATGATTGGGATTCAGCGAGTACGGATTCAGATGATCAAAGTTCAGGTGAGGAGGAGCCGCGAGGTCGCCCGAGGAAACGGCAATGTAGAGTCAGATGACCATAAAGTGCATGACCATATACCTAGTTATAAATCTACAACTCTATTTGGTCGAGCTTTTAAGGTAACTAGTATATTAGATTATGAAACCTGTCGCCCGGGATGTTGGCGCTCTTTCTTTGGTTCGTTACGCAGGCCGGTCTTCCGTTATGCGATAAGCAACTCCGACATTCCCGTGCTTGGGGTAAAATATTCCAGAACTCCGCTTATCTTGAAGCTATACTGCGGCAGGACGGAAACGGGCCTTTACTTATTGAGTATGGGTTGCAAGACCTTTACGATGGGAATTTCAACGTTCCTATCTACCTTGTATTTGTTTCACAGTGCTCAGGTATCGGGCTGGATGCAATCACGAGGAAATTGAAACCTTTTCGTGAATACTTGCAAGATCATGAGTACAACAAAGAGGACGATGAAGTATCGTTCCACGGAACGAAAATTACCCTCAACATTCGAAAGATAGTCCATTACTGGAGCGAGATCAGTTTTTCAGCAATACTAAGCGGTAAGGATTTCAAGACAGAGGACGGCATTCTTTCCTACCATCCACGACGCGAGAGTGTGCATGCATTGAGCTACAGCAACAGACCCTGGCCTAGCTTGGCTTATGAGGCCTCAGGACTGGCGCTCAGCCTCAGTGTTAGGAGCCCGCCGTACCGGCTCTACTAACAGACCAAAAGTTCAAGCAATGGCGGGTCTGCCCCGTTGGTGAAAGTGCTTGGTAAGGTCCGCCGTAGCATGTATAGAGACGCAGGCGCTCTTATGAACATCATTTCGGTACACAACGTCCAGAACACACCAGAACAGCGGTAAGAGCGTTTATTATTGTCCATTGTTACCCGAATGACATTGAGTCCATGGCCACTAACCAACGGTATACAAAAAATTCAGAGAGATTATCGAAAAAGCGGCTGTAGTCTTTGTTCGTCGCTTTTTAGATCACGAGGGGACCGTTGGCTTCCTGGTCATTAAGCTGTTACTCCAACTCCAATATTTGAACAGCGTCTGTGACCTGTTTCTTCACCGTCTTCTACACATTCTTCTGGCACCCGCAATCTTGACCTTCGATTTTGACCGGTATTTCGACCACCTTAAGAAGCACTACCCAACCGGTTGCCCCATCTTCCAGGATGCACAGAAGGAGCCTCGAACCAGTGTCGCTGGACCGATTCGGGCGCTCTACGACCGAGCGGGCGCTTACAACAAGGGTTTAGCCTCTGAATTGTTGTTGAAGCTTCAGACGCAGGCTCCCAAGGCCGAGAAGGAGACAGTAAAGAGAGTCCTGCCACAGCTGATGGCAGAATTGATTCCGTCGGTAAACACAGGCGCTCCAACCATTAAGAGTTGCTTCATATCGCTCGTGGAAACCTACATTACGAAGGCCGTGGGCCAGGAGCCTGCGAAGCCAGAGGATTGGGCCCGCCCAGCGGAAGCTGCCAAAGCATGCACACGGTCCGGGTGTGATGAATGTCCCGAAGTGAAAAGATTCTTGGAAGATCCACTGGCCGAGCACCACACAATGGACTTTGGAAGGGTTGGAAGTTATCATGTGGAGATCACCTTCCGCTTCCTGAAAATCGAAGACTCCGAGGGCAACAAAGCTCGTCTTACAAAGACCTTGAAGGGGTGGCAATTGCAGCGAAATCAGTGGGAGGAGGATTGCAAAGAGGCAATAAAGGCTCTCCAGAGCCTGCCACAGGACAAGCTGAAAGAGCTGCTCGGCGACAAGTTCGACACGCTCATAACGCTCGACGTGGTCAGGGCCGACAAGGGCACCGCCAAACGAGACGGGTAATATGTTGACAGTTTTTAACGCAAGTGAAAAAATGGCAATAAATATAATTGTCTTTGCTACATGTAGATATCCCAGGACTTCGGCATCAAGTACTATTTCTGAGTTAGGTCTTCTCATAGCTTTGACGATTTTTCACCTCGTGCCAAGCGCATATGGCTCTGCGTAAAGGTGTCATTAGCAATTGCGGCACTTGTGCTCGCATCTAGGGCAAGCGCAAAGGCGGCAATCACTCCCGCAAGGCGGCCTTTAATACCCGGCGCGGCACACTTAAGCAGCTGAAGCGCCTCCTTCTGAGTCGCATATCCTGTACCACCACCAATTGTGCCAACCGGCAGGGAAGGAAAATAAAGGGTCATCCTTAGGTCTTTTGTCTCATCATCTAAGTCGGAGGTCAAGTGACTCCACGATGCTTCTGCCACGCTCCCTGCATCCTGCCCAGTCGCAATAAACATCGCTGCTATGATGTTGGCCGTGTTGATATTTGAACCGAACTGACCATTGCGAATGCCTCCATCTTTAGCAATCCTTTGGATCATATAGAGGCGGTCAGTGGTGCACTTGAAGACTGATTGGCAAGCTTGATTGGTGATTGTTCCGCAAACGACAACTTCCACGCCCCGGGGCGACTTCACGTTGCCCAATGACGCGCTCTTATCAGACGCCAGCTGGCCTTCGGTGAAGAAGTCCCGGATAAAGAACTTGGTCAGTCTCTATTAATGAACTTATTAAGACAGAACTCGGAATAGCTCGTACAGAGCCTTAGGTAATTACATTTACAGTATGGCATGATCCTCTTGAGGATCTTGATCTGCCTCTAGTGGGGCGTTTTCAAGTATTGCTGCAGCCTCCTCAACCTGCAATGCATTCCTGAATATGCCACTCAATACAGCCCGCTCTTTGCCTGGTGGAATCCTCACCCAGCTCTTTATACACTCAGTGATCTCTACCATTTCTGGTCCTAGTCGAATACGCTCAGGCGAAATGGTATGCTTTGTACCTGAGAAAACCCGTTCCGGCTCAGCTGACATTGACGGGATCGAGAAGATCGTGATAGCCATCTTGCTAAGGTTCGGATAGACGAACTGGCGTGCCGACTCGAGCCACCAACTTAAGGCTGATTGTTCGCCAATTACGTGAGGCGTTGCCTGGTCTGCATATTAGCAAATATTGAGAATGTAAATAAGATGCAAATATACCCCAATGAAGTCGTCGAATTCGTCTCGGAGTTGACCATGAATGGCACCAGCTGCCTTAGCCTTGAAGCGCTGAAAGGGATTCTCTATCTGCCCGATATCTGAACTTTGGGGCGTTTGCGCGGACACTTCGACCTGTGGCTTGAAGTGCTTCTGCCATAGCTTCCGCGCGGCCCGAATTGTTGGTTCGATATATTGCATTTGATGGGCCCAATGGGTATCAAAATAAGCCTTGCGGTAAGCTGGATGGAGAAGTACTGCAGCAGCATAGACTGGAGTGTCATCTGTGAGCTTATAGTACTTATCAAACTTGAACCACGAAACCAGGATACGCGCTTCAAGCCGCGGATGATTGGAAAGAGCGCACTTCTCCTTCTGCTCATTGTAGTGCTGAACCAGATAGTCCATTGAGAGCAGCATATCATCCAGGGTATTCGCCCTCCCCTCAGTATCCTTTGTAGCAAAAAGAAAGGCTTGCAAAAAGGAGAAAATATCCTCGAGCTCCTGCCAATCATCGTGGGAAAGATAGTCGTCCTTCAGTTCGTTATAGTGATCGTCAAGCCAGCCACGAATCTCCTTTCTCCTTGCGAGCGCTACCTCAATCTCCTTGGCCCAGGAATTCCACCGAGTGTCGTTGTCAAGAGGGATTGCTCTGCCCACTGCCGCTACAAACTCTTGGTAGCGCTGTGTAGACGATCGCGACCAGACGGCAATGTTATGGAGCTTCCCAAGTGCTCCCATCTGACGCCAATCCTCCGCGATGTCCGCCTGGTCCCTTTTGTCGTTGTTCTCTTCGTCGGTGAGGCGTTGCGTATCCTGAAGAGCCAGTCTGACAGCCTCATCTTCATCGGCTCTAGACGCTCGATTCTTCCCGCGGAAGAGGAATTCTTGGACTGCGAGGTTGATAACGTGCCCATTGCAACGAACCCGGCGGATACGAGGGACGAACAGCCCAGGACGTAGTTCGTTGATCCTTTCGGCGATGAATCGAAGCATAGTATCGTTCGAAGCCGCGTTATCAAGGGTAAAGAAACCAATTCTTTCTAAACGGATTTCGTAGTCTTCAATAACTTCGAGAAATACCCCAGCTTGCTGCTCGCCGCCGTGAGTTCCCTTAAATTCGCGGAGGGAAACGAGCGCTGTTTCTGCTTGCATTGATTCTGCACCAACCCAGTGGGCAACAATAGCTTGGTAGCCGATTTTTGAGGGAGCCGTCCACATGTCGATGGAGAAATGGATCCACGAGAGCGAGTCTTGAAGCTTTTTCCCAAGCGCTTTCTTATGGAGAGAGAACGTCTTTCGGAGAAGCTGAGGCACATCCTTGCGGCATGCTCTAATCATATCCTTCGCCATATAGTTAACGGAAAGGATAACTGCCCAGAACTCGGGCCAGTCGAGGAGAGTGTGCGGAAGATTCCGGATGGCAATAAGCCTGCCGCAGGCTTCGTTAAATTCGGGAAGCTGAATAGCCGAGACAAGACCCTTTTCTTGTTGAATATCTCGTTCTTTCTGGCGTTGGTCCTCTCTACCGAAAATATCATTAATGGTTGCTTGGCTAGCAGCCTTTTGAGCACCTGGTGGCGCACCTTTAATGATGATGTTGTGTTTGCTGCTGAGGTGGGCGCGGAATCGATTCGAATTCGGGGTACCCCCATACGTGCAATTTGGCTGGCCACAATAGTAGATCTCGTGTTTATGCTTATTCCTTACAGGTTCTCCATCCCTTGGAGACCTGGTGTGCGCCCAGAGGTCTTTGTTGCCGCCCTTCCGCTTTGATGTTTCTATCTCCTCAGTTGCAGCTGATCTCTTGCGATCGAGGTGCCGTGAGTGTGTTTCGTGACTTTCAGTGTACTCCGTAAGCTCGGAGACACTGAATTCGCCGTCGGAGGCCATCTTAGCCTACACGATGGAGATGGGTTGGCTAGCAGTTGTGGACGTTATGGATATTTTCGCGAGTGTGCAGGAAAACCTGTTACCTAGCCAATTGTTACTCAATCAAGCAATGCAAGAGCTGCAATATAAACGCAGGGTCGACAGCTAGGCAGCTGAGACACTAGTTAGGCAGCGTAGGCAGCACAGGCGTGGCAATGACCGGTTTGGACACATCAGGCAACAGCAAGCAGGTTGTGCATTGAAACGCTTGAAACATTGAAACAAAACATTTGGTTGGTTTCAATGAAACTTTTGGCAAGTCCGTTTCAGTTTCAATGAAACACCATTGAAACTGAAACGTTTTTTTTTCCATCACTGTGCGGCGCTGGGTGCGCCTCCGGGGCGTTTGTCTTACCTGAGAGAAATGTTCCCGAGACCACGGCCGAGGCTGGCAAGCCGATGCCTGGCCGAGACGCTTTGCTGGACGGCTTCATTGACATAATGCACCAGTGTGTGGGTTATGGATTATGGGTTGATGGGTTTAGGTGACAGAGCGGCATGCCTTGCTGCTCATTTGCCCCGTCACTCGAGGCCACTGAGTTATACTTGTCCAGGCCGGGTCATTTTCCGGCCAAGGTGGTGGACACAACTCCCCCCATCTTCCTTTCTCCGGACCGGCCTGATTATCATGGTTCGAAGCGAGTATGCAGCGCTCGGGTCACG
Organism: Diaporthe sp. PMI_573; assembly: GCA_021399435.1. Lineage (NCBI taxonomy): Eukaryota > Fungi > Ascomycota > Sordariomycetes > Diaporthales > Diaporthaceae > Diaporthe > Diaporthe sp. PMI_573. Next base: position 261,811 of record JAJTUP010000056.1, read on the forward strand.
ACCAGAGGCAATGCTGTGCTGTCCAACTCCGGGCCGCGTTGGGGACAATGGCACCACTCCAAAGACCATGTTCCTCCAGCAGAGGTCTCAGCTTGATATTCCAAAGAGCCAGGACTTTGCTTGTTCTGTTCCAAATCTTTAAACCCCCTGTCAGCGAGTCGACACATTATCGCCATTCCAATTTCAGGGCTGATCCACGCAAACATGACTGGCTTCGACGAACTCCATCTCCCAGAGACGGACAGCTCGGCAAATGGCAAGTATCTCTGCCTGACAATCTGCGGCTACCGTAAGCCTGGTATGAGCGAGGAAGAATACCGCAACCACATGGTCAATGTTTCCGCTCCTTTGACAAAGGACCTCATGGTCAAGTACGGGATCCAACGATGGACACAGGTGCGTGGCTACGACACATAGACATTCCCACTCCCCCCAATCCATTGTCCCTTATTTTCCCGGCTCACGTGTGAACCAGATCCACAACCAAAGTGCTACTCGCTCATTGATGAGCCAGCTCTTCGACCCGCAGATGGCCAATGTCGCAGACTTTGACTGCTTTAGCCAAGTCATCTTCAGAAGCGTCGAGGACTATAAGCGCATGAAACAGGATCCGTGGTATAAGGAACATCTGGTTGGGGATCATGAGAAGTTTGCAGACACAAAAAGAAGCATGTGAGTTGCTTGTTGATAACCCGACTGCCACCCAAGACAAGTACATGTTTCATTTAATGTGGCTAATCCCCGTCAGGATGACGATAGGATGGGTTGAAGAATTCATCAGGGATGGCCAGGTTGTCGATGGCTTCAAAGGTCATTAGATGCTTTCGGAGTACATGATGATACATATTTGTTTTTGCTACCATGCACTTGCCACTGCTCAAATCAGTTTGTAGTGTTTGAAAAAAAAACTGTTTCGTCCTGTTTTGGGAACATAATGCGGATGCGTAGATTGGGCTGCCAGACAGACCTAGGTACTTATGCACACTCCAGGTCAGGGCAAACTGAAAACCGTAGACCACCTGGCTGATGGCGATAGCTTCCTTTCCCTTAGACGAAGACAACAATTGCCCTCGAGTATATACATCACTATCTCTGAAACATTTATTTTTTTCAATGTAAGATGTCCAGAATTGGCTGAGCCGCTACGTAACGGTTGCTCGATTCACAGGAACCTATTAATCTCCTTAATAAGGCCATGATGTCGTATCTCCCCCTCCCCCTTCCCTCCCACACCGGCTCTCAAATCTGATCCTCATTTCCTGCCAGGACCTCGGCTTTCTGAAGGATCAGATCTTGACGAATTCATTTTTAAAATCTATCAATATTGATATATCTTAATAGAATACGATAGAAATATTACGTCACATGGCGGCTCGGGCCTGCTGATATAAGCCAGCTGGCCACCTCCCCAGCATTTGCAATTTAGGGTAATAAAGCCGGCACCACTTTCAAGGGAAGGAAATAAGGAATAGATCTACATTGAACACCGTCGTTGTTTTAAGCCCACCCGTTGCAGCTAACCACTATAGAGCTAGCGCACGCAGCCACGTGGGCTTGGTCACACACAATCACGCCGTCACAGCAATACACGTATTTGACGTCTACATCTGGATTATTCTATTTGTCTATTTGTGAAATCGGTAGCTCTAGGTCTGCCGCAGCCTGTTTATGAGTTCTGCAGATAATATGGTAAGATTTGTGCGCAAGTCACTCTCGAGTTGGTCCAAGGTCCCAGCAGAGAAAGACATCATCGACACCCCCTCATCTTGTGCCGTTATCGGTGGGAGACCCATCATATACCGGTCTGATCCTAATATGTTCCCTCCAACCTCCTTGGGCCATTTTAGTCTCGGTGACAGCTGGTTGACCAGCGTCTGCACACGATGCAGCTCACTGAGGACATGCTGGGCCGCGATGCGTCCGAGGCCCTCGTTATCATGGGCAAAGTCAAAGGTGCTACCAGGCTGGCCGATGTGATCCTTGCTGCTGGAAGCACTGTGCATCTTCGCTGACCTGTCCGCAGTGATGTTATTGGATTGGATTGGAGCTGGATCCGAGCCTCGATCCAATCCAGTCCAGACGTGGGGACAGGCAGCCTCCAGGATATCCAGAACCGATCCAGTTCATAATTTTACCCTTTTGGGACAATCAATGAGCCGCTGAATAAGCAGACTTGGAGTAGAACTGTTCTTGTCCTTGGGTTATGACACCACCTAACTACGGAGCTCATGTTCTCTAGCAACTTGCGTCTCCAGTATGTTCTTCTCGCTTCCATCATCTTCGCCGCCTTCCTCTCCCTCACCCAGCCCATCCGCCCCAACTGTACTCCCTGCCTCACCCTCCATCAAACCGATGGCAGAGTCATCAAATGCCTTCTGCTCCGGGCGACCATACCAAGCTCGTAAGCACTCGCTGGCTTCAATGACGTCCATCCGTAGCCGTGAGCGATGATTTGGTGTTTCGATTCCAGGTGGTTTAAGGTAGTACAATTGCCCTTGCCGGAAATAGGAAGTCCCTGTTGGCGCTGCTGCTGTTCGCACAGATAACAGTACCAGAACGTCTTCGTCGGGTCCTGCTTGAGTTGTATGTCTTCACCATACTGCCAGACGACTGATGTCCTTTTCTTGGTGTGCTTTTGGGACTTTGCCACAACAGAGTAGCGTACATATTGCTTCCCATTCAGCTTGAATTCGTCGGGTTCGATCAGGGTTCCGTCGGGGTCGTTTGGGCGAGGACTAATATATGTTGGAGCAAGAATAACTCTGTCAGAATCAGGACGGCGACCGCTGGCAGCACCGAAATAGCTGGAGATAGTGGCCATGGTGTAGCTGGTGAGTGGACTGTTCAGACACGTCTGCCACAGTAGAAGGACTGCTGAAGTCGCGAGCGACGCGTTTGCCTCCGTGCTTTTAATAGCGCAGCAATCTGCACGCGTTGGATGTTAACCCAATAGCGGAACGATAGTTCGCGCGTCGTGTCGTGGTCTGCGACGGCAGCTGCGACGGGAGACTCCTCATGACCACTCAATTAGGCTTAGCTCTTGCCTTATCAGGTTAGACCATTGGAGCTCCAGGAGCTGGTTGCCAATCAATCCAATCCAGTCCAAATCTTCGAGAAACCCAAATCCAGTCCAGCCATTTTCCGACAAATCCAGTCCAATCCAAATTGCCTCCAATCCAATAACATCACTGCCTGTCCGGCGGCCGCTCAACTCCTCCTACCCCACGAGGTTGTATCCGTGCCGCGCCTGCGTATCTCACTAGGACCTTGAGGACGATCATGGAGAGGATGGGCAGCAAGAAGTTTTCCTCTGCGCACGAGCATGTGAGCATGTTGCTCACGGCGTCGATGCTTTGCTTGTTTTCCGTCAGCACCATCCGGGCTGAGTTAGCCGTGGCCGTGTCAGATATTCCCTTGGTCGGACTGGTGGGTGAGGCCTGTGAGGAGGAGGCCAGTGATTGGTCCGAGATGAGAGTCTTCAAAATATCGAGAGCGCGCGTCAGACAGCCGTGCGAGGTGGAGGAAGACACGCATGCCACACTGGTCTTGGCGATCGATATCGCTTGGTCGTTGGAGGACCGCGGTGACGACCCCGACGCACTTAGGGGATCAGCTCTTGACAACGGGCTTGAAGTATGGCCAAGGCTGATGGCCCTGGTCGTCATGAGGAGTGATGCAACATCATTTCGTGTCGAGGTGATGCCGCCGCATTCCAGCAGAGGCAGCCCGAAAGAGAAGTCCATGGACGGCATGAAAAGGTCAATCTCATTCACCTCCGAGCTGAAGTCCACTATTTCAGGGGATATACAGGTGTCCGAAAATGCAGAGAAGATGTCCGGTGAGTCTCCCGGAGATACATGGTCTGTTGTGACCAATGTCAGGTGGCTGCTGGTGGTGGACAGTGTGCTGGGAGGCGTTGTTGTGACCTCTGGCGCAACACCGCCCTCGGCCTGGATTGTGTCGGCCGTACGGCTGTTTTCGCAGTCGTTGACGGGCTTGGGGTTGAATTTTGCGCCGGTGGTCGCGCTGTTCTCACGCTTACGCCCGGGCCGCTGACTGACAATATATTGGCATGCGGTGCCCCGTTTCTCGCACCGAGAGCAGGATGGCTTCTCCTTGGGGCATTTGACCTTGCCTACAGCACATGCATGACAGCTGTCTCGAAGCTTGTGTTTCGGGTGGCCGGAACTGCGGTGCGTGGGCGAGTACGGCCCCGTCTTGGTTTGGAATAGAGGCATGGCTTGGTCGCGCTGTCAAGTTACTTCCATCTCAGAGAAGGATGGGTTCATAGATGGCGAAGCTATCGACTCATCGTCAGGCGTCTGTAATGAGAGGCGGGTAAATATACATCTTTCATTTGAGGATCAATTGACTGGATCCATCCCGCTGTAGCAAAGGAATGACAGGGCCTATGAGGTGCTCATCTCACATTGGATGGCGAGTGGGTGGTGGACTTAGTGAGAGCCTGGATTGCATGCAGGTAGGATTCAAGTTGCGCAGGATTAGGGCTTGGCAGATGCTTCCCAACAGTCACTACGCGGTGAAACACAATGCTCCGAGTTCTCGGATACACCGGGTCACCACTGAACTCGAGTGACTAGTGAGTCCGATGTATCGGGTGCTTAGAGGTACGCATATACACCAGTCATCGTATACGGCCGGTGCTCGTGTTCTGCCTGCCAATGGATGCCCGTGCCTGCCCTCACGCAGCACCTATACGCACCCATGCCGGAGATCCTAGACACTGCACAGGTACAGTGCATCAGTACACAAAACAAGCTTGGAGAATGTCACATCGGGAATGAATGATCACCGTTTTGCCTGTGGGGTACATTATTATAAGAAGCGTGAATTCTTCAGGCCATGTGCTAAGCTAGTTCGTTCTCAAGGATCCCCTACATAAACTTGAAGCTAAGCGCACGACAACGAGGCGGCCCTCGACTACTACTTGGTAATTGGTCGATTCCTACTTGAGTACCTTACATTATATACCCAAGAATTTGATCTGGTGATTACCTAGCTGTAAGGGTACCCCCTTTTGTCAATGCTATGGCAGGCCCCGTAACACAAGTAGCGGCGGCTACAGTATAGAAGAAGTGGGACAAGAGCGAGGCCGACATTGTCATTTAGGATAGTGGCGAAGATCATTTCCTCAGAATTCAGGGAGATTGTGAGTTTATGTATTGAGTGCGTGCAACTATTCTTATTTCGAAATGCTAATCTAAGGTATCAGGATTTCTGAGATACGTGGAGCCGCCCTCCCAGCAACGCACCTCCTTGGTTTTACAAAGTACGTCCTATAGGGTATTTCCAGAATTTGACTGTGTAAGTTCTCGGTTCCTTAATTTGGTTGTGTGTCTAAGGTGATTAATAGATTGAGATGCAGGAAAGGAATCTGTGGAACGTGGTAGGGTATTTGTTGGAATAGCTAGCAGCACTGATTCGTACGTATTAGTCAGCAGCCCCTTCGGCTACTTATAAGCAACCCACTGGTCTGTACGGACCAGTCAGTAGCTAGAGAATCCAGTCCTTTTTACTTCGTTACCCGATTAGAGGCCTCACCCAGTACCTTCCAACAATTAATGAGGAATTGAGAAGGGTTATATTCATACTTTTCTTAGGATTCTTAGCCTTGTCCACTGTACAAATATCGTGGCAGTACAAAGGTAAAGTATCTGGGTCCTTTGTCAATGCTGGGACAGAGAGAAGGAGAGAGCCTCTCTGCAGCTGCCCAGCCGGCCCCGGGCAACAAAGGCTGCTTTTACAGTATCCCGTGATACCTTTGATGCAGAGGCCACAAGCAGCGAAGCAAGTGCAGAGGCAGAGGCAGAGGCAGAGGAAGAGACACCACAAGGCCGATCGAAATCTGCGAACCGGAGGAAGCGCTCTGGGACTTCAACAAACGCCACGAAAGACGAAGCCCCAAAAAGGCGAAGGAGATCGCCAAAATCGAGGCGAGAGACCTCAAGAACAGGGCGGAGGCCTGTTTGCCTGGCTTGCGGCGCACCACACCGAGTCGAAGACTGCTGGATTGTTCAGAACAGAAACAAAGAGGTCTGGTCTCCCGAGAGGGTACGCATATTTGAGGAGAAAATGAAGGATGAGGAATTTAGGGCTGTGATCGAAGAGTTCCGCAAGGCCAAGATCTCGGCCACCCAAGTCCTAGAGGGACTGGCTAAGAAGCAATAGGGCCACAAGGGGAGTGGAATTCCGAGCTCAAATCAACGAATTGTCGGCAAGATCTCTGAGGAATATACAGCCTTTTCAACCCTCTTCAGAGACCTCCAAGATCTGACTCTGATGGATTCCGGAGCCACTACCACAGTGTTCAACAACAAAAAGAGATTTTCCCACTTCAAACGAGCCGTTCCAGGAGACGTCCTAGTCTGTGGAGGCGGAACTATTCCAGTGGAGGGATGGGGGATCGTGAGGGTGGCCTTGACAGGCAAGCAAAACAGCACTCTGTCCCTCTTGAAAACAGCGTACTGTCCCTCCTTCCCAGTCAACTTGATATCCCTACAGAAGCTGGAGCGCCAAGGTCTTGATTGGACACACAGAACTGGAGAGATCCGGAGCCTGAGGCGAAAGGAGGTTATCGGCCGTACCAAACTTACAGGGGGACACTATGTGATTCAAGAGAGGCAGGACCAGTCAGTCTGTGCTACGATCGAGGGACCCAGGGTCGCCAGAAATATCCCAAACACCCATAAACCGAAACAACCATCGAGGGAGACCTCGGACATTTGGCACCAAAGGATGGGCCACATTGGACCAATGGCTCTCTACCAATTGGGCAAACAATGCCTAGGTGCGAGTCTGAAGGGAAAGAGGACGGCGAAGTGCGCCCACTGTGCTCTAGCAAAAATCACACAGCAGGTATCAAGACGCCCTGCTCTTAACAAGCCCACCACTCCATTTTATCGCGCTCACATCGACTGGTTCGACCTCGAAGAGGGCTGGGACGGGTATCAAGGAGACGGCGCTATTGTCAGGAGGGTAATGCTGATCACCTGTGAGGTGACGAGAATGGTCATAGCATACTTCACAGAGAGCGCCAAGGAGGATGAGAACCTTCCCTTGATCCAAGACGCTGTTACCTGGATCGCCTTGCGATATAATATCGAGGTCAAAGTGATCCGCTCAGATAACGAGATGAACCGAATTGCAACAAGAAAGTGGTGCAACGATACTGGTGTTACCTTCGAACCCTGTGCTCCAGACACCCACGATCAGAACGGGCTTTCAGAGAGGATGGGGCGCCTTATTGCTACAAAGGCGAGAGCGATGAGGCTCTCGGGGCGCCTCCCACACACGCTATGGCGAGAAATCGTGTCCGCAGCAGTGTATCTTCACAACCGATCACCGCAAGCAGGCCTGAACTGGGAAACACCGTACCAAGCTTTTCACACATACGTTTGGGAGAAGGAGGGTGTCACAGGCCCAAGAAAACCTCAACTACACCATCTTCGCGCTTACGGGTGTACAGCGTACGTGTTAATCAAATCGAGAGCCGAGCGCGCAGGCTGACTTCAAAAGCTGGAGCCAAGGGCCAGTATCGGCTTCCTTGTCGGGTACGTATCAACAAATATCTATCGAATTTGGATCCCACATAAAAAGAAGGTTATCTCGGCAAGAGACGTGTTGTTTGACGAGGAGAGCTTCTTCGATGGAAAAAGGATCCCATTCACGGACGAACTTATCCGTGAACTCGACGAGGCCATCCAGGTTATCGAGGTTCAACAAGATCCAGACCCCGATCCGATCGAGGAGGATGAGCCACTCCCTGAAGGGGTGGGCGAGGAAATCGGGAACCAAGCAGACCAGGAGGACGAAGACATCATGGACCTTGAGGAAGAGGAAACGACGCTCGAAGTTGAGGATAAAGCTGGAACGGCATACCAGACTCCCCCAGCATCAGTTTTCCTTGCCAATTCGAGCAACCTGCCTGTCAAATCTGAAGGGGTGGATGAGCCGAATCTACCTACGGAAGAGACCAGATACGAGTTCCCAGACTTGCCAGACAGCTTTCAGATCGAGCCTGCGATTCTAGATGAACTCAAAGACAACAGAACGAGAGGTTCTTCGATTTCGAGCAACGGCGGACGCGCTCGAAGCTCAATTCGGCCTTCATAGCAGGAGCGCGGATTCATAAACGTGAGCTCCCTCAGGCACCTCGGAGTTATCGAGAACTCAAAGATCACCCGTTGCGCGCTCAATTTGAGGAAGACATGAGGAAGCATCTCCGAGAGCACGAGGAAGTGTTTAAGTCGTGGAAAGAGAGAGACAGGTCTGAAGCAAAGGGCCATCAGATCCTTGGCTGCCACTGGGTATTTGTCTATAAGATGGACAAGCATGGCAGGCTTCAGCGCTGTAAATCAAGGTTGGTTGTTCGAGGGGACCAGCAAGCTGAGTGCGATCTCCCCACGAGGGCAACAACCTTAGCAACAACGTCACTGCGAGTGCTGCTCGCGATAATAGCTAAGTTTGACCTGGAGACCCTTCAGCTGGATGCTGTAAACGCGTTTGTACACGCTAACCTGGACGAAATCGTTTACATGAGGCTGCCTCCAGGTTTTGAGAAGGAAGGGAAAGTCCTTCTTCTGAATAAGGCCTTATATGGCCTGCGGCGATCACCGTTGCTCTGGCAGACCATGTTCACTGAGAAGCTGAGAGAGCAGGGCTTTAGAGAGGTCCCTCAGGAACCTTGCTGCGTCGTAAGACACGGCATCGTCTGCTTCTTCTTCGTTGACGATATTGTGTTCGCGTTCAGGAAGAAGCACGAAGCAGAGGTCAAGCAGACCGTTAAGGGTCTGCAGAAAGAGATCACCATTAAAGAAATGGGCAACTTGCGCTGGTTCCTCGGTATTCACATTATCAGGGACAGGAAGACCCGTCGGCTTTGGATCTCGCAGAAAGCGTGTATCGAAAAGATCGTCAACCGTTTCTCTCCAGATCTCTCGAGACCCCCTGCTACGCCGATGGAAGAGACCGAATTGTTGCCATTAGACCCCGATCAAGAGGTAGATGTGAGAGGACGGGAACTGTACCAACAGAAGGTTGGGTCCATCCTTTTCGCAGCTATTTCAACAAGACCCGATATTGCGTTTGCTGCTTCAAGACTAGCGAGATTTAATCAGCGACCGGGGAAGGTTCATCAACAGGCAGCCGACCGAGTACTGAAATACCTTTGGCATACGAGAAATCTATGCCTCAAGTATGGAGGTCAGTCTAGCGAGGCCACCTCGTTTCTTTGCTCCAGTGATGCCTCCTTCGCAGACAACTCGATCGATCGAAAAAGCTCGCAAGGGTACCTTATGACCTTGTTTGGAGGACCAGTTGCGTGGAGGGCGAATAAGCAAGACACTGTCACTACGTCTTCAACTGAGGCAGAATTGCTGGCAGTTACTCAGACGGCCAAGGAAGCTATATACCTCTCTCGTCTGTTCAAGGCTCTGTCTCTTGAGCTAAAGCAGCCGCTAAAGCTCCAGTGTGATAACCGGCAAACGATTAGGTTGTTAGTGGAAGAAGCAATGAAGCTCCAAACGAAGCTAAGACACGTTGATATTCACTCCCACTGGCTCCGACAAGAGGTGCAGCGTAAGGTGGTCCATATTGACTGGACCCCAACGGCGGAGATGGCAGCAGACAGTCTCACAAAGGCATTAGGCAGAACTAAGTTTACGGACTTCAGGAGAATGACCGGGCTAGAGGATCTCGAGATGAGGCTGTTGATGATAGAGAAGCGAGATGAACTCGATGAACTACGCAAGCAACAAGAAGGCAGCCAGACCTTGGTTTTGATGAGAGGACCCGTCTTCGACGCCTGAGACGTCAGGAGCGATTGCCGCCGTTGCTGTATCGCCATCAGGACTAGCTACCCTGATCGCGATATTCAGCCTAAACGGGGAATCCCTAGTCGTGGTTAAAAGAGGCGAGGTATCCGTCAACCGGTCTTCTCTTGGGTCGATTGACAACCTTGGGCGTGACGGCCGTTGTTGATCGGCGCCAATTGGCCGGATTGCTGATTTGATGTCAAGGAAAGAGGGTAGGGACAGCAGATCTGTCGGAACCTATTATTTCTTTAGCAACCTTTCACGTTTCTGACATGAGAGTACTACCGTTGGAAAGAAGGGAAGGAGACGAAGCTCTGGGGATAGTTCTGGGGATCACATGGTGAAATTTGGAAGAGCAACACGCGAGTGTAGTATTGGGTTCAGTACTTGGGCAGGAAGGGCTCCGAAGAGGGTCTCCGCCCTCCCTGAAGGGGTGTGTCAGACAGGATGTTACGTAATATGTGGCTGTGCTCTTTCGCACACTGTATTTAGCCCTGACCTAGAACACGCTAGCATCAGGGACACACCGACAGAAGACATCAACCAATGTATGGGCGTTCAGGCTGTTCAACAGATTTCCACCACCTGAGTAGATCTCTCTCTGTCCGAGGTGGTCCGTCACCTTTCTCAACAACAGGTGACGCAAACCAAACTGCCACCAAACACACTAAACAAACTCCCATTAAACAAACTGCCAAAAAACAGACTATCATCAAACAAACTGCCAAAAAACAAACTATCATCAAACAAACTGCCACCAAACAAACTGTCATTAAACAAACTGCCATTAAACAAACCATCATTAAACAAACTGTCATTAAACAAACTGCCACGAAAGCATACAGCTACCAAACATATGTCATTAAACAAACTGCCACCAAACAAACTATCATTAAACAAACTGTCATTAAACAAACTATCATTAAACAAACTGTCATTAAACAAACTGCCACCAAGCAAACTGCCATTAAACAAACATATGGCATTAATCAAACTGCCATCAAACAAACTATGTTGGTTCGTAACAACAGCGACCAAACATACAGCCACTGAACACACAGCCACCAGGCTGTTGCGGCCCACGGGTTTAGGCGTAAGCTACGGTTTTTTGAGCTATGGCGCAGTGGCACCTTCTACCACGGGTCGTTAGAGCTGTATGTTTGGTGGCTCCATGTTTGGTGGCTATAGGTTTGGTGGCTATATGGCACCAGGGTGACTATTGGCCCAGATTACCTAGCCGTCTGCGGTAGGCCCTCTTTAGGGGGGAAAAGACTCCGAGATTGAGAGGTTGAAGGACGTGAGAGGAATGAGGAGGCAAATAGAGCAATAGTGTATTACTCTGAAAGCACTGCCACACAGTCCACCTGCCACTGTGCCTCGAGTCCCTAGTAGTCCGGGACCCGCGCCATCGTTACAGCACTAGGAAGACGGAATCTACTAGCTAGGGTATGTCTTTGATGCCGAATTGATTGATCCCATAACGTGATTAACCACCCAGCGAGCGGTACCACCTAGCGAGCGATTTTCATCAAGTCTACTGACTTTGTCAACCCTAGCACCCACCGAGTGTAAAAGAATCAATTAAATTTGGCACCAATTGGTGGCAACTGGTCTTATTTGCTTACTTTCAATTATCTGGTTAATTTAGAGTTGTGGTAGTGTTGCAGTGCTAGTCTGAAAACTTAAAGTTTTGGTGGGTAGGTTTGTTTTTGGTACAGATCGCGTCCTAGTTTTTCGCGTCAATTTCGCATCATTCTAATTACTTAGTTAACTATTCAATACGCTAAAACTCAGCAACGCCACGCCTATGGCGACAACAACCAAGCTTGAAAAGGCCCCACTGGACTACGAATGCGACCCAGGCCTTCGAAGAAACTATCAGAGCGCTGTAGGGTCGCTGATGTACCTTATGCTTGGTACAAGGCCGGACATTGCCTTCGCTGTGTCAACTGTCAGTCGATACGCCTCAAATCCAACGCAAGCACACTGGACGGCAGTCAAGCGCCTATTCCGATATCTACGGGGGACAAGGAAGCTGAAGCTCCAATTCCGGGGACCACTTGCACCCCTATCCGGGTACACTGATGCCAGCTGGGCAGACGATATTGACACTCGGAGGTCAACCTCTGGGTATGTCTTTAGCGTTGGAAGTGGAGCAATCAGCTGGTCCTCGAAGCGACAGGCGACTGTCTCACTATCGACGTGCGAGGCAGAGCTTAAGGGTCAATCCTTTGCAACAAGGGAGGCCATCTGGCTACGGCGGCTACTTTCTGACTTGTGCTCACATCTCGAAGGGGAGAAATGGGCAGCAGCTACCGTCATCTTTTCAGACAACCAAAGCGCTATCTCGCTAGCGAAGAACCCAACACATCACGATAGGTCAAAGCACATCGAGCTTCAGCACTTCTTTATTCGAGAGCAAGTCGAAGCTGGAATGGTACGGGTGGAATACGTTCCAACGAAGGAAATGGTGGCTGACGGGCTGACAAAGGCCCTGAGTCGAGATATGTTCACAAGGTTCAGAGCAGCACTGGGATTGATCGGGACCGCTGATGAGGCAACTGAGGAATGAGATGTATAATTTCAGTGGGAGTGATGTTGAGTGGGAGTGTTGAAACAAAACACCATCACACCCACTACCGCTCCATCTACATATAGACCGTAGGCCCCAGCACCCTCTGAAGGGCCTACTCTCACTTGAATTAACTCAATTCTTCTCTCATTTGACACGGGGAACAATCACACAATGGGCACAAGAAGACTCCGCCGAACCTCTGTTCTGGCTTGTGGGCCCTGCGGGGACTGGCAAGTCTACCATCGCACGCACTGTCGCCGGCTCATTCCACAGCAAAGTCCAACTATCGGCTGGCTACTTCTTCAAGAGAGGAGAGCAGGGTCGCAATGGCACCAATCGACTGTTCCCCACCCTTGCCATCCAGCTGGCTGAGGCGATTCCCTCCTTCGCGGGATGTCTTCGGGAATCCCTTGGCAATCTTGATAGGGAGGCGGTGGAAAAGAAAGGCCTTGAATTCCAATTCAACAAGCTCTTATGGCTCCCCTTGGCAGGTCTGCTGTCTCCTGACACAAGCCAACTGCCGAGGGTGGTCATTATCGACGCCTTGGACGAGTGTGAGCGTCCCGAACACCTCGCACAGGTTGTAGGCCTGCTTTCTAAGCTTTGCACAATCACTACAATACGCCTCCGTGTGTTGTTCACAAGCAGGTCTGATCCTAAGATCATTGCAGCATTCGGACCTTCCTTGGAGCGAAAGATTGTTCGCCGCCTGGAGCTCCACCGAGAATTCCGCGAGGATTCCAAGGCTGACATCCAGACTTTCTTGAAGACGAGATTTAAGGACATCAGGGTGAAGTGCAGGCTCACACAAGACCCCTGGCCTGCCGTTGACGATTTAGACCGCCTGGTCTACCTAGCCACAAGCCCTGAGCCCCTCTTCATCTATGCTGCGACTCTTTGCCGGTTTGTCTACGATGAACAGCGTCCGAGAAATCCAAAGACCCAGTTGGAGCTGTGGCTCAAGCAATGTGAAGACAACAAGTCACAACTCCATCAGATATACAACCCAATTCTCAGCCAGGTATTCCATGATGACAGTGAAGCGGAATCTAGTCAGCAGCTGCAATTCCTTGGCGCTCTTGTCCTTCTCGCAACCCCACTTCCGGTTGTATCATTCTCTTGTCTTCTAGGCACAGACATGGACGATATCAACTGGTGGCTTCCGGAGTTGCATGCAGTGCTAGATATCCCCACCGAGCCTTATGGCCCTATACGATCACTACACAAATCGTTCAGCGACTTCCTTCTCAGTCCTGTTGATCAAGGGGCGCACAAATACCGGGTCGACGCCGCAGATACACACGCCATGTTAACAATGAAATGCATCCAGCGTATGCAAGCAGGGCTTAAGCGAGACATCTGCAATATCCAAAAGCTAGACGCGTCCAGAGACAAGATCGAACAGGGAAACATAAATAAATGCATCCCTTCTGACCTCCAGTATGCCTGCCTGTACTGGATTCATCACTTACAAGGCAGCAAACGATCTATGGATAGCGACATCCATAAGTTTCTCTGCACCCACTTTCTTCACTGGGTGGAGGCCTTGTCAATTCTTGGCCGACTTTCGGAAGGGGCCTTCGGACTTGAAAAGCTACTTGGGATTGTGGAGGTTAGTACAGTAGTATCTCTCCTTAAAACATCCTCAGGCTAACCTTTATGGTAATTTCTGTAGATAAACTCAGAGCTTCATAGCTTTGTCAAGGATGACACCAGAGTTATCTCGAGCTTTGGATCGATCATTGCATATGCGCCTCTCCAGACATATAGCACTATACTCTTATTCTCTCCGGTTCAAAGCCGAGTACGACAAAGGTTTTGGGATCAACGGCTGCCAAGCCTCCCTACTGTTCAAGGCGTGAAACCTGACTGGGACTCACACCGCCAGACGCTCGAGGGCCATAGAAGCTCGGTTCACTCGGTAGCCTTCTCACGCGACGGGCAGACGCTGGCCTCGGCATCTTTTGACAGGACGGTCCGGCTCTGGGACGTGGCCACGGGCGCCCACCGCCAGACGCTCGAGGGCCATAGCGACTGGGTTTACTCGGTAGCCTTCTCACGCGACGGGCAGACGCTGGCCTCGGCATCTTTTGACAGGACGGTCCGGCTCTGGGACGTGGCCACGGGCGCCCACCGTCAGACGCTCAACCTGGGCCTCACTCAAAGTCTCACTTTCGACCCATTATCCAGTACACAGCTGCTTACTGATTCTGGAACGATCAACTTGCTCTCAGATTCTCTAGCAAGTGAAGCGCCCACTCCCAATGAATCAGCAGTACAGCCTGTTATTAATGAATTTGGCCTGAGCCCTGACGAGATCTGGATTGTGAAAGACAATGAGAGGGTTATCTGGCTCCCACCAGAATATAGGCCAACAGCATCAGCTGTAAGAGACCTAATGCTTTGCATAGGGTCTGCTTCAGGCCATGTATGTTGGTTCGTAACTCCGAAGCAATGATTCCGGGGACCTCAATAGCGTAATTGCAAATTCCTACCGATCTTATTCTTTTCTTCTTTCATAGCGTGCCACAAGATGGGCCTGGGGGAGTGGATTCTTTTATAGTTAATTTACCTCTATTCTTCTAATAAATTCTACAGTATTGTCTGCTCCTATAATCATATTCTAAACACAAACAGAATGAGGCGGCTAACGTCATTGAGTATTCTAGAACTTACCACACATCACCTACTTATACTACTACCTGTGACGGCAGCCACGATCAGGCAAGCCCTCTGGCCGTCACAAGGACCCTAACCCTTAGCCCCACATTCGCGTCAAGACTTCGCGAGCTAGAGACCGCCAGAGCTTCGCTCTCCCCTTTCTTCTCCTCTCCTCAGCTTAGAATATTCGTTGATAGCGCCAATAGACCCAGCTCCCATGCTGCATCTCGCGCTGGCCGTGACACTATTCTAAGCTCGCCAATTCCCTCGCTGACCGAGCGATCAATAAATACGGAACCCAACCCTCACGTCGACGCGACCGACGAAAAAGACCTCGCCTAAGACCCAAGACCCAAGACCTAAGACCCGCGTGTTACTACATGCCCAAGAAGAAAGACTGGGGATCGACGAGTCGACAGTCAGCTCGACTCAATCCGATCGAAAACCCAGCACAGCCCGAGACAGCGGAAGACGACGCGTTTCTCGGGGAGCCAGATTCAGAGCTCACATCAGACCAGAGCGGTCCAGAAACAAAGACCCCAGAAGACCAAGAAGAGGACAACGACGATTCGTTCCAGTCCACTCTTGAAGCAGCCGGCGAGGCTGAAGAAGAAGAAGATCAGACCATTCCGCAGACAGTCGAGTCGGCAGAACCCTCAGACCAAGACCCCAGCAGACAACTTCAAAGAGAAGCGATGTCTAACTACGGCAACGACCAGGGCCGTCAAGACGAGCTCGCAATGCTCAGGGCGAGGATTGCAGAGCTCGAGGCCCAGGAAAGAACCCCGAGCCCGCCTCGACGGCAACGCGAACCCACCGTGGAAAGCGCTTTTGGTGGCAGCTTTTTCAGACCGACGGGCATGGCCGCCTGGCCGGTGTTTGAGAAGTATATGGGAACAGATGGAAAGAACCCAAGTTACGACCGCAAGGAGAAGCCCCTCGCCAAGGACCCTCCGTCCTTCAAGGGCGACAAAACAACCTTTGACAACTGGATTCGGAAGCTAGCCGACAAGTTCGAGGAAGACAAGCCTTGTTTCCGAACCGAGCAAAGTCGGATGAGACACCTGATGAACCTGCTTGAAGGCAATGCGGAAAGAGCACTGGAAACGCGGTACCAGTCTGAGACGCGACCGTTCTCCTGTGTCGCCGAGATGATTCAAGAGCTGGAAACCGTTTACCACGACCCGAACCAAGCCTCAGCAGCCAGAGAGGCCCTGAAGACTCACGAGTACGACCCAGCCAAACGCCACGACATCCATGAATTCATCGCCAAGTTTAACTCGCTAGCCCGTAAAGCTAAGATCCCAGAAGAAGACTGGAAGCAGAACCTGTGGGACCATATTCCTCCGACACTCGACCACCACCTGTTAAGATACAGCAAAGACCCAAATGTCACATACGAAGAGTTCTGTCAGTGTGTGGCCGACGCTGCTTACAGCAGTCAGCGAGCGTATGAGAAACGCCAGGCAAAGCAACACACCCGGTCGAAGGATGGTACGGAGAAGGTGCAAACTCGCGAGAACGACAGGCGCCAGTACAAGAACCCCAGGAAGCCTAGAACCTCAGCAGTTACCGGACAAGCGCTAAGCGAGGAAGACAAGAAAGCTCACTTTACAGCGGACACCTGTTTCAACTGTGGGAAGACTGGTCATTATTCTAAAGAGTGCCCGGACAAGAAGAAGATCGCTGCTGTTAGAGCGAAGGCCAAGGAGAACAGCACCGATGATACCGACACCCCCAGCAGCTCAGAGGAGTCGGGAAAAGAGTAAGACCGTCGGAAGTCTCCACGACGGTCCAGATGTCCACATTAGCACGAGTTGGCAGCCAATCAAGACAGAAACCGTTCACTAAGACCGTTCAGCTCCAAGTGAATGGTATTGGTTTTGCAGCCACCGCTCTTGTAGACACAGGAGCACAAGCCGAGCTCTTGATGAGCCCAGAAGCCGCCCGCAGGGCGAGAAAGCAACTCGGAGCCAAGACGACCCAATTGGATCAACCTTTACAGCTCCAAGACTACCGCAAGCAACCAGCAGGACGGATCGCTAAGTATATGACGATCACATTGGAAATCGACGGACGTCGATTCCCAAACCAGAAGTTCTGGATTACTGAAACAGGGCATGACGTCTTCATCGGAATGGAATGGCTGGCACGGCAGCGTGTTTTGCTGGACTGCCATAGAAGAGGGATGGTGTGGCCTGACGACCTCCCAGCCCTGGCAAAGTACTCTCCCGCTATTCAGCTTCCGCCTTGTTGCCTATCCGACGGGTTGATTGACCCAGGGGTCCAGGAAGATGCCGACCGGCGCGACGCGAAACTGGAGAAAGCCCATAAGCAGTATCAGGTCCTGCGCCGCTCCTGGAGAAAAGACGTCCCAAGCCCAAATTTGACCAACAGCGGGCCCGTAAAAACCACCGAAAGCCCCAAAGCGGTAGCAGCCCCCTCGGCTATGGAAGCTGTGGAGGACGAAGCCGTCATCTCCGCACTTGGTACAAGATTAGAAGCAGACCCTCGCAGGAAGCGTTGGCAGCACTTACCTCTACCTAAAGAGGTGATCAAGTTTGACAGCAGTCAGCTGGATACCAACAGTGTGACTCTCGCTGCCCTGGGCAGCTCGAAGACATTTGACGGCAAGAAGATCCCGTTCCCGGCTGACGAAGACCCGGAACATGTTCAATTTGTGAGAGACCATGTTCCAAAAGCACTAGCCCACCTGGAAGGGTTCTTCTCAAAGAAAGAAGCCGACACGTTACCGCCACACCGCCCTGAACACGATGTAGTCCTTGAGCTTGAGGGGCCGCTGCCAGCAACCGGTCCGCCCTCATACCGTACACCAGTCCAGTTCCTGCCATTAGAGAAGGAGACGACAGGTAAGCTGCTGAAGCTGGGATTTATTGAGCGCTGTATGAGAACAGATGCAGCCCCAGTACTCTTTGTCCCAAAGCCGCATTCCTCAGACCGACGATTCTGCATTGACTACCGCTGGCGCAACCAGTTTCTTAAGAACCGCCTTGTCCCAGCGCCCGACTTGAATGGAACGGTCTTTAACTGCCGAAACGCCCGCCGCTTTTCAAAGATTGATATTATCCAGGCCTTCCACCGACTCCGTATAGCCGTTGGCTCTGAATACCTGACAGCATTCCGCACCCGTCAAGGTACCTTCCAATGGAAAGTCCTACCCTTTGGCCTCAAGGTCGGCCCAGCCTGGTGGCAGCAGTTTATCAACTCCCAGCTCCACGAACTCCTGGATTTCTGCGCCAGCGCCTATGCTGATGATGTGCTGATCTACTCGGGCGAAGACGAACAAGAACACTGGGAATACTGCGAGGAAGTTATCTACAGGCTGCATAAGGCTGATCTCCAAGGCGACATCAGGAAGTCGCGGTTTAATGTGTCCAAAGTGGACTACCTGGGTATTGTGATGGAAGCCGGTGTTGGAATCAGTATCGACCCAGCTAAGATTGAAGCGATCAGCGAGTGGAGGTTTGAAGACCTTACCAGCCGGACCGCTATCCGTTCCTTTATAGGTCTGTGCGACTATATTCGAATGTTTACCCACCATGCCAGTGGGATTGCAGAACCACTGAACCGACTGCTGAAGAAGGATGCCCCGTTCGAGATGGGACCTGAGCAGAGAACAGCCTTTGAGGAGATGAAGCAGCTAGCTTGTAAAGCACCGGTGCTCGCCTTCTTCAAACCGGGAAGGCCAACACGTGTTGAGACCGACGCCTCCCGGAACCGGGGGTGTTATCTGGCAACAGCAGGATGACGGTACCTGGAAGCCAGTGGGATATGCCTCAAAGACGATGACTCCTGCGGAGAGAGCATACCCTATCCAGGATCGGGAGCTATTAGCAGTTGTTCAATCCCTTGAGCATTTCTGTCCGGAACTCCAAGGTCAAAAGTTCTTTGTGGTGACCGATCACCAAGCCCTGCTGTACTTCTCGACCAAGCGCCTCTTATCGACCCGTCAGGTTCGGTGGGCAGACTTCCTGTCTAACTTTGATATCACATTCGAGTACCGCCCCGGGAAGGAGAATGTCGCAGCCGACGCTCTATCCCGTAAGACAGTCGACCTCCCTACCGTCAAGGCGCGTGAACGAGAAGAGAGGACCATGGCCCTGATCCCTCAGGGAAGACTCTCGCCCACAGCCCAGCCTGCCGAGCAGGTGGAAACAGTTCCGGACCGCGAAGTGATTGCCGCGGCTGGCCTTGCCGACCACGCCGATATCCCTCAGGGCGCAGACCTGCGCGCTGTTATGGCCGAGAAGGAGGTGAGGCGACATGCCGCGAGGGCCCACAAGGAGCGAAAGACGAGTTTCAAGAAGGCCTCGAGTTCCCGGTCTAGGCTCAAGGCCATGACACCTATCGCCGAGGCTGTCGAGTGAGGATGTCGCCTTCCTCGAGGGGCCGGCTGCCTTGCTAACAGCTTGCCTCCGTGGAGAAGGATGCACCCCTACGTACGAGAAACTTCGTCACATTACCCAGCTCGTCATTCTCGCCCTCTACTCGCGCCGTGCCGCACCGCCAAAGCCATGCTAACGGCCATATCGATACCACAAACTGTCCCAGGCATCATCGACACTCGAGGTAGTCAGGTGGCTTAGCAACGAGCAATCCACAATCGAGTGCAGAACATTTTGCAGTGCTAGATCGCCATTGTCTCGTCATGACTGCTTGAGAAGGACTCTGGTTTTATGTTTTGCACTTCTGAAAGAGACTTTTGATCAATGAGGCATGATCTGAAAAACTCAGTACTGATTGTTCTTTTGCTCAACGGGGATGCTGTTACTTGTTTGGTTTCGCTAGGCATTAGGAAGGAGATACGGAACAGTGACTGTAAAAAGCATGTTGTCAAAGCACCGAGGCGATATTAGAGGATTCGAAACCTTCTCTGTGACGAAGCCTGATTCATCAGGGGACTCCTCGTCAAAGATCATGAACGCCTTCTCGACAATCCTGTGGTTTGTCTCCTTGTTCTTGGCGTCGTGTTCAGCGAGTTCTTTGGCCAGCTTGACAGCCCAGTCAGGTCTCTTGTCCTTGTGAGCAAGCCAACAGTTGTCTTCATGATGGCCTTTCTTCTTGCAGTTGGAACAGGTGTGGTCTTTATGTTTGTTGATCTTGTGGGTGGTCTCCCGTTGTGTTGACTTGGAACCTTTGGAGTCCTTGTTCTTGTTCTCTCGGTTCTTCTTGTTGGAGTCCTTCTTGCCAGTCTTCTTGCCGTGGACCCAATGCGATGAAGGAGATGTATTCTTATCGTCAGAACCACGATTTTCGTCGATGAGGTCTTGCTGCATCGATCGAAGCGATGGAGGGTGTTGAGAGCGAAGGAGAGCCCTCTGTCTTGCGGTCCATTCAGGGTACTCGTTCTCGCAGGCAGCCATATAGACCACCTTCTTGAGCGTATCAGAGATGGGCTCCTTTTGTTCAATGAGAAGCTTGACAAGGCGTTCGAAGTCGACGTTGAACTGAGGAATCGTCTCGTAGGAAGCGGTTTTAACGCGAATGAACTGGTATAGGGTCGTTTGAAGAAGGACAGGGCCTGTGCCGATGCAGAAGGCCTGTAGAGCATTGTACATGTCTCGTGGGTTCGTCAGTCCGATGAGTTGACTGAGGGCCTCGCCAGTACAGTTGGCTCTGATGGAGATTTGTGCCTTTGCTGCTTTGATTATTTGCTCCTCAGTTTGCTGACACTCGGGAGGATAGTCGCCAAAGACTGCATCGTAAAGGCCGTTGATTCTAAGAATGGCTGTCTGTGCCGGCGAGTACTGTTCCCAGTTGGAAGGCCCTTCAAGCCTGAGCTCTTTAGGGAGGTAGAGAGTGCTTCTCTCGGTGTGGTTGTTGAAATTGTCATGCCCAGGACCAGGGTCAGGGACAGGATCAGGGGACTCGCGCTGTGCATTGCGCTGCGATCTTCGTGGAGGCATCTTGTAGAGATGAGGATGTAGTTTGGTTTTGTGATTCAGAGGAGAAACCCGGTGTCAGTTATGGCAGCCGGGCTCATAACCTGTTGTGAGATAGCACAGGAAACAGGTTTGTTGGGTGCAATGATGAAGATGTGTCAATTCTTCCAAAAATGCGATGTTGCATGTATGTTGCTTGTTCTCAATAATACATGAAAAGCAGCTTCATCATATAGCTATGTGCAGGACGTCTTTGTGCGGCTCTGCCGCACTAATCTGCCTTGCGTTTAGCCTTGTGTTGTGCCGTGTTCGCCTACAATTTAGCCCAATGCATGGCCACCTTTGGTGGCCTCATCGCCCTGTTTTACAGCCCTGTCATCCCTGCAGTTGAGGGGAACCTGCAAAACTTCCAACAGGTCACCAGCAATTTCAGAGCCTAGAGCTTTGGCAAGCCGCTCTTTCAGACCGAGAACGGGCCATATCTGCACTCTGATGAGATTTATATTCAAGCCGTGGCCTTGTATTTCCGTAACACCTGGAGCCTTCGATGGGAATGCAAAGCGATTGAGAAAGGCTGCGGTAACGACTGCACTGTAGATGATGAACTCGGCTTTCTCGTCATCTTGGGTGATGATTTTCACCGGAACGTCAGGCCTTTTAGGCTGTATAGGCCGTACCGCGTTGGTTGAAAGCTCAGTCAGAGGAGGCATGCTGCGCGCACCTGTCTCAGAATTGTCAGAATCGTCGATATCGTTGTCACGCAGCAGTGGGAATAGCTTCAAAAGTCGGTTCTGGCCAGGAGAATGCAATAGGGGCTCGGAAATACCTGGGAATTGGGTTATGCGGCCTTGGCGAGGCGTTAAACTGGTTTTGGCAGCGCGTTAGGCCTGTTATCGTTAGAAAGGCTGGGGAGGCCTGCTAGCGTAAAATTGAATTTTCTCAATTAATACGGTAGTAACGGCGGCACTAGAGGGCGAGTCATGTGGTCATGCGTAGCGGAAAGGTGGGGCAATGAGTCACGTCCTCCTGCATCAGCTTCCCTGCTTGATGTCTTCACAGTAGAATCGGGCGTCCTCGTGTTTCTGGGGAAATAAAATGGTAGCGCGACGACCGTCAGACATCCCCATTGGACTGCACCCAATTTCTTCGACGTTTTGACAGAAAAGCCCCACATTTCGCTAAATTTTCCCCGCTCGGGCTCGTCACCATTGTCGACACGAGTAGAGCCCAGACCCCTTGCTCGATTCAAGTCGCCCTCGCGTCTTTGTTGACATGGCCAACCTCAGAAAACACGAGATTGCACCCCGCACACCACCGCCATCTCAGGGCGCTGTATCTTTAGTGACAACTCCTAGTGATGCTCGCTTCCTCGTCAGCACCGGAGAAGAGTATGCCCTCAAAAAGCCTTCTGCAAAGGCCATTCAGGAGCGCCGAGTCCGTGTTGCCGATTGGGAGAACGAAGACCACATCATGGGTCTCATTTCGCATGTCAGTATCGCTGCCCATGTCAATATCCCATTCTTTGTTCTAACATAAATACCCTCGCAGCCTCACGTCGTGCAACTTTTCTGGTCCGACTTTACGCAGGGCCCGCGATTATGCCTGGAATATGTTCCTGGCGGCTCCTTGGCGCAGCAGCAGAACATCTCAGCTGCCGAGTGTTTGTCAGTTCTCCAGCAATGTCTATCGGCCCTAGAATACCTGCACGGGAGCGACCCACCGATTGTGCATCGAGACATCAAAGCAGACAACATTCTCGTCCAATACCGAGAGGCAGACGGCATCTACGTCAAGTTCGGTGACTTCGGGCTGGCAAGGGACTATGACAACTTGTCCACCATCTGTGGCAATTTTCCGCGCCTTGCTCCTGAGGTATATCAGAACCACCAATATATCGAGGATGGTGGCGAGGGGAGAGTCAGCTATACCTCGGCTGTCGATGTCTGGTCCCTTGGCGTAGTGGTGTATGAATTGCTCTGCCCTCCTCCAGAGTTCAAACAACAATGCATATTCAGCGGGACGGCATGGGCCAATCGTTTATCAGCTATCCTGCCTCCCCACGCAGAGAGATCTCGACTATTATGATGCTCTCTGCTTGCTTCAAATACCGAATTCTGAGCTCGAACTATGTAAAAACATTATTGATATGCGCTTATCTGGCCGGAAAGAAGGTTCGCGCCCACCCAGTCGATCTGAGTTTCGAGGGCTGTTGAAAACCTTGGAAAAACAGAACCAAGCATTGGACCAACATTGAAAGAGGTAAGGAGACAAAAAGTTTAAAATACAGATATCGGCAACCGCCGTATAAAAGGTGGCGATAGCCATCCGGTACCGTTTGACCGTGGCTAGCCTGGTCGTACGATCAAGCGCGAGCCTGTCATCGATCCCTTGCGCAATGCCCAGGTGATTGATTCTGATTCTGAGTAGGGGCGCTTTCGTGCGATGAGTTGGGATCTTTCGGGGGCTAGTAATTTCGTGCGCTGAATTCAAAATCAAAACTCTCCTCTCACAACTCTTTTTCTTTTTGTGGTGAGTATGGTCGTGCAGTCTTTTGGGCCTTGTCCAATGCGGTATCTTGACGCGTCGCTGGGTGACGATTGTATTGTTATTGTTACTACATGTTAAGAAATATAGCATTCTATATAGTCTTCCACGCTTAGGAGTATCAAGAGCTAACAGCTTATCACCCAATTTTGGTCGCGGGGAGAAACCCCTGTCTAGCGTCAACGCCAATCAACGGTTTCAATATATTGACGGCTTCTCGTGGATTGATTGATTAGATAAGCGGTGGTTCCGTTGATTGACGTTGACGTTGATTGATTTCAATATATTGATCAACGTCGTTGAAGCCGTTGATTGATGGTCCACCCTGATTCAGGCGCTCAACCTATTGCCCCTAGGCCAAAGGAAAGAGGCAACAGCTGCCCATATCGATGACAATGCTGTCTCTGGTTTTTGTGTTATGGCTCAAATGGTAGCTTCGGGGGTTGAAGCTACGAGTCCTGAAATGGAAGAGCAGAACGTGGAAGCTGCAATAGCTGACCAATTTGGAGACTATAACAACTACATTTCCACACTTGCATACCTCATGTCGTCTGGAAATTATAATAATCTCGAAGAAGCGGCCGCTGAGGTTCAGGCCAGGATCGCCGCTGGCAAACTTCACCTTAGGCACCATCCAGCCCTTGGGTCAGAGCAGAGCGTCTGCCTATTCTAGCCTGGGACCAATGCGAGACGCCAACGACGGCTTCATACGCCAACGATGATGAGCGGACGACGATTCGTAACCAAGCCGAGCCGAGCATTATCCAGGGCCTCGAGACTTCTCTATGGCAGCCGGGCTCTTCCGATTACACGACCCTGTCGACCGATGCCGGCAGATACGACAGATCAGCCGCGCCTACCCCTCGGCCTTCCGTGCCAGCATCAAGGTCGAGCCGGAAGAGACCAACGGTGTCAACGTCTTCGTCGTCCGGAAGATACAGGAAGCGCCAAGAGCACGGCAGCAGCAGCGGGGGCGATTCTGCCTCCCGCCAACAGCGAGACCACTTCCTCGGCAACCGTACGCAGGAATCGCTGCCTCCCAATGCATTGGAGGACAGCGGACAAGATGAGGACGATTGGAACCAGGGAGGAGACGACAATGCTCATACCGAATTCCCTTATCCGATCAATCATCTTTCGACTTCGCCTGTCGGCCTGGAGGTGGAAGGTTACACTCTCCTCCAATCTCAGGTCGACTACGGCGGAGCCGATCAAGAAGCAATCGATGCAGCGATGATGTTGCAGGCAATAAGTCAACATGATAACCTTTCAAGGTCAGCCCATTCGTCTTCCGGTGCCCGGAGGCTGCGGTGCTAATAGCCCAGAATAAGGCTCCTTCCAACCCCGTCGAACGCTCGTCAAACTCCATCCGCAGCATCGCATCTAAGCACTCGGGACCTTCGGTTCGACCGCGAGGGTCTGGTCTACACCGTCATACGGCGGCAGGCGGTATCCATGCGCACATTAGACTACCGCCTGAATGCCAGTCAGATCTGTTCGGCAGCCGGATTGAAGAAGGCGGAACGCGATAGCGTTATGCGCCGAATCAAATCTCGCTGCGAAGTTGAAAAAGACAAGAGATACATTTGGGTTCCCTTTACGGACGGCGTGCTTCTCTGCAGGGCCCTTGGTCTCGCCGATGACGTGGAACAGTTGTTGTCGCGGGCACCTGTGGCACTGGCAGTGCCGAAGGATCAAGACAACTACATGCTTGAACACCGGCAACGACAACGGGTCTTGCCAGCGCAAAAAGCCCAAACAGCAACCCATACTCCAGTACCGCCAGCCTCGGAAGAATACCAGATTTTGCAGTGTCACAACGAGCTTATAGCATATGCTCCATCCACGGGGACCATCAATGCAACGCATCTTGCCAAGGCAGGTGGTGTTTCGGAATCTAGACTGGGAACTTTTCTCGCCAGATGCCCGGATCTGCAGAGACATATGCTAACAGCCACCGAGCACCTGAACCTCAGCGGGTTTTGGATCAACGTGGAAGATGCTCCACGACTGTGTCGACATTTCAACCTGGGCAATGACCTGATCAGCCTGGTGCAAGGGCTTTTGGCAAACTGGGAAGGATGTCAAGCCGACGCCGCCGACGCCGGGCCGCTCCGCGAGCCCCTGTCCGTCGAATCCACCGATGAAGGCGCGAACGACCCAAGCTCTTATGTCGAAGCCCCCGGCCAACTGCCGAGTCTAAATGATTCATATCGGTCGAGGTTCACCGAGGCGAGCCACAAGAATGGATCGTATCTGGCGCCAGAAAACCGGTCTTATTTGCAGCTGCTCGAGTAGAACACGGATGACTGTCCGGTCTTATGCGGAAAATTTGTGCAAGCTGGGTGTCGGAGTCGGAGTGCGTCTGAGGTTAGACGTGTTACCACTAATAGAATTGGGAGGCTCTGCTTGGTGTTATAGCTCGACTCAGTCGGTAAGGGAAGGTAGGAAGATTGTAGCCGAAACCCTCTGTCGAGCAGATGGAGTATAACACAAGCCTGTCTCTTGGGATCAAGACCAACATAACAATGAGGCCTCTTCAAAGAAGACTGGTTGGTTTCGAAAGCCACCTTTGCGAGGGAGATTGTGGGCGTGCAGTCGGGATCGCCCTCCAAATATTTCTTGGCGGTACTCTCACTAAGATTAATCCAGATACTGGCGATGCCATCGTTATTAGAAAACGTTACAAGATCAGTATTTTGAAGCGATGTCAATGTGACGCGGATGCCAGCCACTGGGAACCCATCGGTATCAACAATTCGGCAGATGAGGGCGGCCAAATAGACCAGCAACAGATCCGCGAAAAATGAGACGAATCAATAGCTTTATACCTGGACACTATTGCATATTGGAAGCGAGTTTTGATGAGTAGCACTTGATCTGACTTTAGAATCCACCTTTTTAAAAGTACAATACTTTGCATCGGCTTTTGTGAAATAACCACAAGTACCATGGGGAAAGGATGCACCCCTCGGAAGGCGCGTTCGTGCGCTGGGACCCAATTGTTTCGCGACTTGTCGCGTGCTGCAGCCTGGTCGTGTTTTTTCCTCTGTGATCAAATATGAAAATAGAATCAACAAAAAGTTGCGCTCATATGAACCCAGGACGTCTATATATAAAAACCGACGACAATTCGCCAGCTTGCGTCGTCTTGTGAGCATCCTGTCTTCATCTTTTATTGTCTTCGTCTTTTTATACGCGTTGCAGCCAGCCAACAATAAACTTTCGCAATGTCTGCTAAGCAGGAACTCATACCACCTACAACGCCCCGGAGAGCCTTGAAGTCGGTGGGTGATATCACAGCTGTATCTACCAACTGTACAGCGCTGGCACAGGTATGCCAAGGCGAGCTGTAACGGTGAATACAACTATATCGGCCTAGGCATGTCAATCCAGGCCATTCGCCATCTCGTGGTTCCTTCATCATCCAATAACTACATGAACGTTGCTGTTCATGCCAAATGGTCAATTGAACAGCTTCCATATCACTCCCTGGGCCTCTGGTCACTTCATTGTCGCAACGTGTCATATATATTTACGTGGTCCGGAGTGTACTGGCTCTCACAGGCGAAGTGCCAATGGCTTCCACAAAATGCGACAACAATATGCCCAGCAAGGACTGCAATGACAAAAACAGAAATCGTCAATATCTACACGAATGTTACCACGACTCCCTCGAAAGAAGACTGATCGGCACATGCAATTGGATCCTCGACCGGCCCGTGTTTCAGCACTGGCTATCGACGGAGTTCTCCGCAGGGCCAAAGCTGCTGTGGGTCAATGGACCTGCGGGGTTTGGGAAGACGATTCTCTGCGCCCACGTCGTCGAACATCTCTTGTCCACCCTCGACACGCCTGTCGCCCATTTCTTCTTTACATCCGACCACGAGAGCCGTGGAGACCCCTTCTTGGCCCTACGGTTATGGATCTCCCAGATCGTGTCACGCCATGAGGGTGCATTCGAGCACGTTCGCCAGATGTGGGAGTCTGACTCGGATCAACAAGAATATATACACCGGATTAAAGGTTGTCAATGGCGCAGAATTTACTGCAGCAGACATCATCCCCGATCCGAAACACCCGGGATACCATCTTGCGGACGACGTCACCATCCACTTCGGCCCACCGCTAGGCATCTTATTACAGTCGAGCGAGACGGCGAGTTTGGCGGTCCCCGCCCTCCCAGCGGAGATGGTGCTCATCCGCCCAACCTCGCACACCCTTGATCCAACCGATTCCCACTTCAAGTTCTTGTCGACGAAATGCACCCGGCGGGGACTGCCAGTTGTCCCCGCCTTTGTTCTTACCGACTATAAGTCCCAGTCCAAAACGTTTGCCGAGGTTCTCTTGGAGCTGAGGGGAAATCGTATGACTAATGGCGAACCCTCCAAGTGCGATTTTACCAGTCTCTATGTGCAGTTGTCCAGATGTAAGACGCTTCAAGGTATCAAGCTTCTCAGCCCTGTACGGCCCCAGGATTTCATCGGTAACAGGCTGGACCAGACCATGGTAGATGCGACGCAGAGACTCAAGAACTTAGCGGCGGAGACGAAACGAATTTATGAGGGCCAGCGTTTGTGATGCATGTCCGTGGATCGATGGGTTCTCAGCGGGTGGAGGGTTCAGCGTGATGTCTACTGCCTGGATTTCTCGTAGTTCTCAAGGGTATTCATCTCAACACCATCAATGGTTGCTGAATTGAACTGGAATCATGATGATGAGATGGGGTAAGAGAGAATCTCCTTGGTCCGTGCGCTGGATGCAATCTGTTGGATACGCGATGGGGTAGGGGTGAATTCAGTAGATTGTGGGTTACAAATTGATGATCTTATTGACTGAAGTCTTGATGATCTTGTTCTTGCTCGCTTCGTCATCGTGCGGGGGCGTTTGTCCATTCTTGATGTTTTCACCGCCACAAGCCACACATTGTTATAACGAGGAGCAAACTCCCTTCTATCCGCACACAGGCGCCAATCTAACACAATCTTCAAAACACTTCAATGGTCCGTGCGCTTATCAGCCACAACCATGATGTGCCCGCGACATCTCATCTCAAACTGTAGACCTTCATCAAGCCCACAAACTGAAAGACTCGTTCCGAAGGCTTGATGGCGGGCCCGTAGGGTCCGGTCTCCTGTACCACAAATTCCCGGGCCACCTTTTTTGTGCAACTTGCGCCACAGTTTTTGCGCCACAGATAGAATTATGGTTATAAGAGAAAAAAAGTGGCCCGGAATTTGTGAAGGTAGCTTGCACGGATCGCCTAGTGACCCAAGTTTACGAAGGGAGGGCACGGAAGGAAGAGCCTTTCGTTCCTTAAGGCACCAGAGACCTGCGAGAAAGCTGCAAGTACGACACAGGGGAGTTGCAAGAGTCCGTGCATGCTGATCGTGTTCACAGAGGTGGAGTGTTCGTGCCTGAGGCAGAAATTAGCCTATACCTCAGGCGACATCAAATTTCGCGGTGTTCCCCCCAAATCGCGGGGGCATATGTCCACGTTGGCTTGCCTGCAGCCTTTGGGCCTTGTTCAAGGCCCACCTCTTGTTCGGAACCTGTGTGAGGCTGTAGCAGAGCCAAAGCGTCGAGTTTGGAATGTCTTTTCCCACCTCTTGTTGGTGGGACTTGAGGCCTCCATAATGGTGGCCCAGTGTGTCCAATAGTCAGGTAACGGGAAAAATGGAGGTTATAACGTACCTAACGGTTGGATTTCCAACTTTGTAACGTCCCTAACGGTTGAAAATAAGCCGTTAACGGCTTGTCAAACGTTAACTAACTGGTAACGGTTGGAATTTCCTAAATAGGTAACCCATGATAGAAACTCGTTGGTGCTGAAGGGGATTTACACCAAATTAAGCTTTGCAAGCAATATATTCCCATGTTTCATTCAGGTTTTATCTTTCTCTCAACTTCTGATAAAGAACAATGTCCAATCTATAAAAAAAATCCGCCTATCGAGCCTCAGTATGCAAAGCGCCGCTATCAAGCTCCCACAGGTACAACTCTGCCGGTCTAGCCTCTGCTAGCGGAGTATCAGTCATACCGCCGTCACTATGAGCACTAATCCAGCTAGCCCATACCTATCCTGCTAGCATATCCCTCCGCCGCCGCTGCTCATGGCCGCGGCGTAACCAGTTCTTGAGACATTCGTTCGCTTCAATTGTGACAGATCCAAGCCGATTGCGTTCGTCGGTGATTAGGCGTTTGGACTGACTGAAGACACGTTCGCACTCGGCGCTCATAGCTGGGATAGAGAAAAGATCAAAAGCCATTTGGGTAAGGATCGGATAGGACTTCTCGCGCTCGCGCCACCAAGTCAGCGGCTCTTCGACAAAGGGTTCAACAACGTCTTCATCATAGAGGTAGCGCTCAAATTCGTCGACCATTCTGCGCCTCTTTCGCCTGTCGCTATTGCTATCCACATCAACGCTGCGGTCAAGCCTTCTATGTAGTTTGAAGCGGCCCAGCTCTGGCGTTTGCTGAGGTTGCTCAGTTTGCTGCGGAGGAGAAGCTGGCTCCGTAATGCTGTATTTTGTTGCATACTCGTTGTATAGCTGGCGGACGTCTGGCTCAACAGTGTCCACCCAGATCTCGTGTGATCGCCACTTATCCTTAAAGTAAAGCAGCTTGAAGCTTGGGACGAGACAAATCGCGGCACGGTAGTACGGTGTCTTTGCTGTCAAGTCGAAATATTTCATAAGCTTCGCATAGCCAGCATCGAGTCCTGCAACATAGTAGTTAGAATAGGACCTAGGGTCTGCAGCAACTGCAGCTTTTTCTTCCTGCAGTAAGCCGTCAAGGATGTCCATCATCTCCAACGCCTGCCAAAGAGCGCCGTAGTTGCCGTGTATAGCATGGCCTTCCAGCTCGAGGGTAGCGTCTTTAAAGGGCTTTAGCAGAGCGACAAATCTCTGGATTTCCTCCCAATCGCTTCTCTTGAGGAAGTCCTGGCTCAAATCATAATCTGCGTCCCTCTCCCACTGTGCACAAAACAACTCAATTGCATTCCTAAGCTTAAGCGCGCGCTCAAGCATAGAGAAGGTTGAATTCCACCGGATCCCGCCGTCCTTGGTAAGCTGTAGGCTGAAAAGCTCATCATCTTGCAGGGCCTCGGCTTGTAGAGTCTCGAAATGCTGTCGGCGCTGATCTGAGCGTGTAATGTAGCGAACAATATTATGAACTTTGCCGATAACGCCTCGTTGCCGCCAGATCGAGAAGGATTCTTGGTCGTTACAACACTGGAGCTGTCGTTCGGCCTTACTCACACCTTTGCCATAGAGAATTGCCTTGACAACGAGGTTGATAACGTGGCCAGAACAGCGGAGTCGTCTCCAGTCCGGATCGAAACCAAATCGCGTAGCTAGTTGTAACACGGCGCGATCGTTATCCTTGGCGTTATCCATCATGAAACAACCAAGCTTCGGCTCGAGATCGTACTGCGTAACTACGCTAAAAAGGCAATTTGCTATATTTTCGCCTGAGTGAGAACCATATAGCCGCGGGAGGCCGAGAAGAGCTTGATGATTGGTGTAGTCCACGCCTAGTAAGCGGAGGTTAAAAGTTGGATTAAGCCTTATATAATAAAACGTCTGAATAGTAAAGGGTATCACATATATATACGTACCTACAAAGTGCGCAACTACGCCGCAGAGGCTCATCCCACTAGTTGACGTCCATAAGTCGCAGCTTAGGTGGACCGCACTCCTACATTCCTTCAACTCAACCTTCAAACTCTCCCTGCGTGTTTCAAATGCAGCCATTATCCAACTGCTCAGCGTCGTCGCGGACGTAGGGAGAAGCCGCTCTAACTCAGGCCTCCCATACGAGAGTAAGTCACACGTATCTCCGGCAGTTGCGCTTCGAAAGCTCACGTCGTGAGCAACAACCCAGTCCAGATACTGCTGCCTGTAGTCTTCCCCAGTAATAGGAGTCCGTAGTGGACCAAAGCTATTCGCCTTCTTACTTCGGTCCCATGGGTTGGAAACCCGGATATGCTGAGGAACTTCGCCGTCCTCAGAAATGCCGTGTTTGTGCTTTAAATGGTAGGCGATCGCACTATTTCCGTTGTATTTAAATATTGTAGAACAGTCGCTGCCAGTCTCATGGCATCTCCGACAAAGCCAGTACTGCTCATTTTCTGACTCGATATTGGCACCGTGGTCCCAAATCCAGGACTTCTTTGCCTTGCCGGTTGTACGCTTGTGCTTCATATAGTAGTGCGCATCGCTTAGACGTTTGTTGTTGTACTGGAGAACACCCCAGCGAATTGGGAAGGCACCATCGGCAAGAGGTCTCGGAGCTCGGACAGATGAAGGAGATGACAAGGGCCCAGTTGAAGGCGTGGTCGATTTCTTGGCGGAGGACTCGATTGATGGTTGGATTGAGAGCTCCGTAAATTGGTCTGCTGAACGCGACGATGACGGCGTGGAGGAGAAGGACGGGGTCGGCATGGTGGTGTGTACTGCTGGAAATTTTCCGTTGTGCGTACGTGTAGGGAGCGTTGCTATATGCAAAAAGAGATGCTGAGTCTAGACGGGAGGGCAAGTTGAAGTTCGAACGGAGGCCGCCAAAACTCTCGCTAAGACGCGTTACGCGTCGCGCATCTGGCACGTCGAACGGAATAGCTCGGGACAGACAATCAAATGACAGGGATTAATGCGCTAAGCAAGGGGTTAAGAGACACCGTCTCTGGGCTAGGATCTGAATAGGAAAAACTCGGTCTTTACATCGAGTTGAGATCCACTAATAGGTATCTGGGAGGGTTTTAGAAAACCCCCTCTAAATCCAACCGTTAGCTAGTTAACTGACAAGCTTATAACGTCCCTAACGGTTGAAATGAGGAACTTAACGTAATCTACCACCAACTCGATCGGACCACCGACTCGATCGCTTTTCCGCCCCGCACCCCACCATCTTTGACTTCAGGTCCACCTCACAATATAAGAAAACATCCAATCTACTCTAGAGTTATATCAATCGAGACCTTATTTACTAGGGCACTTCCTAGCAGTATGTTCAGTTGAGGCACAAATGCTGCACTTCCATGGTGCACGCTTCCGAACTGGCGGTACAGCTGGGTTTGGTCCATCGGCTCCTCCCCCCTCCACCCGTACCTCCCGATGAGAGCTCTTTTGAGGGGCCTTCTTGGCCTCAAGCTGACCTATCGCCTCTCCAACTGTCATAGTCCCTCCAGTTTGGAGGAAGGCTCGACGCTGTGCCCGTTTTTTCTTCTGGCGAGCATTTTCAGCCCGGAGCCGTGAGTTCTCTTCGCTCAAGAGAACAGCGTGATGCATGGCCATCTGGCACCCTTTGACCATCTTCTGGAATACTCGATCTGTAGGACTAATTGTCTTTTGCCGCTGCTTCCGTATACGTTCAAGCTCAACGATATTTGCTGGAGTTTTGAGGGGTAATGCTGAACTTGGGGGGGCTGGTAGCTCAGGGGCTGGTGGACTTGGCGTTCGTATGACAATTTGGAGCCGGTCGAGTACCCGACTTGGATCGAGAGGGACGATTCCAGTTGCTGAAAAGCTGCTTTTGATATTCTTCGAGGTGAAGGTCTTCTTTCGAGCCCCAAGTAAAAGCTCAAGAAAGTTTGGCTTGTCAATATGATGAACCCCAACCGCTATCATCGCCTTGACAAGGTCGCCATATGCTCGCTTAAGGACTGAGAAGCAGCCAACATCAAGAGCTTGCGTACGGTGCGATGAGTGTGGTGGCATAGCCTCAGTGAGAATCAATCGCTCCTTACAGAATCGGTCGAATGCAGCAGTCCGGTGGCTCCCGTGGCCATCAAGAAGGAGAAGTCGGTAACGACCAACTGTTCGGCTTCGAGTTTGAGGCTCGAAAACCTCTGTAAGCCATTCGAGGGTAAGGTCATCTGTTGTCCAGCCGTTATCGCTAACGGCAACGCGCCAGGTCTTTGGCACCGGAGAGTCTTCGTACCATTTCGATATATGTACCTTGCCGGGGAAAATGATCATTGGATCAAGGCTCCAACCAGCTGCATTAATACATTCGAAGACAGTAGTCCACTCCCGATTCCCAGGCTGAACGACAACAGGTCGATTCCTCCGGTCAGATCGAGTTACCACCTTAGCCGTACTTGCCACCCCCATTTGAAAGCCAGTTTCGTCAACATTGTAAATATCACAGTCAAGGATACCATTTTCCTCAATAGTGTCCCTAACACGCTGAAACCATGCTGATATCTTCTTTGGGTCTTCGCATAGAGCTCGTTGGTAGTCATACTTTCGAGAATACTTGGATATCAGGTGGGGTTGCCGCTTAAGGAGTCGTCGGACCCAGTTCTCGCCAACAGTAGTCTTGGGGTCCGGAGTCGTTGTGACAGACGCATCGAGGGTAATAAGGCTTCCGCGCTCAAGGATGAGAAGATCAGCCATTTGTCGAATATATGCAATTGTTGGCGACATGCCACGGTTGTCCAATGACTCGATCCATTGGATCAAGGCAGCTTCTTCGGTGGGGAGAAGCTTTCGACGCGTGACCTGCGATTGTTGACGCGAGACGCGTCCCTTGAGACGATTCTGAAGTGTCGAGTATGGGACGTCATATGCTGCTGCAGCACCTTTAATACTTTGAATCTGCTGTGACTTCAGTGCCTCAATCGCCGATTGGATGCGGTCTTCGTGTAAGAGAGCCTTAGGCATATTTGCCGTCGGGACGGCCGAGTAAGGTGCGTCTGCAGTCAGAGTGGTGGGTGCAGTGCGGGAAAAACGATCGAGTCGGTGGTCCGATCGAGTGGGTGGTAGATTACGTTAATTGTCCTAACGTTAGCGATATCAAGGGTATCCTCTCCTAGCCTTCCTAAATAAGTAATTATTGGCATCAAGTACTTGACAACTTGACACTCCTTTAACTTGATTGATTGATGACAACCCTTAAACTTGACTTGAGAACTTGACTTGACGAGAAGTCGAACTTGATTGAGAATTGTCAAGTTCGAGCTTGATTGTTAGCCACACTGCCCGGGCTGGATGAAGCTGGATCAATACTACGCCCTAACCGAGGACAGCCCTGCATACCTTGCAAGCCTCGTCCTCCATCCCGCATTTCGCTGGTCAACTGTCGAGTTACAATGGTCTGATCATCCGGATTGGTTGGCCAGAGGAAGGCTGGCCGTGCAAGAGCTATGGGAGGAGTACCGAAGCCTCCCGGTCGAGCAAGATACGATACCGGAGCAGCCGACTGTTGCAAGGAAGACAACGGACCTGGATGACTTTATGACTTCAATTAGAAAACTCGGCGCCCAGCCTGCGCCTTTAGTGTGCTCCATGCGTGACGAGTACGCAGAATGGGTGGCCAGTACCGATCCGGGCGATTGTTTGGTAGACGACCCGATCTAGTATTGGCTTCTCCGCAGACGCCAATATCCACGCTTGTCGCGAATGGCAATCGATCTCTTTTCCATTCCGGCTATGTCTTTGGAGCCAGAGCAAATATTTAGCCTTGCCGGACAGATGGTCACAGCTCAGAGAGGCCGCCTCAAAGCGGATCTTATAGGAGCTGCTCAATGTCTTTCGTCGTGGGAGAAAAGTGGGGTTATCCAGATATCCAAATGAGATCCAAATCGATTCAAATCAAATCAAATCAAATCAAATCGATGATTTTACTATCCAAATCAAATCAAATTGGACCCCTGATTTGATTTGATTTATTTGTTTGCAAGTCTGCGTGTCACCCCAGGACTTGCCTCTTGACGACCAAGACCATCTCTCTTTACGGCTTCAGATCAATTATGGTCAAAGTTTCAGGTTGTCTTTCTCATGGATGTCCGTGCCCGCACGAGACCATGCCTTCGGTTTAAAGGCAGCCTCTCCTGTCAACTATGTCAAGGATGCAACGTTATGTGGGAGTCTATTTGACCCTAGTGATACTAGTGGAATGGTGTCTGGAGTGGATTCCCACTTTTTTGTTGATCACGATGAACCTCTCGAGGCACTTGCATGGTTTCAGGAAGATGGCAGCTGGCCCCTTGGAGACTTACGCGATGGGTGTGAGTTTCTGTTCTTACTCGATAGGTCGCGGCGAAGACGTTCAAGATCTGCTTCGTCCCAGCGAAGTGGAATGGGGCGCACCTAGGACCCGGAGTAGTCCCACTGTCATGGAGATCTACCTGAAGCTTTGCGGAGCATGACCCTCTCCTGGAATCTTAGCCCCTAATTTACAGAGAACCTCATCGTACACGTATGTGCCAATTCCAGGAAGCAGGTACTCTGGCCTTCTCCTCTGGAGAACCTCGCTTGCCCGCGCGCAGGGTAGGGAATCAATCCATCCACGTCAATATCCGACTTTGTGGATGGAATTGACGGCTTACTCAGCAAAGTGCTCGTGGATTGACTTCCACGAAGCCATCTGTGGATTGATGTCCATAATATTGAACCCGTGGAAGACCCCTGTCACATTACCTCGGATTTCCTAATCGGGCAATTCGGGAACCCGTCGCCGAAACTTTCTATTGCCTTACTCCTGGCGCTCCTCCAAACCAGCCCGTTCAACAGCCTCCTGTAACGCTGTATCGTCAAGCAGTATGCTATCGACATCTTCGATAATGCCTGCGCGTAACCAAGATCGCAGCGTTTGGATTAGTCCAATCGTCCCGGCGTCTAAGCGGTTTCGGAGGGGCGTGACCATCAACCCGGTGGCGGAGAACAGTCTCTCGCACTCCGAGCTCATGGCCGGCACTGTCATGACGTCAAGAGCCATTCGAGATAGCCTTGGATACTCAAACCTCTTGAGGACCCAATACTCAACTGGGTCTGCGACGTCCTTGTCGCTCCCAGACACACTGGCCTGCCAGCGGATATATTCATCCGCTTGAGCAGCGGACGGTTGGCTTTGACGGTATCGGTTGCGATACCGATCAAAGGAGGACAAAGTCGTCTTTCGCCTCTTCACAACCGGACCTTCAGGAGAGGTGACTGTGATCTGTAGGTCTCTGTATTCCGTATCCCAAAGACGTTGTACGATTTCCTTCGCTTCATCGACCCAACCTGGATGCTGTTGACCCCAAACCTCGTCG
The DNA here is from genome assembly GCA_021399435.1 of Diaporthe sp. PMI_573. Taxonomy (NCBI): domain Eukaryota; kingdom Fungi; phylum Ascomycota; class Sordariomycetes; order Diaporthales; family Diaporthaceae; genus Diaporthe; species Diaporthe sp. PMI_573. The sequence goes on from JAJTUP010000056.1 coordinate 298,366, forward strand.
AAATAGTCCCATCGTAGGCTAGGATGCAAGGCGGCGGCGGCGTAGTATGCTGGCGAGTCCCTCAAAGTATTGTAATATTTATCGAGCTTCTTCCAGCCAAGGTTGATATTGACACAGAATTGCTCCGGTTCAGGATGCCTCTCAATACGCGATTTTGCGTCCTCGAGCCTCCCAAGTAGAAATTCGAACGCCTCCAGCACATCAGTCATGGAACCAAAAGCTTCCCTAACTCCAGACGATCGACATCGCGACTGTCCGTCTCCCTGAAGTACTTGCACAACGACGTGGAAATCAGAGAGTATCTCATCAAATGTCCTCAGCACCGCCCAATCGCTCTCGTTGATGAAGCTCGACTCCTCGAGGCAGGGAGGAAGCTTCTGTCCACCCTCACCTTTCCGAGCGTCTCGGAATAGCCGCTTGGCTTTGGCGATGAATTCTTCGTAGACGGGCTGCAAGCGAAGCATTCGTTTTATCATGTAGTATTGGGACAACCATCTAGTATCGTTGTCAAGGACAACGTCAACTGGCCGTTGCTTTCCACTTTCAGGCTCGCCAGAAGCTGCAAATGAGTCTCGTTGCAGTTGACGAAGCAACTGAGTCAGTAAGTCGGCCCGATGGACCCAAACGACGAAGTTATGCGCTTTCCCGACAGGACCCTTCCGCATCCACTGGTCATGGGTTGCTCTCGCCAAAGGCTCCTCCTCGACGAGAGATTTCTCAAACGCATCAACATCCTTTCCAAAGAGAAGGGATTTAACAACAAGGTTAAGGATGTGTCCCATGCATCGAACTCGTCGTTGAACCGGGTCGAACTTCAGCTCTTCTGCAATCTCTGCCATTGCCGTTTCATTATTTGCTGCGTTGTCGAGAGTGAAGTAACCGACCTTGTCCTCGATGCCAAACGACCTAATGATCTCGAGGATCTCGGCGGCAATGTTCTCGCCAGTATGTCGTTCTACCAGCTCCGGAATGCCGAGCACAACTTTTTGGAGCTGATTCTCGTGGTCTCTGAAGACAGCCGTCGCGCCACATAACGCGTGACGATTCCTAGTCTTTGCGCCGTCAAAGGCAATGTGGATCTGACCCGACGACCTCTTCAAGACCTGCTGGACCGTGCCATGATATCGCTCGAATTGTTGAACCGCCAGTCTGTGCACAGTCTTCGCCGAAATGTGCGCACTCGTAACCTTGACCGCCGGATTGAGGTATTCGAAAATCTGTTGCAATCGAGGGTGTTCAACCTGCTTGAACGATTGCTGGCTTTCGACTATCCAGTTGACAATGAGCTTCTGGAACTCTCCTCGATCGAAGCGTTTGATCAAGCTATTGGCCAGCGCTTGCTCCTTTGGATCGGAACGTTTGAGGCTCATGAAGTCCGAAATAGAAGCAAGAACCCTCTTGCCTCCTTTCTTCTCTGATGGTGTTGATCGTCGTCCTGATGGATCCCAGTAGCCGTGAGCTTTCCAGAGGTGGAGTTCAGCGTTTTGGGTGCCTTTGGATTCGTATGACTGTGGCGTGGGGGTCTTCTGGCGCACACATGGCATACAGATCCATCGTCGGGATGTTTTGGATTGAATCTCGACCCCGTAGTTCCATACCCATGATAGGGTATCTTTGCTGCGCTCGGCCAACGTAAATCCCTTCCAGACGCGGAAGATTCTCCGCTCCTCATCACTTGTTGGTGCCCAAGTAGAAGGCTGGCGGAGTTCAGGGTCTGGATCTAGAGAACGCCGAGGGACCTCGGCATGCCCCTCGTTGTTGGTCGGTAGTTCAGGGTCAAGAGGTAAGTCCGCCATCTCGAAGTTGAAGGTTCACCGAGCGTATGAATCGAGTAAAGGAGGAGACATTCGGGTTCAGGCGTTATACCGTATATACTCGACAAATTCACGATACCCCCGGTCACTAAGACTAGTCCTATTTTGGTCTAGTTTGAAGCCACCATGGCCAGGGTTTTGGATACACTAACAAGCTACAGTAATACAGTCTTGAACCTCCTCTTCCTTCACAAAGAGGTCCATCTCTTCCAGAGGTGTTACAGACACTTCCTCATACTCCATCTTCATGGTAGGTTCCTTAGCCGTTCCCAGCCTTCCCAGTTGATTTGAGAAGGCTCTATATCCTTGATACGGACCATGTTAACCTGACTTCCATCAGGACGAATAGAAATTCCAGTGTGAATGAAGGCATTCTGAACCAACTCTGGCCTTTCTTCCAGACGTTTTACTGCCCTGGCTACTACCCAGGTAGTCATTATACGCATGTCAGAGACTGTCCATATATGTCCAGGGCTTTCCTTCTCTTTCTCTGTCATATATTCGTCAGTAAATTCCTGAAGCCAAAGCTTGAAGGGATGGTTGACTGCAGTATCCAATGGCTGAAGGAGACTAGTACAGCCAGCTGGTATCAATGCAATAGTAACCCCTAGATCCTTCAACTGTTGCTTGATAGTGTCAGTTACATGGAATCTAGCAACATCCATAACCAATAGGAAATCCTTCATATCCTTAGCTACTGCGTCTAGTTCTTCAGTAATCCATTTACCGAATAATTCCTCATTATTGTAAGCTGTAGGATTGAATTCCACAGTAACATCAGGACTGTAGGATGAGGATTCCTGATTGTATATCCTTCCTGCAGGTCCTGAAGTACCATGGAATATAATCTTCGGCTTGAATCTCTGTATGCCATCTGCAGAGATGTAGAGAATAAGAGTAGCTTGTCGTTTATCCCATCCACTCCGTTCTGTTTTTGCCTGTACTGACTTCGAGCCTGTAGAAGTATATGTACATCCAGAATTATACTCAAATGGAATAGGAGTTTCGTCCAGACTTAGGATTGCTGATTTGGAGAACCGCCGAGGAGGTGAGTTGTTGACAACTGGTGCTGGTGCTGGTGCTGGTGCTGGTGCTGGTGCTGGTGCTGATACTGGTACTGAGAGAGAATCTCTTGGTTGAGATATACGTCTAATGAACTTGACGAAGTTATTCACAACTTCAAGGTACTCTGCAGGAAGCTTGGTGGCCTTCTTAGTAACCCTTCTATGTGAAATCCTATGTCGATGTAGAAAGCCTCTAAACCAGCCGGTAGAGAATGTGACGACGACGGAACCCTAACCCTGGATGGCCAGGTGGGGCATGCAAGCACGCGATCTAGCGTGCAGGCCAACGCGCTTGACTTCTCGTCGCGCCCGCGGTAAAGGCTGCGGCCTTTTCTTTCTCTTGCTTCCCTAGAGTAGAATCTTCGTCCATAGTGCCAATTCAAGGTGTTCACGCCCTCTGCAACGCTGGCCGTGACACTATTCTACTCTCTCTTTACTCGCTGACCTAGCGATCAATAAATAAGGTACCCTTTTCGCTGGCTTAGCGATCAATAAATAAGCTGCCCTATTTCACGTCGTTCATACGCATCCGACCGAACGACCAACGACCAACGACCAACGACCAACGACCAACGACCAACGACCAACGACCAACGACCAACGACTAATGATTGGCTAGTCGACTAACTGACACCGATCAACGACCCGGCCGACCTAGATGCCGCCGAGGAAGACCTATCCGCTCGCAAGCCGACGATCCGTCCGACTGAACCGCGAGTCTGCTGGAGGAGCGATCAACGGCTTAGAAAGTGTAGGAGGGACGGCCCCTGATACCGACTCGACCATTGAGCAAGAAGACTCAGCCAACGACGCAAGTCTGGTGCTCCCCAGCATTGAAGTCATTCCTGACGACTCGAACGACGAGTCCGATTCAGCAAGGACTAGCGGGACCACCACACCGATACCGACCCCAAGTGAACACGACACTGCACCTGAGATGGCCGACGACGAAGTCCAAGCTCAGCTCGCGCAGATCCAAGCTGAGCTCACACGCCTACGCGCCGAGAACGTGCAGCTCAAGGCTGCAATCGACAGCAACGGTAATGACAACGGCAATGGTCGCAACAATGCCCGACCACGTGAGGCTACCCCCGACGTGAGTGCGTTTGGTGGCAAGACCTTCACCCCGATTGGTATAGCCGCGCGGGCTGCCTTCAAACCCTATGGCAAGGACCAAGACGCTGTTAACCCCGACTACGACCGAAAGGCTAAACCTACGGCCACCGACCCTGGCAGGTTTGGGGGTGACAAGAACGAGTTTGACAGTTGGGTTGCCCGATTGGCTGACAAGTTTAAGATCGATAATGACACATTCAAGAACGAATATGCCCGGATGGCTCTCGTCCATAGCCTGACGACCGATCGTGCCAATAAGATGATCAAGACTCGATACCTATCTGAGACTAACCCTTATTCGGGCGTGGCCGAAATGATCCAGGTACTAGCAACGGTGTACCACAACTCGAACCAAGCTTCCGACGCTCGTAAGGCTCTGGCTAAGATGATGTATGAGCCGGGAAGCAAAACCGATATCTTCCAGTTTATTTCGGACATCAACGCCCTAGCCGACGAAGCTGGCATCGCCGACGCTGAACGTAAAGCCACCCTATGGGAACACATCCCACCTGGTCTTGACAACCGTCTGCTTAGTGACAGCAAAGACCCCGACATTTCCTACGAACGCTTCACCCGTAACGTCGCCGACGCCGCCCACAGCCAACAACGCCATTACGAACTGAACCAGGAGCGTCGCCGTAAGAAGGATAGCTCTAATACCAACGACCCCAACGACCGTAAATCATCTTCTCATTTGCCTAAGTCTCGTAACAACCACCGACCTAAACCCGATTCCAACCCAAAGGCTTCTAACGGCAAACCTGTTACCGTCCTAACCGCTCACCGCGCCCTCACGGAGGATGAAAAGCGCGTCCACTGGGATGCTAACTCCTGCTTCATTTGCGGCAAGGTTGGCCACAAAGGCGCTGCTTGCCCGGACCGCGAGAAGCTCCCGACAGTCAAGTCTATCAAGGCTAAGGAGAAGGATGCTAAGGTAGAGGAAACGAGCTCGAGCGATGAGTCGGAAAACGAGTAGGACCACCGGAAGTCTCTACGGTGGTCCCTATGTACACAACAGTCCAGATCGGGAGAGAGAATCCCACCTCCTTCCTCATTAATGCTCAACTTAAGAAGCATAGTGAAGAAGTGCCGATCAAAGCCCTTTGTGATACTGGAGCAGAAGCCCGACTGCTAGTCAGTCCCTCAGTAGCTCAGCGTGCGGTGGAGCAGCTGGGCGCCCGTCTTAAGAAGCTCAAACGACCTATCACCTTGACCGACTACCGCCAACAAGAAGCCGGCCGCATCACCTACATCCTCAAAACATCACTGTGTGTAGACGGTCGAACGTTCCCTGACGAATCGTTCTGGGTCACCGAAACAGGCTATGACGTATTCATTGGTCTAGACTGGTTTGTAGAAAAAGATGTCTGGCTACACCCCCGGACAAGGACATTGGAATGGCCAGAAGACAAAAAGAGCCTCGCCCACGAAAAGTGCGACCAACCGATATCTATCGACCCAGTCGTCAACGTAGCAGCCCTTCAAGCCCAGATCAATGACGACCCGCGACAAGCGCGGTGGAGGGATAAGCCGCTACCTGGCGAGCCTATACCCCTCGAGCTATCTAAGCCACAACAGATTACGGGAATCGCTGGAATCAACCCATCGTGGAGGACCAATAGAGGCGAGAAGATACCTTTTCCCCTAGACGAGGACCCAGGACACGTTCAATTGGTCCGCGAACGGTTACCACTACGGTTACGCCACCTCGAGGGTTTCTTTTCGAAGAAGGCCTCTACCAAACTCCCGCCCCGGCGACCCGGGTACGATGTGACGCTCGAACTGAAGAATCCGTTGACCGGCTCACCTCCGACCTTCCGCACACCGATCGGATTGATTCCACTGGAGAAGGAAACAACAGACGAACTCTTGAAGATTGGGTTTATCGAGCGATGTATGGAGCCCAAGGCAGCGTCAGTCCTCTTCGTACCAAAGCCACACTCTACGGACAAGCGCTTTTGTATTGATTACCGCTGGATCAACCAATTCTTGAAGGACCGTTTGGTCCCCGCACCTGATGTCAACGGGACAGTGGCTGGGTGCCGCAACGCTAAGAGATTCTCTAAGATTGATATCATCAGGGCCTTCAACCGACTCCGTATGGCCGTGAACTCTGAACACTTGACAGCGTTTCGTACACGCCAGGGTACATTCCAGTGGAAGGTTCTGCCTTTCGGCCTTAAGGTTGGGCCGGCTTGGTGGCAGGATTTCATTAATGCCCAATTGAACGAACTCCTAGACCTATTTGCGAGCGCCTACGCCGACGACGTTCTGATCTATTCAGATGAGGAAGACGAAGAAGTCCACTGGGTACAGGTGGAGGAAGTGATACACCGACTGAGCCAAGCCGATCTTCAAGGGGACATCAAGAAGTCCCGATTTAACGTCACGACGATAGACTACCTCGGCATTGTGATGGAAGCCGGGGTAGGTGTTCGCATCGACCCTGAGAAAGTGAAGGCTATTCACAACTGGAAATTCGAAGACCTCAAGTCGAAGACCGCGATCCGCTCATTCCTAGGCCTCTGCAACTATATTCGCGTATTCTGCCATCACGCGAGCGGCACCGCAGAGCCTCTTAACCGTTTACTCAAGAAGGATGTGCCCTTTAGCTGCGGCCCCGAGCAACAAGCTGCCTTTGAAGAACTCAAACGACTCGCGTGCGAAGCGCCTGTGATGGCCTTCTTCGTACCGGGTCGAGAAACGAAAGTCGAGACTGACGCCTCACGTAACGCCACTGGAGGAGTTATCTGGCAGAAGCAACCTGACGGCGAGTGGAAGCCGGTGGGTTACTTCTCCAAGACAATGACCCCGGCCGAGAGAGCCTACCCGATCCAGGACCGCGAATTACTCGCTGTGGTACAAACCCTTGAGCAATACCAGCCTGAACTACTCGGAATGAAGTTCTTCGTCCTGACTGACCACCAAGCGCTCGTGTATTACTCGACAAAACGAGTCCTCTCTACCCGGCAAGTCCGCTGGGCAGACTTCCTCTCGAACTTCGACATCACATTCCAGTACCGACCGGGCAAGGATAACGTTGCTGCTGATGCCCTCTCACGAAAGACTGCCGATCTCCCTACTGTCAAAGCCCGTGAGCAAGAAGAACGCACAATGGCGCTGATCCCGCCCGAGAAGATTAAACCTGCGATCAACGCAGCCGAGGTTGCGTTGACACCCTATACGGTTCAGGGTTCCGACCTCGTCGACCTCATCAAGGTCGAGAATGAGAAACAAGAACTCGGCTCATATGAAGGCAAATTGATCGTCCCGGAACTCACGAGCAATGGCCAACTCTTTCTACGTACCGCTCTGATCCGCGAGGCTCACGAACCCAAGATCTTCGCCCACCCAGGGCAGAACAAGACGATCGAGGCAATCCGCCGCCAATACCACTGGGAGGGATTGAACAAGGATGTCCGACGCTACGTGAAGAATTGCCACAAGTGCGGCCGCAACAAGGGGCGGCATGACCGTAGCCCAGGACTCCTACGCCCATTACCTATTCCGAACCACGTGTGGGAGCACGTGGCCGTCGATGGCAAAGATATGCCGCCTGACCGCTATAGCTACAATTACGTATGGGTTTTTATTTGCAAATTTAGCAGGATCTTAGCTACGCTACCGGGACGAAAGACTGATACGGCGGAAGACCTGGCAAAGCGGTACTACCGCCACCTATATCGTTTCCTTGGTGTTCCTTGGATCTGGATCTCTGATAACGCAGGCCCGTTCATCTCTGAGTTTATGGCAACGATCAACAAACTCACAGGCACGAAGCACCGTCACGGTAGTCCTCTCCATCCGCAGACCCAAGGCGCGATTGAGATTACCAACCAGGAACTTGACCAGAAGTTGCGCTTCTATATTGACAAATACCAGACCGACTGGAGTGTCCACCTCCCGGCCTTCGACTTCGGCCATAATGCCTCGTGGCACTCTAGCATCGACATGGCCCCGCTCAAAGTTGCCCTAGGCGCTGACCCGCGCAATCCCCTCTCAACCGACCTGCCTACGATTGATATCGACTCGCATCAAAAGAAGAAAGCCTTGGAGATCATACAACAAACAAAGGAAGTACAAGACCTAGCACGCAAGAACGCAGAAGCGTCCCAGGAAAAGCAGGCCAGGCAAGCGAATAAGAAACGACGGATGGTCGACTTTAAGATCAACGACTATGTATTCCTCAAGAAGAAGGGCTTTACAACTACAGCTCCTACAACGAGACTGGAGTCACAATGGACAGGGCCGTGGCAAGTACTGGAAGAACGCGGCCACAGTTACGCCCTGGACCTTCCTGCATCCTTCCGTGGTAGGAACCTCTTCCACGCTGACCGCCTACGGAAAGCGGCAATGGACCCCTTACCGCAGCAACGACGAGAACCGCCGCCGCCCGAGGAGATCAACGGCGAAGCCGAGTGGGCAGTCACTAAGATCCTCGCGTCCAGACTGACAGGCCGCAACAAGGTACTGGAGTACCAAGTCGAGTGGCAAGGCTGTGACCCTGACGACACGTGGTACCCAGCTGGGAACTTCAAGAACGCTGCAGTGACACTGGAAAAGTTCCACCAAGAATATCCTGACGCAGCTGGACCACCAATCAAGCTACAGGAATGGATACGCGCCGCCGCTGAAGACCGTGACGACCAACCGCACAACGATGATAACATAGCTGACCACGGAGAGAAGAACCCCCGACGTAAGCAACGACGACACATATGATCAAACCCCGTATAGTCTACTGCGTCGATATACGAGGTTTGGCGGGGGGTAGTGTGACGACGACGGAACCCTAACCCTGGATGGCCAGGTGGGGCATGCAAGCACGCGATCTAGCGTGCAGGCCAACGCGCTTGACTTCTCGTCGCGCCCGCGGTAAAGGCTGCGGCCTTTTCTTTCTCTTGCTTCCCTAGAGTAGAATCTTCGTCCATAGTGCCAATTCAAGGTGTTCACGCCCTCTGCAACGCTGGCCGTGACAGAGAATACCCAGAGGTGAACGCTTTCAGGGTAGGTGTCCTTAAATAGCCTTTTTGATTCTCGTCGAAACCAGCCGATAGAAACAATTCTATTTTCTGTTCGCCGTGTAAGAAAACAGGTGTAAAGCTTGTCTTCCAACTCTGGCCATCTAGGGTGATACCTTCGTTGATCCTCTTTGCGTACAAGCTGATCCCGCTTTTTCCACCAAGTCCTTATAGTTGCTTCAGGGATCTTGAAGAACTGGGAGGCTTCAAATAGTGTAGGAGGACGGAAGCCATCTTGGGAAGGTGGGAGGTCTTGTCGATAATGGCCACGTCTACCTCCAGTAGTTCCTGGGATACGGTGGTTCAAAAGAAATAGAAGAACTTCAACACGTTTTTTCTGCTTGTATGACCGTTCTACCCGTGTAACTGGCTTAAATGAAGGAGCTTTTCGCTCATGAAGGGGCTTGGGCTTTGGCCCTGGCTTTTTTTGTAGGATGTTGGTTGAGATTGGGCCTAGGGGAGGCATTGTGACCCATGAGACCAGCAGTAAACAAATAACTTCAAGATCGACGCGTTAGAGACGTGATGGGCATCTCTGGGGGGCTAAACCTAGCGTAGATTAGTAAGGTGGCTATAGCTTCAGCCTAGGTAAGATTAGGCCTAATTAGGCGACCGGGGGTATCGTGAATTTGTCGAGTATATACGGTAACGCGTCGCGACGTGCCACAACGCGTCCGACGTTTGCCTGATTAGATCTGTTAGTGTTTGCGCAGAGATACGTAGCAAATATTAACGACATATATCAGGGTACCCATACCCCTGACTAGCGTCCACGTCAATCCACATCTCAATCCACGAGCCCCAACCGTGGATGGATTGATTACGTAACAATAGGTCTCGTGGATTGACGTTGACGTGGATTGAAGTCAACATATTGATCAATACCGTGGAAGTCGTGGATTGATTCCCTACCCTGGATACCAGCTTATTTTGATACTGATACTGATATGATATATATCAGTATCAGTATCAAAGTATCAACTTTGTATCAGTATCAGGTATCAATATTTACAAGTCTGGTATCAAATGGAAGTTGCCACCTGTGTGGAATGTAAGCAAAATAGTGAGCTCTGTGCAGCTAGAGCTTGGGTGGCGGATCGAGATCGATCTATCTTCTTGGGCAGGTGATGATCAACGCTGCGATGATGGATTAAATACGCACCGCGCCCAAGAGTCCGGACTATGATAAAGTCTTGTAAATTCAACTTGGCTGCTGAACTCAGCGCATGATGAGGCAATCCGGGAGGGATTTCGCGGCTTAGAAGTGGGGAGTCGATGAGGGGATGACTCGGGCCGAGTGTCGCTGGTAATCCGTGCAGAGTAGCGACCATTTGAGGGAGATGAGACATTTCTTCGATGTTTTTTTTGCCTCGGAATTTCCTTGGTAAAAGCAATCGTGATGTCAAGATGATATCGAACTTAGAAAAGGAATGATAAAAAGGGACTCTTTATACCATGGGCCGCCACCATTTCAGGTCCCACTCGCACCCTCCACCCACATGGGCCGCTAAACAATCTAGCACACCCACCTTGCAGTTCGTGTTCCTTGTTTTTGAAAAATTTTCTTTTGGGCTGCTGCACTTGCGCTTCTTGAATACAGCTATACAAATTTTATTGCGACTCGAACAGCATCTGTTTGTTCCAGCCACCTTATCAGCGTCAGCTTTGGACTCTGCACGATCTGATGTTGAGCAGCCGGGGCCGGTGACGGAACCCAGCCAGACCGATACTTTACCGCATCGGCAACCATTCAACAGGCGGCGTGGAGTCCCTGAGAGTGATGTAGCGGGAGACCAACCACCAGCTCATTCCACTCGCTCCAAGCTTTAAAACCGCTATGGGAAATGACATCAAGTTGAATGCAGACGGGGATCCGTTACAACGTTCTGGAGGGTGTGCCATCTTTGATTTGGATAATTGAAAGTATTGCTGAGGGTTAAATTCCGACGTCACCTCGGTCCAGTCTTCAGGCAGGGCTTCGAAGTGAAAAAGCGACGGCTAGCACGGGCTATGGGTGCCGGGGGTTCATCCATTGTGCATCGGCCGGCTGGGTGAACATTGAAACATCTACTGATCCTGCCTAGTGACCATTTGACCGACATCGACAATCCGTGGCCTTTCAGTGGTCCGTTGAATTGCGATCTCAACAGCTGTTTCTATCATATACATGTTTATGACTTCCACAGAGTGCCGGAGATCCTGCGAAGATAGGCAAGACGGAGGATACAGGTGCACTTGTGTATTAGCGCAGGGGAGTCTTGTGTCACAGTCTGGTGGGCAATCTAATATTGAAAAGCTTAGGCTGCCGTTGGTGGATATGCTGCCGAGCGTGTCCGCGGCTGTGAGGCTGAGTTTGAGAGGCTCAGTTCCAGAGGGTCCATGCCTTACTACAATGTCATATACTACGGGTATATTACTCAGGCGGTGTATGGGTTCGTCCTCATAGTAGTAAGCCTTGTCTTTGCGGCCATTAGTCCAGTAGTCGAAGATAACAAGCTTTAGCCGGCTCATGCGTACAGAGCTGTTTGTTTAGATTTCCTCGTCACGTCGTCTACAGAGCGGGCCAGTGGGTAGGTTGGTGTGAATAGTTAAGTGTAAAGCTTCTGTTTTATCGCCTTTAAACTCCAACATAATTGAACATAAAGTGTGTGTGAGCTGTAAAGTAAACAACTCTATTCGATTGAGCGCTGGGAAACTACTCACCTTAAGGAACATCCCCGACACTCGTCTAAGCTACGTAAGCATGTCGTAAATTTGTAACACTAACAGTGCTTCAAGACAGGGGGGCAAAGTTGCAAGTTAGCCAACATCTCTACCTCATGCCAAAACTCAAAGTTGTTGATGGACGAGAGTATTGCCCTTAGGACTTGTCGATCTTCCTCTTCCTCCTCTTCCCCTTTGATAGCCTTAGCTTTTTAGGAATTGAGGACCATAGCATCACGTGCATATTCTCGAAGAGCATCTTTATTCGCCAGTGAAGACATAACAGCTCCGAGTTGTGTCCCCCAACGAGTGTGATGAATACAACATGTACTTCGGCTTCGACAATTCCGTACATGGCGCTGCCAAACATATAAACAGCCCTCAGCATGGCAAGATGCCGATGAAGCATGATCTTGCAATTGAGGTGTGCGGCTTTCTCGTCAAACATTGTACGGACGAACTCGCAGAAAAGAATAACGATGTCTTCGCAAAAGAGATAGAAAAAGGTTACCAGGTGTTGAAGCCGAAAAGGCTTTCTCGAAACAGCCAGGCAAAGCCCCGCGGGGTAAAGCCTCCTGATCATACCGTCCTACCCGGAGCAGACTGTGGGCTGAACGATGAGGGGCCCGAGGATCTGACTGCAGGTGTTGAATCTACTCGGCAACCATCTGATTGTATAATCATTCCTGCTGCAGGATCCTCAGAAGCGGAATCGGCTACGAACTCGGATGATGCCTGCGGAGATGATGGTGGAGACGTAGATACTTCGCCTTCTGTCGCTGATTACAGTGCATCGGTGCCGAATCCCGGGCAAATCAGCATGGAGAAGCAACGTGCAGACCGCGTGGCTAGCGTTGTCGCGCTAGATCATTGCTGCGAAAACGAGGGTGTCCTTGGCGGTGTTAGAGAAAAACCTGGAAATTCCGTTGGGGATGCTCTTAATGAGGACGCCGTGGACAATTACAAGCGGTTCGATGCTCTCCAATCACAGATGAAAAGCAAAGCCGGCAGTCGCTGATAATCATTATTTCCCAGGCCGGTTTTGGATGGGAACGTCTCGACCACGACCGAAAGTGCGCTATGTCGCTGGCTCTCTTAAACCATAGCCTCATGTCAAAATACCACTATACTACATGTGGCGATCACTAGGTCGAATAGCTTCAGTGGGTGCTGCAAGGTGCCTAAGTAGGCCTGGAGATATGGTTGGAAACCGTATGATTCAAGCTAACTGTCTGTGACTGACTTTGAGTGGGCTGAAGGCGCATGGCCAAACGCCTCCATTCTCTTAATCCATACAACTAGTCTATTCTCGTCTGCTTCCGAGAGGCGATGGGCGGGCTAAATTTGCTCTGATTATGGCGCTACACCACTCATTCGGCTTGAGAGAGCCATCGTGGGTATTCCATGCTTCGCAGCCGCTTTCCTAAGCGAAACACCATTTGATCTGACATCCGTGATGGCCTCAGCCATATCCCGTTCATGGTCATCGTTTTCCATTTCCCGGTTTTCAGATTGGGCCTCTTTCCGACTGCCGTCGTCAAACCTGACACGTTTGTCGTTGTGGTGTCTTAGGATAGGCTGCGGCTGATCGTTGGGTACTTTATTGACCATGACGGGATACACCCGGTCCAATAGTCCGGGCAGGCGGGTAGTGGGCATCCCTACTACCAACCGAAGGCTGACCGATTGTGGCTTCCAAATCGGCGCGCAGTGTGACGATCGTAATACGGGCACCCCTTCTGTAAGGTGCCTATATCTGGTGATCTGTCTATTCTGCGTGAGGAAGTAGCTAGGTTTGCAGGCGCAGCCTGCAAAGTAGGCTCTTCCTACTCGAACGGCTTACGTGGCCTCAACCTGATACATGTGTAGATACACACCGCATCCGCAGTGTGGCTGTTCTTGAGCCGCACTGGCATACGGCTAATAGCTCGCGTTAATCTTGCATGAACGGTCGAAGCTGTTGACAAGGGTCTGTCGGGGCTTTCGTGGTGGCTAAGCATCGGGCAGTGGAGGCGGCTCGACCGAAGTGCCAGAGATCAAGGCTGAGCTCTGAAAATACGCCACCTGTCGGCTTGGAGTACCAGGTCCAGGGCCGGGCCGAGCCAATCGCACATGATATTGAGATGAAGTAGTTCCGTTTAATGCATTTACAATGCATTCACAGCCCTCTGTTGTCTACCTTGGCTGCCTCAGGAAACCTAAAAGTTGTTTATATAACTAGCAAGCTCCCCAATGGTGACGAGACAAACCTTTCCCATAATCGGCATACATTTTCCATCTCTTTTCCTCCCAGCGATTTCAGCACCGCAAGTTCGGTATTTTCCGGCTCAGACGACCAGCAATGGAACACCAACCCCGAGCAGCTAAGCGAAAGTTTGGTTTCGAGGGCGAAGACGACAAGACCACATCAATCCGAAGAATTAAATCGTGTTCCCCGCTTACCTCTACCATCTTGGAAGAAACCGGCGATGAGAATGGGAGGGATGATACCGAGAGCTTCACCGAAGAGCAGCAAAAATTCCTTCTCGAAGTGTCCGTGGCGAGGTTAGATGAAAGCCTTGGGTGGTGGGAAATTTTCGACCTTTTTACTTCTCTACACCCCTGGCATCCATTTACTCAAGCCGAGATGCGGCAAGAATGCTTAGACTTGGAATTCAGAGCGAAGCAAGATCAACCACCGGACTTTGAACTCCACGGAGACTTCGACAGCCTCTTCCCCCTGCCCCAGCTGAAAACAAAGGGGGAGGGAGACAGGGTTAGACCACAAGCATTGGCGCCGCCGAGCTTTACGTCCGAACACAATAAGCGCATCATCCACCTCGCTTACAAACCACAGAAGAATAACCAGGGCTGGGAAGAATTCTACAATACCATCAGCACCGAGTTTCCCTGCTTGACTGAGAAGGAGGTGCGCCAACAGTATCTCCATCTCAGGATGCAACGCAACTACGACATTGGTGTCAAGCTATTTCCACTTATGTTCGTGTCTCTTTCAGCAAGGAGATGCGGGAGCTTTCACCAATTACCCAGGAGCTTCGTCTCTGGTCTAAGGTCTTCAGCGAGATGCAAAAGTCAATACCAGACCTCCAAGACACCGAATGGGAGCTTAAGCATAGATTCTGGATACTAAAACGGTACGTCGACAACAGATCCGAGTTCACCAACACTGCCGAAAGGGATATTGTGTGCCTATGCCAGGAGCTGGAGTCTGGCGGCAAGATTGGCCAGTGGGAAATTGTACTCGAGGAATTCAAGAGCAGAAACAAGGGCTACGATTGGTGCAATGTTGAGGATCTGCAACTTCACTACTTGCACCTTAAGGCTGAATCGTCGTGAGGAAAGTGCACTTAGTTGTGAATTGAATCTTCGGTCAACGTCTGGGTTTTTCCTTGTCTGGAGTTAGGTCATAGCATAATTGAAAAGGAATTTCAAAGTCTCAGAACATTTTTCCATTCACATGCCAGTGTCGTAAGCTAATTTCTACGTCTAGACCTGTCTCGTCATAGCCACGTTCCGTATTAATAGCTAGACCGGCGCAGTCGGGGACTGACCCACTGCAGGATAGCGTCCTGCTAAATATAGCCTTGGGAGCCTAGATGCTCCTATACCCGCTGAATGGGGGCTAAATACACATGCATCATATAAATCCGAGTCGGGCAGACCGCGTGGCTGCCTACCAGGACTGGCCTTATATACAGCCGCATCATCCCTCTCCCTCCTATTTTTCTGTATCCAGACTATATCTACCGCGTTTTGTATGATTCAACATGCCCTTTCCATTCACATACATGTGCGACCTCTTTCAGTGCCTCGATAACAATCGACACAAAACATCCCACTTCCAGGGGGAGCTGGTTAGAAAGTGGTTCGCCCAACATCAAGACCTACTCGGTCGACCAGACTTCGACCCGGCCGCCCTTCTGAGAACATTTAATGCCCCTTTGACTTCGTCACTGGTGCCAGTTTGCATGGGGCGCCCCATAGGTCGCTCCGTTCGCGCAACCGACCGTGTCCGTCTCCGTTTGGTTGTTATGCCTAGATCTGAAGATGAAATAACCGAAGTACATAGTCCTTTGGAGAGGCCGGTGTCCGAGAAGTTCGCCGTTGGTACATTGCAGGATGCTGTACTTCTGTCGAATTATCTGAATCGAACGAAACCAATCAAGGGTATTGTTTGGGAACAAATAACTCAGGCTTATAACTAGGAGTCAATAGTGGAAGTACACACACACACACACACACACACAATTTATTCCGCCCGGCGGGCTTAACCCGAAAGGGCAACTATTAACAATTTGACCTTACATTTCCCAAGATATACCTTGATCACCTTAAAGCCCATGCAAAGTCCACTCTAGCTTATTTGCCTTACACTAGAATCTTGGGCCACCTACTTAAAACCCACTACACTGAGGGATTTGGGTGGGGCTTCCATATCCACTACACACCAGGGCGGAGTGGGTTCAACTGGGATTGATTCCAGGGCTGATCAGGGACACGTGGATAACGAGCATATATTATTTCGAAATGTTGCGCCCGCTGTTGACGACGCAGCTGTAACGGTTGTCACCACTAAACGCGCTGACACCGCCACAAGGTGCTGGCAGGGGCTGGTCCCTGCCACAGGCACGGATCACGGTTATTAAAACTTCTCCAACGCGTCGCACATCGCGAGTTTATTTTCTTTCTTCTTCTCTCCTTAAGCTTAGAATCTCCGTACATAGTGCCAATACAACAGCTTCCATGCTGGACATTGCTGACCGTTACAGCTGCCTCCCAGTCTGGCCTCGACTCCTGGCTGGGTGCTTAGTCCCGAGCTCATTCTTTCGATCTCGCTGGCTCAAGGGTCTTCGGCCCATTCGTTCTCCTGCCGAATCTGGTCCTCCTCTTCAGGAATAAAGTCGTTGGTGATATTGAATGTCCTACGGATCTCCTCTGGGGTTTTGCCTTCGATCATATTCGCAACTGTCTTGCACCCAAGGTCGAGGAGTGCCTTGATGTCCAAATAATTGGCAGCGAGAAGAATCTCAAAGAGCATCTCCTGGTCTACCTCCATATACTTCTGATCCCACTCGTCGATTGCAGCATTCTCAACACAGGACTCGCTTTTGAGATCTTGGGTGGGGAGAGGATCGTCACGGTGATGTTCGCACCACATGATAATCTTCTCGAGAACGGGCTGAGTTACGTTTGGGAGAGGCACAGGCTGGGCGGTGGCCGCTTCGACACCCAAATCGCCAATTAGATTCTTTAGAAGGATGGAGCGCTCAGCAATTGGCAGGCCAACAAGCACGATGCCGCCGTCGTTGCATTTGAGCTCAAGCTGACTCTTCTCGCGCGCGGCATCTTGGTGTTGAGGCATCTTGATAGTTCACCGTTGGCAAAATTTGGAAGTAGATATGCTTACTTTTTGGGTGACTGACACTCTGTTCTCGAGCCAAAATTGCAGAGTAGAAATTGAACGGGATATATAAATCCTTGGTGAGAGCTGGTGCATTGTACTTTACTATGAAGTAGAACGACCTTTTGAAATAGGCGCAATCCTATGTATAACGGCGAAGGAAAGCAACTTAGGCATTTAATTCCATATGTACATATAAATGCATAACCCCTAGTTCTAGAAGGAAGTTAAAATAAAGTACGCAAATAAGTACAAGAAAGTACGCCCAACGACTTTTATACAGACGGTTTAGGAACTTAGTACAATGCCGAATATATAATACACAAAGCCCACAACTTCCCTGCATATATTCAAGACGGGATATTGTTGTCGCACGTCTTTCAAGGTTCCACTGATCATGTCATATTCGAGGACTTTATCCGGCATCTACTTCGTCCTTGTGGGAAGTTTCCGGGACCCAACTCCGTCCTGGTGATGGACAATGCAAGCTTTCACAGAGAATAGAAAATAAGGGAATTGTGCTCTGCTGCGGGTGCCGAGGTCCTCTTTCTTCCGCCGTATTCACCAGGTCTGAATCCAACAGAAGAGCATTTCGGGGAAGTAAAGGAGTTCGTGAGAAAAGAGTGGATGGAAAATCATTCATGCATTACCTCATGCGAGAGGCGGAACTGCACGGAAAACCTATTGAGAGCGAGGGCGCCATCCGAGTGCACACGAGGAAGCTCGGTGGCTTGTATAGGAAGTACAACGCCCGGCCGCTGGAAAGGTCGCTCATGGATCACCTCCGGAATGTCGCCCGGTCCAAAATCACGCCCAAGTGGAGGTTAAGGCGAAAGCCGAAAATAAAGCCTTCTATGGGCGCCGATTTCTTTATGTATCATCTCCATTTCCTCTAGGTTCGAGACACCGCGGCTTTCCATATCGGGCTTGACCGGATCGACAATACATGCCTTTGCCTCTTCTACATGTTTACGGGCTGCCGAAAGCATGAATTGGTGTATACAAAACCTAAAAATCCCCAGCTCGAAAGGCATATCTCTGCATCTGTGTTAGGTGGATCTCCCAGGATTACCAGTTCAAACATGGGATGCTAGCACTCCCACAGATGCTCTTTAGCCACTCTGGAGAGATCCAGGCGGCCGTCATCCTCCGCACCCTTAAATCCTTCGGGATAACTAAACTCGGTTATCACACTGGAGATAACGCCACTTCAAATGATACTCTACTCATTGAGCTCTCTCGGTCTCTAAAACTTGAACTTGGGGTTTGTATACACTATTTAACTTTTAGATGGGTATTCACTTATATCGAACAGATTGATTATGATCCAATTACGCACCGCATCCGCTGCCTTGATCATATTCTTAACCTTGCCCTTCAAGCCTTTCTCCTTGCCACCTCAAAAGAAGCTCTCAAATCTGCTCTTGCGGCTGTTGAAGAGACGGAAGACACCGACCCTTACGAGTTATTCTCCGCCTATCTTGATGTACCGGTCGTTGAAGATAACCCGGCCTCAATAAGAGCTCATGAACAAGCCCGGAGAAGAGGGAGTAAGGTTAAAGCGAAGCATAAAGGTTTTGAAGGATGGGGTGCTACTACTGCGCTCCAGAAGCTTCATAACCTAGCTGTATGGCTTCGAAACAGCTCTATCCATCATGATCGATGGATCGAGGCTGTCGGCATTGCATTAGGGATTGATAACGACACTCGATGGTCCTCATGGTATCATCTCATCAAGCGTACGACACGCAAGGCGCGAGAGATTAAGGAATTTATTGATAAACACCCTGAATGCGATAGCTTTCGACTCAATGGCGTTGAGTGGGATACACTTAAGCGTACAGAGAGGTTTCTCTCTGTATTTGCTAGTGGTACACTATGGGTTGAAGGCAGTGAGGCTTCGTTATCCCAGAGCCTTACCCTGATGGATGCTATCCTCACCTTCTTTGAGGATCAGAAGGTATATCCTATTTCATCAAGAAAACGCTTAAAACTAATGTTTTATAGGTGCTATATAAATCAGGCCCAGAGAAGGACCTCCGAATGGTTCATTCTATTGACATGGGCTGGTTTATCCTTGATAAATACTACGCCCTCGTTGAGTCAACGCCAGTATACGCCTCCGCGATGCTTCTCGATCCCTCGAAGCGGAAGCATTATCTTCTTCAGAACTGGCCTGAAGGGTGGCATCAGAAGACTATTGATGCTGCTTATTCGATCTGGCAGAAGGAATACGCGCATCTCCCTCATGAATCACTCCCTGCTGCTGCTGCTGCTGATATCGATACGTGCCATCCATCCTCGAAGAAGAGGGTAGAGAATGAATTAGACCGGCTGAAACGTCGTCTAAGAGTCCAACCTACTTCACAAGAGGATGAAGATACGTTTATGGCGTTTATTGAAGATAAAACTATCGATCTTGATGCTCTAAAGATAACTCCTCTTCAATGGTGGTTACTTCCAGAGCAGCGCCGGCGCTATCCTCGCCTCCACCGAATGGCCATCAATATCCTCTCAATCGCACCCTCATCCGCTGAACCAGAACAACAATTCTCGGGCGCACGCCGTACACAGAGCTGGGATAGGCTTAGGTTATCGCCAGAGAACCTCCAGAGGTTAGAGTGCATGGGTAACTGGTTTGCGAGGAAGCTCATCTCTTCGGAGGAGCTGCTAGGGATGATTGTAGGGGCTGAGGAGGTGGACGAGATGGATATTGATTTCGACGAGGAGGATTGGGATGTATAATATAAAGTGGCATATTTTGAAGAATCGAGCATATATACAGTATCTACCTTCCCTACCTACCTTATCTTCTACCCACCAATCTACCCACTACTCTACCCACCACTCTACCCACCACCCTACCCACTCTACCCGGGTAGGGTAGAGGAGACCACTCCTCTACCTGGGTAGGGTAGAGAAGTGGGTAGAGCTCCCTCTACTCTACAATGCCCAAGTATGCGTCGAGGACGCCTGATCCGCCCCACCCAGTTAGATAGCATCGGCATCCAGTCAGAATTCATTGCCCAAGTCTCTCTCATGAGCCAGACACATATCGGGAATAGGAGCCAACAGGAGGCATGAATAAAGCCTGTGTAAGAGGTCTCATGTTACGTACTCTGGGCTAGTTACGGGCACATGGGTTGCATGGGGCCAACTGGAACGACAGCAATAGTATTACTTTTTATTTATTACAAAATATAAGTTCTTGTTATAGGATTTCAACATGAGGTCTGCTCTCGAGCGTCCCCACGCAGCCCTGGAGGTGAAGATGTGTTGGCTCATTTACAGGTGAGTGGTCTGGCCGGGTATCGAGGTAGGATCAGGCAGAAGTCAGCCACAACACCATAGTCTAACTCGTTTAAGCTAAGGGTATTGTTGGTACGGCCCTGATGCCGTAGGTCAGGGGGTCTTTACACGTGCAAATAGAGGCGAGCAAAAGCCGTACGTCTGGGTACGGGTTCGATTCTTGCTACGGAAGGAAGAAGGGAAGCCATCGCCATCGTGGCCGCCGAAGCGCTTGGTATAGTAGGCAGCCCTTCTGCTGACTAAGCCAGACCGGCCCTTCTAATTGGCCACAGCCGGGCCGGGCGTGTGGCCCCTTGGATTGCCCTCAAACCCACAGGTATAAAAATATAGAGCATTGTACGCCAGCATGCTTGAATACACGACGGCCCTGTCTCGTGCTCACCTTGCCTCATCATTGTATCTACTGTCTCCCTTCGATTTTACAATTCCTCAGCCTCGAGTATCAAGACGCAATGGCAGAGCGCGGAGTGTTGCACATCGAGGTCTCGTCAACAACCAACTCTAAAGCTGAGTCATCCTCCAATGTCAGCGGCATCACCGAGACCATGATCAATACCTTCCGCCAATTCGCAGCCAAGACGGAGGACGGGCTCTATCCACACCCTTCCGCAGGGATTACTGCCTTCTCCGCGTCCGCCCCGGAGACCTCGACCTTTATCCCCAAGTCCAAGACCAGCAGGGAGCTCAAGACCGCGCCCAAGGAATACACCACCACCACGACGGCCGAGGTCATCTTCCGCGACATGGAGCTCCTCGCGCGGCTCGCCAACGAGCTCTCGGCCATGGACAACGTCATCATCAGGCAGACCGAGTGGCGCCTCACCGACGCCACCCACGCCGCCATCTGCCGCGAGGCCCGCGTCAAGGCCATGAAGGACGCCGTGCAAAAGGCCGAGGACTACGCGGGCGTCGTGGGGCGCGAGGTCGTCGCCGTCAGGGTCGAGGACGGCCCTGCGAATATCGCCCACTCGGGCCCCATGCAGCAGAGAGCGCGCGGGCGGCAGGCCCCGCTGGCCCAGGTCCCACCGCAGGCTTGGAGCCCGCAGGCTACCACGTCGACGGAGCAGGGCGTGACGATCAACGGGCCTGCGTTGGAACCGAGCACTATCACTGTTAGTGCGAGGGTCGATGTTAATTTCGTGTCGAAGGATGGGGAGCCGATGGACGACTCTGAGTGATTGTGGGTGTGGCAAGTGACTGGGTTCGTGTCCACTTCCGATGCCCAAAGAGCGGTAATGGGTAGATTACAAGAGGTTCGGGTTGATATTTTCATGCGCCTTTGCCTCATACTGGCCACGTGGTCTCTTGGGTGGTAAAATAACAGCTACTGGTACTTAAAAGCCACCTGACATACGGCTGTGGCTACAATACCGAGGCGCGCTGCAAGTGCAGCATCAAATCGACGTGTCATCATGGTACCACAGTCCGTTTCCCGCATGGACCCTCCAGAGGCTCCATTATTGTAATTGGATGGCTGTCATTGTCTGGGCAAATCGTATCCGTGTCTTGGCTTGCCTCTTCCGTTCCCCTATCTCCCTATGTTGGCGCTGAAGGGCTGCTCATGCCGCGCCAGAGATTGCTTTGCCGGGAAGTTGTATTCGGAAATGTGTCGGCCATTCGTTGCCCTATGAGGTAATCAAGAACCGTTTGGACCCTTTTTTCTCAAATCGTTATCTCCTTATTCTACATAGGAAATAATTTAAAGCTCCCATAGTGCGCCTTCCTTACCTTCCTCCTCCCCTCTAACACAAGGGCCAATCAGAAGCCAGCTCAAAGGAGGAACCATTATTACCTATGAAACAATCAATTCTGAGACTGTAATTAGCTATACTGCGTTACCATTACCAAGGCTCATATTACCCCGGTCCGGTAGTCACTTCCCCGCCCTTGGCTCGGAACCAGCGCTGAGGCATCGTCTTACCGCTTTGTCCTCGCAAGCCGCTCTCATTCAGATGCTCAGTGGGCACGCCTCGAGACATCCAAACCCAACCCGCAAAGACGGCAAGAGTGGCGGGAATGGAAAAGGCCCAAAAACCCAGAAATTTGTCTGGATTACTGGAGATTCGTCCCACTGGAGTGAGGGAAGGGAAAAGAGAGCTGCGAAAAAGGTACCCGGAAGAAACGCCATGGTCATGATGGCGATGGCCTTCATGGACGCGCTGTCTTGTTTGGCCGACTTGGCGAGGGCGATGCTGGATGATGCGTCGTAGCGTGTCATGAGGTTGAAAATCTGGACTCAATCTGTCAGCAATACAGTTGGTTCTATGTTAGAGAGAAGGAGGATCCGGATCTTTGACTGACAACAGTGAGTTGGTTCTTGGCCCGCTCCCGCAGATAGTCGATGCGAATCTCCCATGACGCTAGCTGCTGCTGGAGAAGATTGATGATAGCGACGACATCGGCGGCTTGGGCATCGGTCAACGCGAGATTGATGATGCCGGGGTGATTGACATGGTCCGCGGCGCGAAGTAGTAGCCGGATTTGTCGAGCATTATCTTCGAGAGAGACCATGACGGCGCCCATGGAGCGGGAGGCGAGTGACAGTTCTTCTAGGCTCATGGGCGGCGCGTTTGCCTGCGAGAGGTCGGGTGCCCACGGGTTATACCCCGTCTTCCACTCAAGGTGGTTGATTTGGCACTGAGACTTTATTGTCCACCGGAGAGTTCGCCGCAACGCCTCGGTTGCCAATATGGTGAGCAGGCAGAGGGGATGTCTGACGATTGCGACCTGCGACTGCAGAGCGTGCCACCAGTGCTCGACGTGCGCCAACTTGGCCGGCGTGTTGGGGCGAGCGAGGAGAACCCCGCTGGTCACGCGGGTATGACGATGGAAAGACCATATGACACAGTATGTATAAGAACTGACCATAAAACGGAGCACGTCGCCGTCGACATCATGTGAGCCCGGAGGGAACAAGTCCACACCTTGTATGCCGTGACATAACAGATGCAAGGCTGTGGGGTCCAGGTCGAACAAGCGCCAGAGCCTGAGGACGTCGTCTTTTGCGGCGTTAAGCGCCGGTGGCTCCCAGGCATGGACCGGCCCAGTGGGTGGGTGGCGTAGGTGCAGCACGACAAGGCTGAATATCGGAAGACTTCGTGACTCCGACTCCCTAGTTTGATCAATGCGTTCGAGGATGCTTGGAAGGGGCAGTGATATTCTGCTGAAGCGTGCGCCAGCCGCATCTGTGTCAAGCGTGATGAATTCGTGATCGGCGGGGGAGGGAATGAAATTGATTGTACTAAAGTCGGATACCGCTTGTCTCCGGAGACCCTCCATGACCGTTTCAAGACTTTATACACGCAAGGGAATGGTATTAAATCTCGCAACAAGATTTACATGAGTCACGGAAGTCGATATGCCTAGTGATAAGTTGTCTAGTTTTGGTGAAGGGGGTCATTTTCTGCGCACCAGTCGCCAGTGCTTGTCAGCCCCAGAGCAGACCGGATGCCTGCATGCATGCAACCCCAAACACCAGCCAATCAGCTGACAAATAAGAAGGCGGGGTGAAACGGTTCACCGCGCTCTATAGCCTTATGAGGGAGCTTCTTCTCCGATTAGAGGGCGGAAATCTCTAGTCGGGGCGTAGATGGCAGGTATAAAGAGGCGATTGTTGGGTATGTGTGTATTGATACGGCGAGGATGTCTAGGGCCCATACTAGTCATAGCGAGCGTGGCGGTTTCAGAGTATGGAGATTGGCGTTTTGATTCGGGAATATAGATGCACACTCCTATAACCATGAATTCTCTTTGAAAATTCTATCCCAGAGCAGAGGACCGCTGCCACTAACGTATGTAGACTGGGGATATGGTAACCCGTGCCCACATAATTACCGACTCACGAACCTGCTTTATCCAAGAGCTGCAACGATATCTGAGCTGTTTCCTAGGAACCCTATGCGTCGAGTTCATCAGTGACGTGCATTGGAATATTCGGTTCCACATAATATGCTTACCATAACCATCCGCGTTGTATCTTGTCATCTGGGTTGCGTAGGGCGGGCTGATGGTGGCACTGATGTCATCCACGTACACGGTATCGTATCCTGCTTGTCATGTCAGCAAGGCAAAGCCCACCACACACACCATCGCCACGCTTGATGGGGGTCTCTTGCCCTTAAAGTACGCGTCGACCAGGGTGCTCCAGACGCACTGGTCGGCGTTGACGCCGCCGAAGAAGATGGTGGTGATGTCGTTCTCCTGCAGCCAGATGCCAAACGGGGTCTGGGGCCCCCAGAGGCCGCTGAGGCGGTTCTTGTTGAACAGGAGGTCGGTGCCGGCGGCCAGCCCCTCGTCCATCATGGGGCCCAGCACACCCCAGGGGCGTGCGTTCCAGGCGCCGCGCATGAGCATGGGCCCGGCGTCGACCGTCTGGGTCCCGTTGCCGTAGGCGTCCAGGGGTACGATGTCCATGTCGCTGCCGAAGCTCTGGTCGGCGAGGTCCGACTTGTTGGTGGTGAAGCCGGCCTTGAAGGCGGGCGGCATTGTGAGCAGGTCGTAGCGCGTCAGCCCCCAGTTGACCCACGTCACCTTCATACCGACGCCCCGGAAGGCCCGGATCATGTCGACGGCGGGGTCCGCGGCGGCGGCGCGCCCGGCCGAGGCTGAGGGGTTCAGCGCGGGGTGCACTGGTCGTGATAGTTAGTCCTGCTACGAGCCCTGAAGTGTTGCATTCTAGAACATTCCAAGACACGAAAGACGGGGATCCGTGGCAGGAGAAGAGTGATACTTACGGAACGTGTTCTGCATGTCGATGATACAAAGCACGGTTCTGTTCGGCTCGATGAGCACCGCCGGGCGCGACCCGCGCATCGGCACCACGCGCGGTGCCGTCACGCCCATGACGTCCGCCCTCGTCAGATCGACGGTGCCGTTGTCGAGTACTTTCCAGTAGTTGTACGCGTTGCCCAGCGTCTTGACGGGGCCGTCGAAGCCGCTGCCGACCATCCCGTAGGCCTGGCGGCGCTCCAGTGGCAGCGGTAGCGGCGCCTCGTCCGAGAACACGGCCGCCGCTGCCGCCGTGACGGACAGGAAGAGGCTGAGGATCTGCATTGTGGGGCCTGGGTGCGTCACGGTTCAGGTCTGCTGTGGTGACCTAGAGATGGAGACCATATCGGCCGTCATGGCGGGCGGATAGCCTGGCTTTTATTCCTCGGCCGGCGGGGTGGCTTTAGGAGGGTCGGTGATCGGCGGTGAGTCGGATAATAGGAGGAAGTGGTGGAACCGGCTTAGCACACGAGGTGGCCACGGGCGTCCTAGTAGCAATACCTTGGTCGCTGCGGCGCTCTTCGAATAGAGTTTCAGCAGATGGCATTTCTGTGTGGCCAAACATACGATGATCATGGACGTCGACGCGTTGCTTTGGCAGCTACTTAGGCACACAGGAGCATTTCGCATTGTCGCTACTCACATGACTTTCTCCGCAAAAAAAAAGGCTAATTTGTGACTTCCGAAGCGGTTATGACAGAGTCCCTGCTCTATCTGGGCAGCTACCGTGAGAAGCCAATATATTAACCTCTAGCAACCCCTGAGAAGGCACAAAGGCAAAGAAAGTAGCTATATCGTAGTACTGACCTAATATATCTGACAGGACGCATTGTCTTATGTGAAGAATAAGGTTTGATTGATTGAAAAAGCATTATATTGCCTACTTAGTCCTGACTCGCCAGGACGTCCGTCCGGTCTCCTTGGAGGTGATGACCCCACTTTGCGTGCATGGGGAACTGTTCATCTCACCCAGCGTCCCTTGACCGGTATGTAGATCGGACAATTAAAAATCAAGATCGCTCGGCGAATCGAGGCCCGTGTTCCTGCATCGACGCTGCGGGGTGATGTCGGCTTCGGTTCCTCCCGTCTACTCCGGTTGCCGCTTGCGCCTTTTTACTTAGAACACCCCGCTGAACTTTACGCCGGATCTGTTCCGGTGCCTGGCTACCTACAGCGGGGCGCAAAAAGTCTCAGGGCACTATCAAATCCTACCTATATAGCAAGGCTGCTGTCGGGATATTTTATTGCCTGGCTGGTGCTGCCTGGTTGCCTACGTTAGTAGGAGGTATCGCTAGTGAATCCATGGGGTTGGTTGGGTGTGTACGGAGTGATGGATAACATGAGTCTTCGATAATGGCATGCGGCGGCGCCAACGCCACGCCCCGATTAGCTTGGCATAATACCCCCACCCCTTTCCATCCTTTCCATCTTGTTGACTTAATAAATGTCCTAGGCATGCCCTCATGGTATAGAGTCTCACCTTTTGTGGCGCTACACTTATATCCTCAGCTATGCTACACCAGAGACCCAAACAACTCAACGTAATCAACGAGTTGATCAACGAGTTGATCAACGGCCAACTCAACCAACTCAATGGAGGACTTTATTAGTAAGCTGCCCAACTCAATATTACCTTGAAATTGGTGGATCTCGTTGATTTCGTTGATATAAAGTGGGTCTACTAGCCACTGTTAGTGACTGTAACTGCGGACTGGTATAAATCCTAACAGCGACCCCGTAACTAAGGCTATGTACGTAAGGCAGATCACCTAATTTCCCTGGCCGCCACCTCCTTTTACCCTCAATTCTGCTTGTAACTTCCACATCGATTTCAACAGCTACACCGATTGCATTGCGTAACTAGCTCAGGATGAGTATTCTATCAGATTCTGACGCCATCACTGCTGTTGACGATGATGGAAATTTTAGGTCGTCTCCAGCGCCTTCTACAACTTTCACGCCATTCTCGCCAGCTCGACGTTCTAAGTCCACCTCGCCAGATTCCACTACCAAAGAGCGGCAATATGAAGAATCTCTTTGGCGCCGTTTCCCCGGCTTCACCTGGTCTCAAAGGGTTAGAGATACTAATTCCTGGGCCTGGGAGTATGGGTACGATATCCAGAAAGGCAACGACAGGAAGTGGGTTTGCAAAATTTGCATCCGCAAGAACACTCTTAAGCCAAAGACCTTCACATCAACGGGCATCCAAAATACCCTAAACCACCTCTATGACGACCACAGGATTTGTGCGCCTGAAGGGAAGACAAAATCAGCCTCGCAGCTAAGAGCAGAGGGCCGGAAGGCCAAGGGACAGTCAACCATCGCCGAGTTGATGAAGCTTGATTGATACCAATAAGCCTAGAGAACAAGCAATTGCGAATGGCTTCATCAAGAACTTCGACAAGAAGCATTTCCAACGACTTCTAATGGAATGGATCGTGGAGGCCAACCTCTCGTTCGAAACGGCAGAACACGACAAGCTCAGGAAGATTTTTGCATATCTGAACCCTTGCGTGAAGCTCTGTGACGCCAATCTTTCCGCAACATCTATTCGCAGGAAAATCGTGGCATCATACGAACAGCACAAGACGAAGGTTATGGAGGTCCTCCAGAGCTCTCCCGGCATAATTCACGTCTCTTTTGATGGCTGGAGGTCCGGAAATCGGCACGCGTTATATGGGATTATGTGCTTCTTCCAAGACGAGAAAAACAAGCCCCGCAAAATCGTCCTTAGAGTACCCGAGGTCTCTACTCGCCATTCTGGCACAAATATTGCAGCAAAAGTCCTCGAGATTATTGATTCATATGGTATAAAGAATAAGATCGGGTATTTCACGCTTGATAACGCCGAAAACAACGACTCAGCAATGACTGTAATCGGAGGAGAGTTGGGCTTCGATGGACGCAAGCACAGAGGTCGATGCTTTGGCCACATACTCAACCTCTCTGCCAAAGCATTGCTTTTTAGCTCCAATCCAGAGGCCTTTGAGAATCAGCTTTCCGGCGCAGCAGCGTTATCTGAAACTGAACACGATCTTTGGAGGAGGAGAGGGCCAGTCGGGAAGCTCTATAACCTCGTTGTTAATATCGACAGATCTGATGTACTGAGTTACCTTCTTCGAGGTGTTCAGCAGGCTGATATGGACCAATCTATCGATCCGAGAGTTCGAGCGAGGAAGCCTCTGAACATCGTCGTCGATAACGATACCAGATGGCTGTCCCAGCTCTACATGATCCGCCGCGCGATAAAACTCCGTCCTTACCTCGATGTGATGATTCTTAAACACAAACAAGCTTGGGAGCAGGAAAATAGGTCGAAAAAGACGGGCCTGATGAGGAGGTCAGCTGTTCAACCGCGAATTTGCCTATCCGAAAACCAGCTTTCAGACAAGGACTGGGACGTCCTCGAACACCTCGCTACGATTCTTGGATTCTACGAGGTCACCGTCAAAACCCTTGAGGGAGACGGTATTCAACGCAAACGGAAGAGAGGGTGGGTCGGCTCGTACGGAAATATCTGGGATGTCATCCAAGGCTTCGAATTCCTAATGGCAAAACTGGAGGAGTACAAGGCAGTCGCGGCGGATTATCCTGATCCCGAACACTCCAGGATCAACATCAACCTAGGGTGGCAGAAGCTCAACAAATATTACACAATTCTCGACGAGACACCAATATATTACGCGGCGTTGGCTCTCCACCCTGCGTATCGATGGTGTTGGTTCGAAGAACACTGGGGAAAACATCCGGATTGGATCGCAACTGCGAAAGAGATGGTTCAGAAGGTATGGGAGACCGAATATCGCAACCTCGAGGTGGTATTGAGCCCGGGAAATGAGCCCGTTGCTAAACGGCGAAGGAAGTACCAAAATGCCTTCGAGGAATACTGCGAACAGTCACGATACGAGCCATCAAGCCGGTTATCGACGCCTACGACTACGCCAGCGAGGATGAGGTCTTCTGCGACTCCTGAGTCCCTGAGGGACGAGTACGAGGCGTGGCAACAAAGCTGGGTTCCAACAGACACCCATATTCGAGACCCCAGCGCATATTGGCAGGATAACCGAGCTCAATATCCCCGCCTCTCTCGAATGGCTCTTGATTTCCTCACGATCCAGCCGATGTCAGCCGAGTGCGAGAGGCTCTTTTCTACCGCAGGTCGATTGGCGACTCCCCTGCGCAGCCGCCTCGAAGTCGATATAATCGGGATGTGTCTAGTGCTGCGTTCGTGGCTACAAGCCAAGATAATCGACGACCTGGATCCTCTGTTCGTTCCCACGCAAATCGAGGTCGAGAGCAGCGCCAGAAGCGAGGCAGGCGCAAGAGAGTCAATGGCGTCATTTCTCGGCCGAGCGAGAGAGCTGGCAGAAGAGGAGAACGGGTGGGAATAACTGGTGGAGCATGTCGCGAATATCTCGTCAACTAGGCCAACTGTGACAGGACAAGAGCACGAACGAGGTCGAGTGTGACTTGGGTAAAATGATTGTTTACGAGTAAAGGAAGAGACGCCTAAGGAAAACTCCGACTTAAGCTATTTAAACAATATTCATAAAGTGAGACTATTCATAAAGTATGAAAGTCACATGATCGTTCCCTCACACCAACTCAACGTCAATCCATTCAACGAAAGCGTTCAGTTGATCAACTCAACGAGAGGTCGGCTATTACTAAGCCAATTCACTCAATATAGGTCGTCCGTTGAGTTGGTTGAGTTGTTTGGGTCTCTGGTTGGGGCTTTGAGAAGGTATTTTGAGGTCGTCACAGTACTTATCTTGTGGAATTTTTGCTTCCACAAAAGCTAGAGTCTGTGGAACATACTCTGTTGCCCACCTATTTACTAATTTTAGAGAATCATGTAGCTGGCGGCCTGGTTGTGCGGCCGAGGGATTCACCTGAAAAGTACAAATGGAAGGAATAAAAAGTTCTGCCCGTCCAGTTCCTTCTCCAAGAGGAAAAGCGCAATGTAGTCACCGCAGCCCCCCGGGCTAGGGTATGTGGCCGACTGGAGGCTCACCTCTGGGTGGTCCGAGTTGCTAAGAGCCAATTTGGTCATATCAATAAGCTCGCTATCGTGGATCTTGAAGCCTGTCTCTTCCTCAATCTCCTTCGCAGCCAGTGGGATCGACGGCAGTACAAATAGCCGAGGAGGATCCCTTCGAGGAAGCCGAGGCTGAAGATCTCGAAGAGGTCAACAAGGATGTCGCTGCTGAATGTGCCGGCAAGAAACCAAGCCACGGCGCTCTTAAAGGTCCCTAATGATGTCCCCTATACTCGACAAGCACTTTCGACCTCCTCAAGTTCATAGAGTACGAAGTAGCAGCATTGACACTGCGATCCCCGCGTGACATTCGTCGTTGCTGGCAAGTCAAGTTCGTTAAGGTAAAACGATACATACGGTACCTTAGTTCCATGCACTATACGCACCGAAGGTGCCTTCTGAAGCTTTTGCTGGATTAGTCGTCCTGATTCTTCTCCCATTGGGCTGGATAATGTAGCTGAATCCATTCCTTTCTCGTGTAATCGGCTTGCCATCATGCCAATACCCAACGGCCTTCCACTGGTCTGTGTCGATCGTCAGTGTGGTCTAGATACACACTATCTTGGCGTTGGTGGGGGGCGTATACCCCAGCCACCCAACACTGGAAGAGAGTACGTCTTGCGGGTCGCTCCCTGGTACGCAAAGAAATCACGCAACGGAGTCGGGCTGGAGATGATTCAGACGTGTACTTGGCCGCGACCTGATTGTGTCTATATCCCTGTCCGAGCAGAGACCGGCCCTTCTGATTTGGTGAATGGCCCCTGCTAGATTCCTGTTGGAACAGCTAGGATTGCCTATATGATGCCTGTGAACTTTTGACAACCCGTTTCGGCCCGAGAAT
Source organism: Diaporthe sp. PMI_573 (assembly GCA_021399435.1). Classification (NCBI taxonomy): domain Eukaryota; kingdom Fungi; phylum Ascomycota; class Sordariomycetes; order Diaporthales; family Diaporthaceae; genus Diaporthe; species Diaporthe sp. PMI_573. The sequence goes on from JAJTUP010000056.1 coordinate 329,440, forward strand.
AGTGATGTTATCATTATGTGCAGAATGAAAAACGCAGCAAGAGATCCGGTAGGGACCTGTTTCAAAACTATAAATACCCGGGGAGTCTTCGTCGCCTCTCCCTTCCAACACTTTGACGTACACAGAGGTATATTTAAAATGCTTACTCTTGGCAAATAGCGGGGTAGCTTAGTAAGAGTCTAAAGTGTACTTTATTTTATGTGGTGTGTGCAGCTATTTTTTTAATACTCGGTGGGCGGCCAGAAAGAGCAGGATTTCATGAAAAATGTCAAAGAATTCCGTGGCCTTTTACGGCGGTCGATAGTGATGCGTCGTTGTGTAATTTGCTGTATAGTGATAGTACGAGCGGTGGCTATCATATCTTCGCTCGAACTGAGCGAAGTAATTATGGCAGTTGTGGTGAATCGCCCTCGCATAAATGAGCAGGCTACCCTGGGCATCCATCTTCTATCTAGAGAGAGACAAAGCGCCTCGAACGTGTTTGCACATACCAAGAGGTACAGTTTATCAAGGAGTGGAAGACTAGTCATCACACAACCCTGAACAAAATGCCTCTTCCCGATGGCGATCCTATGACAAAGGTCTTCATGGTCACGGCGCAACACCTCAATTGATAGTCTGGAGGCAATCAGAGTGAATTCTGGCCGTTGCAGGTAATCCAGGACTCATATGCACTCATCGTAGCTCGTGGCGACCGAGTTGCTATGGCGTCCTCGAGCGTCTGTAAACAAGCATTCCAATCGTTCTCTCCCTTCAGAAATGCAACTAGAGATTCTTTATCAACTACTTATTATTTGCTACCTGCGGTAGCAGCTTCATGAACGAGCCATCTAGATTTCGGCCCTTGCGTTTGGAAACAAGTTTAAACCCGAAATCTTCATTTCATACATCATCCTGTCTGGAACAAACCCCCTGCATCCTCGTTTTCCTGAGCACCAATGCTGCTAAATCTCCCAAGCCTCCTCTCGTCAGCAACTCTAACACTTGCAAGTGAGCTTGCAACTCCCTTCCCATCCAGTTTCGCAGCTCAATAGCGTTGAGGGTGTCCAAACCAAAGGCTGTAATGGTTGTCGTCGTTTGTTGGGCCACTATTGCTTCGGCAGGTAGCATTAAAATGGCGCCCAGCTTGTCCCGCAAGGCTACCGTATTTTCTAAGCAAATTCAGACAACCCCCTAGGCTGACACAGGCTTAGCTTCAACGCCACCAACGCCACACTAACCATATCTAGCCTAGCAGTCCTTGAACGCGTCCTTCAACCTTTCGCGTTGTTTTGAGGCCTTCGTTGACTTTTTGGAACTATCTCCAGTACCTATCACCATGGCGGCAAATATCAAGCAGAAGAGGCCAGGGCCAAAGCCAAAGCCTCTTTCAGAGCGAAAGGAACCACTCTTTAAGCCTATTAGACGCGTAGAGCGTTCCTATAAACACCGCAAACGTATTGAGGTCCTCCTCTTTCTCCAAAAGCATCGCGTCCTAGGGGCTCTAGGCGAAAACGGAGGACCTATCCGATCAGATCTCCCTTCCTCAACAGCTGGATATCGCCCTCCTACTATCTCCGAGGCCTCTGAATTCTTCAAAATACCCAAGCAGACAATATATAGTTGGTGGAAGTCAAGAGACAAGATCGTGGCAAGAGAAGACTCACGTGAGTATACTCCTAAATGGCCAGAACTTGAGGACCAACTCTATAAGGCTTTCTTAATACGACGGGCGGAGAATAGAGTGGCTTCTGTTGGCTGGTTCCGTCGGGAATCTAGAAGACTCTTTAAGGAGATATACCCTGAGAATTCAAATTTATTTGTCTTTTCAAGTGGTTGGTTCCAAGCGTTCTTAAGGAGGCATATTATCTCACGACGGAAGGTTACTAAGAAGGCTACCAAATTGCCTGAAGAGTATCTTCAAGTTGTGAATAATTTCGTCAAGTTTATCAGAAGTGATGGGAAAATAATATTGTAAAACGATGCCCTCCTGAATTCACAGAGAATTCACGGAGGATTCCCTAACTATATAAATACACGGTGAATTAACAGTGAATACACCGTGAATTCACCGTGAACGAATGGATTCACGGTGAATTCACGGGAAATTCACCAGTGATGCACCGTGGGGTGCATCAATTCCTCGCTCAAAATGACTTGGCTCCACCCAAGTCCATCCGGTATATGCAACCAACGGGCGGATGAACTCCGAGGGGTTCATGTAGCCACGTCGGGCGAAGCCCCTTCTCGTTGACCCCTAGCTAAGTTCATCCAGAGTATGTGATGAAAAAAAAGGGGGTAGATGAATTCACAAGGAATTCACGCAGTAATGTCCTGAAAAGGCAGCGAAACCAGAGTGAAACCTATTGTGTTGATGGTGTAGGTATAGGCTTGGGTGGTAGTATTCGGGGGCAGGAGGTGGTTGGCATGTACGCCTGGTCTGCTTCGCTGGTTAGTGGGAGCTCCGCGACTGTTTGCTCGCCCTTCCATGGGTGGGCGCCAAAGCTTCCAGCCGCGGTACAGCGGGCTGTTGCGGTCGACCCATCGCGGGATTGGGTACTGGTGGATGTATTCCTGCGCCAGGTACTCGGGGATGGCTCGGCCAATGGGGAAGTCGGGCAGAATGTCGCGAGGTACGTAGATGTTACACTCAACATCGCGGTCAGGCAGGCCGTTGTAGCCTTCGTCGTGGAGAGATTGTCGGAACGCCGCGCAGCCGCCGGTTCGGCGAGCCAACAGGCTGTCGTATCGGCCGGTCGTGGTGTACGTTCGAAGCGACACACCTGTTTCTCCGCCGTACAAGTACGCAGCCCAACGGTACCCTTGGAGGGAGAGTTTGCCGGCCTTGCACGGCTCGGCCACCAGGCGACGATACTCGTCGGCGCGGCTTCGACGAGGCTGGTCCACGCCGGGGTCTCTGGACGTGGGAGTGTCGTGGGTATGGTTCAGACCGAATGGCGGGAGGGCCGTGGCAACGCGGGCTGGTCGGCAACTTGTTGCGGCTTATGCGAGGATGGTTCGTCGCCGCTGACGGGCGTGAGGTTTGGACGGGCGGGCAAGCCGTGATGGTACAGGGCGGGCAGCGTGGTACAGACAGGCGGAGCAGATGGTGAGCAGTGTTCGTGAATGGTATGGGAATGCGCTGTGAATTCACGACAAGACGGTGAGGAAGGCGGTGGGTGGTTGCTTGGGTCGCGTGTGAATTCACCGTGTGTTGACGGTGAATTGTTTACACGCGCCTTGCCGCCCTACGATTGGCCCGTGCGTTTCGACTGAGCGACGGGTCGACGGCAGCATGGCCGTCTGACATGGTCCCTTGGGCACCTTGGCCTTGTCCCTGCCGTGGTCCCCTTTTGTTTGCTGTCGCCGGCCGGTTGGCCGGCGACGCGTCCTGGTCGACACGGTCGAGGACCTTACGCGGTCCTCGGGGGGTGATGACTTCGCCTGGCTTGGGCAATGGTGGCTCCCTTGCTTCGAGGCCGTGGGCACGCTGACGGAGGGCTGCCATTTGTGCCCTCCGTGCCTCGAAGTCCTGAATCAGCTCCGCGGCCCGCATGTGCTTAGCGGGCATCCAGACGTTGTACTGGTTTGGGTGGTCCGCCCACTTGATGAGGTACTCGACCGTGGTAGCACCTCTCCCAACCTTGCGGTCCCGTCTCTGGATGATCCGCTCGACTTCGTAGTGTTTGAATGCCTCTAGTCCTTCGCCCTGGTCGTCCTCTACTTCCACGGCCTCCCCAAAAGGGGGGTCTCGGTGGTATGGGTCCGAGGCTGGAGGCTGTGCTGGTGACAACTGCGTCACGGAAACCACGTCGTGAGCGTTGATGTGTGGTGGGAGCCGCAGTTTGTATGCTAGTACGCCCACCTTCTCCTGTACTTGGACTGGTCCCATCCGCTGCTGGGAGAATTTTCGCGGAGGGTGCCCTGGTAGGTTATACCCTTTGCCTAAGGATATGTACACCCAGTCCCCCGGATGGAACTGTTTTCGCCGGTGTTTATGGTCGTATTGCATTTTGGCTGCCATCTGGGCCTCGGCGATAGCAATTTGGGCTTCCTCCTGGTACATCTCGCGGAGCAATGGTGGGCATTCGTCCGCCAGCGAGCTTAGCTGGGACGGGTTGAATCCGTATAGCAGTTGGTTCGCCGTGCATTTGGTAGCCCGATTATACGCGTTGTTGAGGTTGAATTGCAGGGACGGTATAATGTCAGTCCACTCGCTGTCGGGGTTTGTGGTTGCCCACATACGTATGGCAATTTCGACTGTCCTATTCTTAACCTCTGATTGCCCGTCGGTTTGTGGATGCCAAGCCGTGGAGAACAGGAGCTTGGTCTGGAGGTGCTGCCAAAGGCCTTGCCAGAATTCGGACATGAATTTCCGGTCCCTATCCGAGATGATTCGCTTAGGAATTCCCCAGTTGGAGAGGTAGAGGGTTCGAAGCATGATGGTGGCCCAATCGGTGGCTGTGTATATTGCGTTGCCCGGTATGATAAGGGACGCTTTGCTGTATTTGTCCGTCACAGACATGAAGGCGTCGAAGAAGGGCGCCCGTGGCAGTTGCCACGGGGTGAGCGCAGCGGGTACATCGGGCAGGCTTGTGACGAAGTCAATAGATATTGTATGGAACGGTGTTGGTGGTGAGAGTATGGGTTGCATCTCGCCTAGGGGTTTTTGATTGTCGTTGCGGTTCACCGAGCACACGGGGCAATTGTCTATGTAGTGGGCGATTTTGCGCTTGCAGTTCTTGATCACGTAGAGGTCGGTGAGGTCATGGTAGACCCGGTCTACCCCAAAGTGGTGTTTGGAGTCGTGTGCCTCGGCGATCAGTGTGTCAGCGACTGGGGACGGTATACAAAGTCGGTGCTTCCCGGTGAATTCCCTTAAGTACAAGAGACCACGTCCGTCCAGGGTGAACGGGAGCTTGGCCTCTGAGTCGGATTGTCGCAGTTGTTGGATGATCTGAGACCACCGCTTGTGTTCTGAGTAGGCAGCGAGTAGTTGTTCCTTGAAATCCGGATCGATTTTGGTTTCAGACATTGAATGTATGGCGAATTCAAGAAGGTTGTCCAGGACTCCCTCATCTTCGACTGGCTGTTGGTAAGTCGGGAGGCGGGACAGGGCGTCGGCGATGATGTTCGTAGTGCCGGGGATGTGATGGACGTCAAGTTGGTGCTGGCTAAGGTATTCGGAGGCCAGCACCAATTTGAGGTTCATTTTGGTTTTGTCCACGGTCTCCATGGAGGTTTGGTTGACGATCCCGACTGTTGCGGCGTGGTCGGTGAGGATGTGGACCGGTTGTACCCGGTTGGATCCGATGATTGTACGGAGCTTGCGGACGAGCCAGACAAGACATGCCACTTCCAATTCTGTTGGCCAATATTTCCTTTCCGCGGTGTTGAGTGTCTTGCTGAGATATAGGACGGGGCGTATCCATGCGCGTGGGATAGGCGACTTGCCGTCCCAGGTCTGTCCGTCGGCGAGCTGGAAGCATATTCCTGAGAAGCCGACCTCCTTGGAGGCATCCAGCTGGATGAATAGCGGGCGGTCGGGGTCTTGGTGAAACAATGCGTTCGGTCCTGTTAGGGCGGCCTGCAGGTCGGTGAAGGCATTCAGTTCCTCCTTCGTTGGCGTGAAGTCCGCCCGTCGGGTGTACTGTTTTCGTGAGCTGCCCTTAGGCAATTTTCCGTCGGTGCGAGCTACGGACAACATCGCTGTCTTTCGGCGTTGGAGCGGGTTTACCCGTTGACTATACCGGGGTATTAGGTGTCTGAGATATCCGGTCAGACCGATGAACTTTTCCAATTGTTGGAGTGTAGCCGGGAACCGAAGTTCGCGGATGGTTTTGATGCGGTCTGATGTGTTGTATAGGCCGAGTCCGTCGACGCGGAATCCGAGTAGTTCCACGGAGGGGTAGCCAAGGAAGGATTTCTTAGAAGACAGGGAAATGTTTTTGTCTTGGAAGAGTTTGAAGACGGTGCGTAGGTGACGGATGTGCTCGGCAGCGGAGTCCGAAAATACGATCATGTCGTCGATGAACGCTGTTGCGAAGGCGCGGTGCGGTCGCAGCAGGTGATCCATGTAACGCTGTACATGCGCCGGCGAATTGCGGAAACCCATGATGGCTACCTTGAACCGTTCTTGCCCGCGGTGGCTCACCACGGTGAATCGATCCTGGTGCGGAGGGTAGACCATGAATTGATAGAAGAATAAGCTGGCGTCTACTACCGAGAGGTAGGCCTTGCCTCGTATCTTCCGAATGACCTCGGATTGAAGAGGCAGTGGGTATGCGTCGGGCACAGTAACCTTGTTGAGCGCCCTAAGATCTACCACAATTCTGCCTTTACGCTGACCGTGTACTGTCCTCCAAACCACGAAGATGGGCGAGCCAAATGGGGTGGCCGTGTTAACCCACTCAGCTCTACCTTTTGCGTGAAGGCCGTCCATGAGTTCATCGATGAGTTTCCGGTCTTCTTCGCTGGAGTAGTATGGTCTTTTACCAATTTTGTGGTTCTGCCATCCTTCTACCAGTGGTATTCTCATCTGGTGGTCTTCTGGGATGTCGATCGGTCCATTGTCTTCGAAGATATCTCGAAATTCCTCTACTAGTTTCCCGGCGTTATCGAGGAACTGGAGCGAGCCGTTGTACACGTGGACTCCGTTCGGCAATTTCGTCTCCGGTAGGTCCTTTGACTTGGAGATGCCTAGTTTGCCGTCTGGTCTTAAGTGTTCGCGGAACTCCGAGATCTCGCGTTCAGGCAATGTTTCGAGGTGTTCGGCGTCTGGCTCCGCTCCTGGAGGAGCAGTTGTGCCGTCCTTGGTTTGGATGTCGTGCGAACCGGCCAGAGTGTTTAAGAGATTGGTCGGGTCGAATGTCTTAGAGAAGGGCAATAGATTGTTCGTTGGTGGATGGGCCATCGATTCCACGACAGCCTGTACTCCCAGCTTCCAGCTGGTGGGACTCATGTGTTCTGAAACGAATGGTGATAGGATTCCGAGGCGAGAGTTTCTTCGGATGCGTATTGGGTACGGCGACTGGTTTACCGCCATGACTCCGCATGTTTGTCGGCCCACTAGGCTGTTCACCCAGCCTTCTTGTTCGGGCCTAAACAAGAAGGCTACTGTTTTTCCAAGTTCCCGGTAAAGACGGGAACGATGCGATGGGATCGCGGCGGAATTATAGTGTTTGCGGCTGCTCTTACCACATGAGTCCTCTCAGGAACCTTGGCAAAGATAGCGGCATCCACCGTGGCGCCGCCGAAACATCCGAACGCGATCTCGCCCGAGCTGTTCAACACGTCCACTTGGTGCGGCACCATGAATTCCTGGCCGACCAAGAGACCAGCATCTAGTCGATCCAGTACCCAGGCGCCAAGGCGAACGGCCAGGACCATCTTCTGGCCGCTGACGTTGCCTTGGTGGTAGATGTTGAATTCGGCCCATCCTAGTGCCTTGGTGTGGCCGACGCCTCTGATGTTGGCTTTTGCTTGCCAATTGACGGTGGCGTCTGGGAAGTAGCCTAGGTATGCCCGTGACACCGCGCACCGAGATGCGCCAGTGTCGTAACAAGCGGTGAATACGGGTCCATCTACCGACCCTCGGGTCTGAACTCTGGCGTATGTATAGCCACGCCCTTTCACAGGGGAAACTTCTGGTGGGTTACTCATTCGCAGCACTGGCCCTGCCCATTGGCCGGGCCTGGAGCTCAGTCGCTCGCCTACCGGGCGGCACCTTGAATGGTGTTGGCGGTATAGTTTTTGGGAGGAGAGCGTGGCTCCGCAGCCGTAGCATTCCAGGTTTGGAGCTGTGTAGATGTACTTGTCGTCGTATAGACCAGAGTCCGCACTCCGGCCGCTGGTGGCGGGTTCGACAACGTATAGGTCGACGTCGTCTACCAGCTGGTAGCCGGTTTCCTCGGTCGAGCCGTGTCCGGCTGAGTCGGCCGGTTCGTCTTCATAGCCGTCGTCGGCTTGTTGATCAGGGGCGTCCTGGTCGTCCTTGCTTTCACCAGCTTGGAGTTCGTCGTCGACGGGGTAGTATCCGTCGGTAAGGAGTTTCTCCTCACGAGTCGAGTCATATTGGAACTGGCCGTTGTCGACGTCAAACGCCTGGATCGTCTCAGCCAGGACGTTGCCTTGGTTGTCCCTTTGACCAAATCTTCGCCGCAGGCGGAGGGCCCCGGGGGCCCTGTCCTGAGGGCGACGGTCCCTTTGGGGTTCCTGGTCCGCTGCATTGGTGAGCAGCTTGGGTCGCTGCTGGGCTGGCCCGACCCTCTGCTGCCAGCCCTCTCTCACTGCTCGTCGGGCTTCCATCAGCTTTCGCCGTTGCTCCGGCGTCATGTTCCGGTACGTGTCATCCGAAACGAAATCTGCAGGTCGCGGGTTCGGTTGAGTAGGGCGATTCCGCGTATCCTCTTGTCGTCTAGGGTAGAGGTTAGGAATGTTGATGTGTATCGGGGGTAGGGCCGGTTGGTTGCGGCCGGCGGGTGCGTGGTGAAGTGGGCCTCCACGGATTTGCGCTGGTAGCGGCCGGAATTTCATACGGTCCTTTTCCCACAAATGCCACGTCTCTTGTTTGTCGCGGAGCGATGTCTCGAATTTGCGGGAGTCGTACCCTACTGGCGGTCGGTCAAAATATGGGATCACCAGAGCCTTGTCGATCTGGTCCCACATGTTCCGTGCCACGAAGGATGGAGGTTGCTCCGCGAGGAGGGTAAATCGGCGGACGCGCTGGGTGTACTCCTGCACATTGCGGTTGCCATAGGCGTCTGTGCGGGAGTAACGCTGTTGGTGAAGGATGGTCTCCGCGGTATCCCGCGGGATTTGGAAGTTTTCCAGGAGGTATTTCTTCCAACGGTCCCATACTCCCGGCGTAGGGCTGGTAAGAGAAGCCCGTTCTGAACCGTCGAGAGTGGTCCAGAACCACGGATGGGCTATTCCTGACAGGCAGGAGGGCAGGTTGTAACTGAGCCATGCAGCTCGATGGCTGTCTTGGCGGATGTATATCTCACATCGATCAATAAAGCCCTGGGGGTCTTTCCATACAATCACTTTCCCATCTACCTTCGATACTTGCAAGAGTTCGGGGAAATTACTCCAGTTTTCATAAGGCTCGAATCGCCCTATGTTGGTATCCTTGAATTCCTTATCGGCTCGGAAGTAGGAGAGCTCGTCGTAGTACGGGTCGTCCGGTGGATCTCCGGGCCCTTGGCTGCGTGAACCTGGCCAGCCGTCCTCTGACGGTTGGTGGGTGTAGTAGACATGGGGGTCGTCGTCTTCATCATGGCGTTGACTGCTCCTTTCTCGCGGTGGTGCTCCCGGGTTTGCTCCTGAAGCAGCCGGCGGATTGGGTGGTTCCGGCTGGGCTCTCGTGGGCACGGGCCGAATAGTTCGGCCGGGCCCCTGGTTAAAGGGCCGTGGCGGCTGCCTTGGAGGTGCCGCGTCCGTCCTGCCGGGATGTGCTGGTGTAAACACCCCGGAAGCTTGGGCAGGGAGAGATGTCCGTGATTGCCCGGCTCGGAAGGCCTTAGAGAGCAGTATTCTTGTTGCGGCACGCTGATCAGGGTTTATCAAACTTCCTAGGAGGATGGTTATCTCGTCCGATTGGAGATACTCTTCGACTGACCCCGGGGCTGGGGGGTCCATTCCTTGGCTCGGGAATTGGGGCGTGGCCGTCCGGGGTACCTGGGTACCGATACTTTCGGTGTCGTCTCGGATTCCTTCGGGAGATACTGAATGCGACCCTGAACGTCCCTCGGTGTTTGAAGGCGAACCCGATGGGTTTTGGGGGTTTTGAGAGGTCCCCCCCATTTCCGGTTCCTCAGAGACTTGGGTTGTTGTTGTTAATTGTTGTGAGGTCGTATCCGCTGGGTCGAGAGTACTGTAGGTTGGTGGCGCGAAGTTGATACGTTCGACGTCAAAGTAACGCTTTACCACGACTTCTCGATCCTGGGCGGTGCCGCAACGACTAATCTCTTGGAGAAACTCGGTGTGTCGGGTTGCTGACCAAGGGGGATTCAGTTCGTCGAGTATTACCTGTCTGTCGGCTGGGTCAACGGTGGTCACTAGCTGGCGTAGCCGGTAGTGTATCTGGTGAGCATTGACAAGAGGTTTGTTGTGGAGACGCCAATTTTGGTAGTTGTCGGTGAATATTTTCGTGGGTTGGCTGCTTGATAGCCAGCTCCGTGGGACTTGTGTTCCTCCTTTTGCTTCCACCCACTTTCTGGCGGAGTCAAATTGTTTGTCTGCTGACTTTAACGGGTTGTAGACCTGGGAGTACCGGTCGTATAGCGATTGCCAAGCGGCAAAGTTAGCAGCTACTTCTAGTAGATCTTGGTCCTCTAGAGTAACAGAGGACAAGAAGATATCTGGTTGTTTAGCTATTGCTGCTCGAAGGCGAAATAGTCGCGGCTGCTCCTTGACTGGTTGGAAGTCGGCGGGTGGCTGGGGGAATGTAGGTCCAAAGCGGGAGTCGAGTTTATAGGATTCCCGCGGCATATTCACCGTGGATTCACGGTGGATTCACAGTGAATCGTTGGCGACCACGTAGAGTGTTAGTCAAAGGTATTCTTTGACCCGATGGCTGACAGGAGTGCTGCAGCCCGATCCGTATAATTAATACACAGCGATGGCGACGGTTTGTCTACCCGATCCTTTTAACAAGGCGATCACGCAACGGGGGCGTGCTAGTTGTAGCTACCATTTGATGGGAAAATAATATTGTAAAACGATGCCCTCCTGAATTCACAGAGAATTCACGGAGGATTCCCTAACTATATAAATACACGGTGAATTAACAGTGAATACACCGTGAATTCACCGTGAACGAATGGATTCACGGTGAATACACCGTGAATTCACCGTGAACGAATGGATTCACGGTGAATTCACGGGAAATTCACCAGTGATGCACCGTGGGGTGCATCAAGAAGGGTCTCTCAAGCTCCAGCAGCTCTAGCAGCTCTAGTAGCTCCAGCAGCTCCAGCAGCTCCAGCAGCTCCAGCAGCTCCAGCAGCTCCAGCAGCTCTAGCAGCTCCAGCAACTCCAACAGCTCCAGCAGCTCCAACAGCTCCAGCAGCTCCAACAGCTCCAACAGCTTCAACAGCCTCTACCTCTACTTCTCTATCTAAGGATACGGCTAATTCACCTCTTCGACGGTTTCCAAAACATACAATTATGAATCTTGATGAAACTCCTATCCCTTTTGAGTATAATTCTGGCTATTCGTACGATACCAAAGGTGTTAGATCAGTTCTAGCTAAGTCAGATCGAAGCGGCTGGGATAAGCGACAAGCGACACTTATACTCTATATCTTTGCTGATGGCATTCACCGTCTTAAACCAAAGATTATCTTCCACGGCGCTTCAGGTCCAGCAGGGAAGATATACCAACAAGAGGAACACCTCTATAGCCCAGACGTCACTGTCGAATTCAATCCTACAGCTTATAATAACGAAGAGCTCTTTAGCAAGTGGATCGACAAGGAGTTAGCCCCGCTAGCTAAAACAGAGCTTCTTTTGGTTATGGACGTGGCCTCTTTCCACGTCACTGAAGGCATAAAGAAACAGCTAAAGGACCTTGGGGCACTCCTAGCACTGATTCCAGCAGGCTGTACAAGCCTCCTTCAACCACTTGATACAGCTATCAATGCTCCTTTTAAGCTCTGGCTTGAGGAGTTTACAGACGAGTACATTACCAAGAAGGAGAAGGAGAAGCCAGATATGAAATGGACGGTATCTGAGAGACGTATTATGACTACCTGGGTAGTTGCAAAGGCTATTCGACGACTTGAAGAGCATTTGGAGATAGTACAGCGAGCATTTATCCACACTGGGATATCAATACGTCCTGATGGAAGCCAGACCAGCTTGATACGTATTAAGGGTATAGAGCCTTCCCAGATTGACTTCCAAGGCTGGGAAACCATTGAAGAGCCGACAATCAAGACAGAGCCTTACGAAGAGGAGCCAGTTACTCTCTTAGAGGAAGCCAACCAATTTATAACAGCTGATGAGGCAATTGAGGATTGCATTATTGTAGCTGGCTGAGCCTTTTTGGAAGGAGATGGTGGGGCTAGGATGGTGTTGGTGGCGTTGGAGCTAAGCCCGTGTCGGCCTAGGGGGTTGTCTGAATTTGCTTAGAAAATACGGTATGGTCACCATTTCCCGGGCTGCTTCCGCGGTTGATGCTCGTCGCAGCTGTTGTGCGATGGGCAAAGTTTCCAATGCAGAGGAAGCGTCTGCGTCTGCCAACTGGGCGAGTGCCGCGTCGCGGAGCTGAGAGAACTTACCCTCACAGGCATAGTATGCCAGTGAAGACGGATTCTCAAAGTCCAACCCTGTGATACATTGCCCATCGCAGATACTGCTTATGCGGCCTCCGATAGCAGCCTCGACTAGGGCTAGCACCAGGCTGGCGATCAATGAATAAATATCAATGGTCTGGGCATATAAATGATACAGCTTGTCCTCCAGCTCCGTTCCCATCCACCTTTTTCCCTCACGGCATTTTTGCTTACAGATCCTAGCCAAAAATCACAGATCTCCACCACTTGTCCGAGTTGCTCTGAGCAGGCTCAGCGGCCGAAGTAGCCTTCGTGGTCGGAGAAGACTTCATAGTCGTAATAGCCTTGGCAGCAAGAGTCTTGGGAGTCTCCAAAACATCCGGCTGACCCGCCGTGTCGCCCTCGACGGCAGTAGCGCCAGACAGCGACTCCGCATCAGCCATCTCGGTATCGTCCCTAGAGGTATCGTCCCTAGAAGCCTCCTCCACAAGCGAACTGGCCTCCATGGGGGAAGTCGCCACTGCAGAACCAAAAGAACAAACAGCCCTGAACTTCTTGGGGGTGCACAACATCTTCTTCTCCCGAAGGGCCTTCCGAGCCAAGAACCTCTCCCTAAACCGCTGAGCCGCGTCACGCCCCCCAACAGGGCTGCCGACGTCGACACCAGTCATCCTCAGGTTCTTCGCAGCGATCCACTCGACGGGTAGGGCCTTTTGCGCCTCCTGAGAGAAGGTGAAGGACCTCTCGGGGTCACGCAGGAACTGGAAGTTGCCTGGATCGCCCTCGATGTCGTCGAACAGGAGCACCGGGAAGATTCGCTCCTTCATCTTGGACCCGCCCGCCTGGTACTCCCCCTTCCAGCCCGTAATGACGTTCTTCGCCCTGCGCCTCCCAACCTTGGCGCGCACGCGGTCGACCACGTATTGGTCGTCTGGCAGGTCCCTCCACATGTCTCTCTTGTCGAGGCCGAAGTTGATGCCGATCTGGCGGTCCCAGGCGTCCCATGGCAGCGGGGTGCCCATCCACCATCCCTCCTGAGTAGCGTCTTTGTAGTATGCTTGGTAGCTCTCACCCACGACGGGATCTGCGACGCCGCGGAAACCGTCGGCTTCGCTCTCTGGGGCGGTCTGCTTTGGGAGAGCCGGTGGGGAAGGCTTGGTGGTATTGATGGGAGTAAATGTCATTTTGGGCTGATCCTCTGCGGCTGCGGACTTGGGTCGTTTGGCTGGCTGCACACTGTCTGCAGGCTCTTGTGAAGACTCATTTGGGTCCTCAAGACCAGCGAGTGCACTGCTTGGAGTTAGGGATTTGGGAGTAAGGACGCTAGACTTCCCGGGAGACGCTGCTGCCGTAGAGTTGCGCAGTCGGCGTCGCGGCTTGCTGACTGAGACAGAGGCGGAGATGCTGGGCTCGGGTGATGACACAAGAGAAAGAGTGGTTGAGCAACCTTGCGATTACCCAGTGTGTGTGCCCCAACCTAAGTAGGTACTATGACAACGTCCCTATCTACTGAAGCGCTAGCGCAGGTTGACACCCGCTTACAACCAATTTCACTGGTGTGGGTAACCCTCCAGTAGGCAGAAAGGCCATGCAAGCTTCATCCCATTTGCACACCAGGCCTTGGTCCTCAGCGTTGTCCGTTGGTCTATTCTTGTTGAACCTCGAATCTCAGCTCCACAAATGCCATACCTATAGAAATAGTCCAACAACCAGGATGTATATAGCATGCAGTGTGGCCAGTATCTGTGCATCCAGCGGCCTCGCACCTGGCAATCCTCTGTCGTTTCTCGTCCCTTGATCTAAACCAGAAAACGCTTTGCATTTCGGTCAAAAGCTGCGGCTGTCTCAGTGATAAGGAGGGAACATTTTCGCTTGATTGCTTGGAATACTTCCCAGAAAAGAATTGGATAACTACAGGTTTTTGAAGGAGCTCTTTTATCGGTTTGACCATGAATTAGCGCTTTAGATTCCTTGGAGTAGCAGTTTTATTACCAGAGAGATAAGTCTTACTCCTCTGAGAAAATTACTCAATGCCACCAACGGCTCGCCGCGAGAAGACGTTCGGATAGGCAGCTCTTGTTAACACTTTAGTTCTGGCAGCCAAGGCCTATCGGCGCAACTTCAGGCCTTCACATCAAATAGCAAACAACAGCAAAAGAGCATACAAAGGGGCACTGTCTAAAGCATATCGCTTAGTTCAAGATCTCCTGACATCCGCTCTTCTCCATGGCGTTTGCCAACGCGGCCTCATCAGCCAGCTTCCAAGGCTGGGTATACCTGCTATGGGCGCTCCAACTAGCGCCATTGTTTATAACCTTGTATCCTCGAAGGATAACACGATATTCTATGTGTGGTGCCTTGTTACGCCTCAGCCTGTTGTACTGCACGCCAGTTCCTGCATCAGTCATCCCACCGCCAGGGACTTCCAGGAGTACAACGATCTTATACTCCCCCCGAGGGAACAAGCTACTGGAGCTCTCGGTGCGGTACCTGATCAACTTATAAAGCTCGTCTTGGACTGTCCAGTCGAGGTGGCTCAGTCGAGCTTCGACATCTTTTTCATAATTCCCTAAACCAAAGAGCCTTGGCTTGTACTGCTCTTGAACACAAGACACTACCTCACCAAGCTCCTTCTGGCCAAGTTGTGTGTTTGGTTTGATAAACATGACTCGGCCTGGTATAGCGGTTGTGATCTTGCAAAGATACTGGAAAATACAGAAGCTCTTAAGTTGAGTGCTGACATGCACTGTGGGCTGATGATACGCCAAAGTCCAGGACTCGTATATAGTCTTCGTGGTAGCTGGCAGTTGTCTAATGTGACCAAGTTAGTGTGCGAAAGACAACAGCAAGAAAGGATTGCAGTCAGAACATACAGCTCGCGGACTTGGCAATTGCTACCGCACTCACAATGCTCAAGCATGCGGCACCTTTCGCCGTGAACGGTTGTAACGTCGTCGTCGGTGATTATCATCGCGGGTCTGTGGATCAGGCCAGCAATGCTGCCGTCGTCACGAAAGAGACCCATACTTGTTGTATATGTACGCGTACCAGTACAGTAGGTCTAACCGCAGCACGAGAAAGAAGGATGATTGGGGGCTGCATTCCTGGGTCAATTAGGCAAAATGGAAGATTGGTGCGTTTGTACATTATCTAAATGAAGTTTTTAGAAGAATAAAGTCTTAATTAGGGGTTGTTTATTTAAGCGAAAAGGCGAGAAAAGACAAAACATTAAAGAGAAAAAGCTTAAAATTAGTACTTGTACTGTAAGGGTCTAAATACATTTTCAACTTATAAGTTAGAAGGAAAATGTATTAGTCTAAAGTAACTTATATTGTCAGATGTGACGGGTAGCCAAGAGGTGTGTGCCTGAGGCATCAATATGTCCGTCATGACAAAACCAGCCCCCCAACGGGTGGGGTCGCACTAGAGAACCAAGACAAGACATCATCATCAATACACCCAGTTACCACCCCATTAATTGGACCATAATTACACGTCCCATATACCTAAAAGGGTGATAATCTGACATATATACACCAGCACAAGGAGCAGGGATCCCATGTTGACTTGACAGCGCCACCGTCATCACTCCGGCAACGGACAAGGATATGGCGTCCCCACATTTACCAAACTTCCAGACCATGGGCGAACACTTCAATGGCTTAAGATAGTCAAAATGTCCACCCTTTACCTGACCCTACTGGCCTTGTGGCTGCTAATTCTCCTTGCCTTCTTTCTCCACGGCGATATCCACCTGCTTAGCCTCGTCGCTCTCGGAATAAGCAGCGTCACTTTCGCAATGGCTGTCGCAATGGCTGCCGTCATTGCATAATGGCCCAAGAACTATGAAATCCGGATCGGTGCGACAGGTTACTTATAGAATGCGATGTGTATGAAGATTAGCTTGATGGCAATACAGGCTTATATAAGGGGGTAGTATTTTGCTGTCCTCTTGTTCAAAGACTGTGATAAAAAGATAAGTAAATTATATAAGAGGATGAAGTTGAAAGATGTTGTGGCAATTATAGAACAGACCTACAGCTTCGCTACTGAAAAGATGTACAAGGATCGTTTCAAAGAGTGGTTGTTGGAATAGCAATTGGAGTAACGTCAGTTCATGGAGACGTGCTTCTTCGGCAATGTTTTCTTGTGCTTCCTTCCAGCGCATACTTCCCACGGGCTGCGGCCAGCAGATAATGGGCATTTTAATGTCATCAAGGTAGCCTGAGAAGCTGGGGTAGACCCCTTGTACATCTGGCAAGGTGACTTGAATTACCCTGGTCCCATACGGTTCTGAATGTTGTCCCCTCAACACGCTAGAATGGAACATGGGTCACCCCACTGTCGACTTCTTCCAGTCCATCATCTGGGCTGACAAGCATCCATGTCATCATCGGACCATGCCTACAATAGCTTGCGCAAGTCAGTAAGTAGTAGCGCCCTGAATAATCAGCAAGAAGACATCCCCTACCGTCGCCTAGCCATTATCTAGCAAGTTATTTAGAAGCGTGTTGGGTTAGGAGTTCATACCGCGTCAACTGTCCTCTAGGTGCTCAACATTAGCAATATGTACGCTACAGGCTAGCAGTAGATTAGGAGCCATCTTACTAACCTGCACACATACTGTCGGCACAAATCAGGGCGGCGGGCAAGAAGACACAATCCATTTGGGTACTAGGACTCGGGTGCAGATGGAGCAATGATATGAAGAGGGCTTACTGTGGACTGGGAATGCATCCAACCCTTGTCAGATCCTCCTACTAGCTAGGGGCAGTTACGCCCCAGCCTCACATGACCAACTCCCACCCATCAAAGTTTGGTTTCAAGATAGGCATGGGTATCGGCACCAGAGCCTCATCCACATTGAAATACTTCCTCGCATCTCTGTTCATTGACCAAGGACCCAACACTCCAGACATTGCGGACCCCACTTGTGACCCAGCATCGCTTCCTCGTGGTATTGACAGTCGTACACTGCGCTCCCTACGACCATGATCACTCGAGGGAGACGGCCTCTGTGTATCTCGAGGACGGCTTGGGCCAGCTACAGCCTTGTCCTCCGGCTTGTCATCCTAATTAATGGTGGGAGCTTTGCATTAGCGCTCACAGCGCCAAGAAATCAGGCTAGGGGTGACTGTAACTGCACTCGGAGGTCCAGATGCCCATCAAAGCGTGTTGTTTTAGAGCCTAGAAATGCCTAGTAATTTGTGTGGCTAATGAGGCAGTGTAAACTAGCGGCTTTAATGGGCTACACTCGGCTAAAAAAGACTAGGAATCTACACGCTGGATGGACATCTGAAACCAAAACAGCAACCATAAGTGCTAAAGTGCTTAACATACAAATTGTATGTATTTCAGAAAGTACGTTTAAACAAAGAAGGACTAAGAAGTACTTTATTCTGGAGAAAGTTGCAAAGTACTATTTAAATCTTTAGGTATGGTCCTCTTGTGCCTGGTGACTGATCTCGGCGGACTTTCCTATACTTAGTCATGTATTTTATAATAACACTACAAAGCTTGGCTGGAGCTGCACACTACATCCTCCCGGCTAGCCGGGCGAGTGATTTCTGCAGTACTAGTTGACATTTTCAACTTTCTCTCGGTTGCACCGAGATATGGACAAACATTTCATACTTTGACAATTTATTTCGACATTTGTCTCATAAGGTCTTTACTACCTTCACTATGAGATTTACCGTACTGTACTTATTAAATTATCTGTCACAATATAAACGCTATGTGCCTATGGTAAATAGCGGCGTCGCTTTTGCACGAATAGTGCAGTGGTATTATTCGTGACATTATCATGGCCCGCGAAGGCCCTAAGACGGAAATGAACGACCTGAAGCTTGTCAATCGATCCTTTATTTATAGGATTAAAGATCGCTCGTGTGTGATGCCCTGATCCTGGTCGTTAATCTGTTGCGTCACCGCGGTGGTGATTTCGGCGGTCGATATAAAACGTAGTAAAGTTTATGCTGATTGCTCGCATAGACGACGTAATATGCAGGAGTAGTAGGTACCAATTCTACTGTGTTCTTTTCGCGATTGTACAGTATTCTAAGAACTTATTACATAAATCTGATGACACCACCTAGGTGTTAACCACAGCCACACAAACACAAATCCAAGGCTCCGATCAATGCCACACAACATCACATGGCACGTGCATGGAGTTGATGTTGACATGACGTCCAAACCTCGCGTGATGTTGATCAACATGGCCATCGTGTGATGCGTATGTGTACAATGTTGATTTCGTTGACATCACCCCTGCAGTAGCCTAAGCCTCATCCTCCATTTTAGTTTCGTCAATTTTAAACCCCATTGCAACATCCCCAAAGCCCCCTGTAGTAAACTCCTCGGCCTCTTCGTCGCTCTCCACCACTGTATGGCCATTTAACCATGCTGTGGCCTTCATCTTCATGGTTTCGTCGTCATCACAACTCTGCAGATTCACCAGTTCCTCCTCCTCCTGAATCGACAGCAGCAAGGGGTCAATCTGTTGGATCAGGCCTGCGCGATACCAAGATCGAAGTACCTGACACATGCTCACGATTTCTGCATCGAGAACTGTCCTATGTGGCAAGACCATTCTGCCAGATGCTGAGAATAGCCTCTCACACTCTGCAGACGATAAAGACTGGCGTAGACGTGGTTGCTAGATCAGCAACCGTCCCGCTTTTGCTTTCCATATAAAGCATGTAGTTGCAGGTGAAAAAAAAGAAAAGTTGAATATAACTCAGTACGCGAGCACGGGTGCAACTTGTTGAATATGCTTGTGATGGTCAAGAGGGCAGAAAAGGGAGAGGGATAAGGAGACACGAAGCTGAGACCAAGCAGGGAAACAGAAAACGAAGCGACAGGGATATATGAAGGCCGGGGAACAGGGTCCGAACTGTCCCCCCCCCCCAACACCCTCCCCCTTAGCCATGTTCATTCTGAGAATACAAGCTTGCACAGTAGCATGGGATCATCGAACCCTTACCTCCCCCATTTGGATACTTGCAGGGCAAGGCCTCCTTGCAAAGCTTGGCCTTGAACCAGGTAGTCGTGAACCTGGCTCAGGACTGCATTTCAATGCTCAATAATCGGACCCCATCCTCGCTCTGCAATATTGATATAAATAATGTGATCCTTCCTATCTTCTCAGCGAAGCACCACCGTATTTCTGGCTCATCACATTGTTTGAACGCAGCCGTTCCAGCCAGGAGAACCAACAGCTCGAAATGAACAACGTCGCGTTGCAGGAAGACTCCATGAAATGGCGTATCTCCTATATACTTGCATTTACATCGGCTCACCTCTTGTCAGCACTCCACGTCCTTGCCATGGTACGCACAAGGCGCAAGAAACGCGAAAGCCCAACAGGCCAAAGCTCCCTGCGAGATTCCCGCGCCTTCATGTATCTTTTCTTTTTCGGGCGTATAGCGCCGGTCGTTCCTAGTGTCGTGCTTCTGCTTCTTGCAATGAGATACCTCAAACCGGACCTCGAGTTATACGTCATATACTGCGGGCTCTACTCCACTCTATCGGGCGAGGTATGTTGCTTCACAGGAACAGATTTTATACTTTGGCTAATTCTCTCAGCGGCTTTTCTGGACCCGTTTGTGGACCAATGAATGGAAATGCAAGATCGCTGCGATTACGTGTGACAAATGGTTCTTGGCCTTCTCGTTCCAATTTTCCAACAATTGCTCATTAACCATCCCAATGACCCTCCCGTCCTTTCTCGGAACATATTCCTTGTATTGGATGAGGAGTTTTATAATGTTCTCACCGCAATCTTTCACCACAAGAATCTTCGCTACAGATTTGATCACCCGCCAGGTCTTGCTTCCGGTGGACCCAGAAGCGCTGAGAATCACTTCGAGGGGTGGGCAAGTCGTCCTCCCATAACCCCAGAATTTAGGGCCGTTCTTCCTTTTTTCGTCTTTAGAAAGTTCGCCAGAAGGGATACCATTCTTAGGAGTTATGCAGCGGGCGTCCACTATTTTTAGATCCTCTGATTCAAGACCCATTTCTGTAATGAGGTTAGAAAGCATTCAATCTATTGAGATAACACGTACCTGCTAAATCTCTCTTCACTTCTTCCAATGTTGCCTTATCCTCCAAAAAGACAGACAAAAATGGTCTTCTAGCGTCGGAGGTGCCATCTCTATCGTCACTGTGGCCTTGTCTGCTGGTTGACTCATTATCATGATCGTTTTCATCACCTGGATCAGGGACCTGGGCATCATCGGAGAGCGTCTTTAGCGTAGGCGGCTCTTCATGATCCTCAGGCTGGCTCGCTGTATCCTCTGGCGTCCCTAATGCCGCCTTTTTCTCTATCCTCAGGAGCTTGACGAGCGTCAACACTGTCAGGATCGGGTGGTGGTGTGACGAGCCGATTGTTCTTGGAACCCGCAACTCTCGAGCTCTGGCTGCGGGTATTTTGTCCCTTAACTGCAGCGGGAGAAGGTTTTCTGGGCATGTCACGCCATGTAACACCACGATGGTACAGTATGAAGGCAAGTTTCGACACTGAATGAGGATGACGAAATACTGTATGCCTTACTAATTCAGACAATCCTTTGCCATAGCAACAAAAGTACCGTGCCGAGAATAAAAACTGATCGAAGATGATAAATGTACTGTAGAGTACTGTAATTGTAACGTCCTTATGTAGGAAAGTTCTGGTGCCAAGGTGGTCCCCATTACTCCGATTGGGATAGCTGTGGCCATACAGTATAGTACGCCGAACGACACTGCGACTATAGGGCCTTAAGAACTTGAATGCCTAAACGAGGTACAGTACATATAGATCTGTAGGATCAGGCTAAGGTTCCCCCTTGCCCAAGCAAGAGAGGGTGTAGAAAGACGGTATTTAACAAAGGTACATCACTGCTCGCTTAGCTTATGCTTTGGCAACAGATTTGGAAAGGTACAATGGCTCATTCCGATTACACGTATTTATAAGTCGACCTTACCTTAGATGATACCGTACAGTAAATGTCCCACGCTCCTGAACACCACTTAGGCCGGCAAATGCCCAGAGCAGGCCATCGGTCGGCTATCCGATCTGACCGAATCGGATATCCGATCCGATAGATGATCGATGGGATTTTTTGCCAGCCATCCGATTAAGATTCGGATCGGATGGCTCATCCATCCGATCGATATCCGATATATTTTGAGGCCATCCGATCGATATCGGATCTGACCGATTCGGATGTGAGGTTATCGCGACCCTCATCAACTGTTGGAAGGCAGCACTTCGGGCCCGTCGGAGGCCCGGTGAAGGGCACCGTAGTATCGGCGAAAGGCACCGCAGCACCGCTCAGGCCCATACGGCGCCCAAGTCAGGGCTGAGCCTCGCTCAGGCCAGCGTGCATCGAGATCCATGAGGGATTGGCAGGTCAGGTTACAAGATGGGTGGCTAGACGCACTGGAATCACAATGTAGTTAGGCATCGCAACATAGCACAGAATGTTCAGATCCTGATCTGCCCTCATGCAACGCCTTGCCCAGCATCTTCCCCAGAGACTTCCGACATCAACTAAAGGCGCTAGAGGCCCTGGTTAGGGCCGTTCCAGGTATATTACTAAGCGAGGAACGCGTAGAATCTTTACCTATTCATACCTACATTACTTTAGTACTCGAAGAATTGTTTCTTTTTCGACCTCGCGGGCGCCAAAAATGGACTCACCTACGCCCTCGTCCCTCGTTTCCTCCACGCCACAAGATACCGAGATCGTGGGCTACCCTGATTACTCCGTTTGGACTGAGGAACGCTGGGCAGCTTACCCAGGGCTTGCCAACTACCATAACCCAACAAAAGAACGCAAATGGTGGTGGCGATATGGCTTCAGACTCAGAGATTGTTCTCGGCCTAAAAACCAAGATCAGATCTGGGTGTGCGAGTCTTGTTTTCTTGCAAAGAAACCTGCGAAGGATACCAAATTCGTGGCTACAACTAGCAGGTCCATCGAGAAGCATCTAAAGGATAGCCATGGCGTTATAGACCCTAAGGTATGTGACAAAATAGATGAAGGTTCATAAGCTGACGCCTAGAATGCTGTGCAGATTAATGAAGCCGAGTCTACGCCTGTACCCTCGCAGAGGACCCTCAACTCCATGATCGACTTTTCGAAACCGGCGCAACAAGCAGTCCACGGGCGGTTAATAATACGCTTCAAGAAGCCGGTGAACGACTTATTGATACTTGACTGGCTTGTCTGCTCGAATCTGCCATTCAATATCGTGAATGATACTCGTTGGCGCCGTCAACAGCTGTATAACAACCCCGTGCTTGAGGAGAAGGACCTACCACACTCGAAAACCCTTGTTCGCCTCCTTCTGCGTGAATATCACCGCGCCCTACCCAAAATCAGAGCTTTCCTTCGAAGCGCGCACGGCTTGATCCATCTAACGTTTGACGGCTGGACCTCGAGGAGATTCACGTCATTCGTAGGGTTGACTGCCAATTTCATCGACAAAGACTTCAACAGATGGACCATCTTGTTAGGTTTGCCACCTTTGATGAAGCGCCACAGAGGCTCAGATATTGCTGAGGAAATCTTAGCCATAATCCGCTTTTTTGAGATTCAAGATTGCGTGGGCTACTGTACCTTGGATAACGAGTCTAAGAATAGGACAACGATGGCCAAGATTGGCGAAGCACTCGGGCTCGACGCTGAGGAGAGGCAGATTAGCTGTGGTCCGCACGTTTTGCAGCTCTGTACCCGCGCCTTGATGTATGGTGAGGGTTGTAAGCGCCTGCCGCTTGACCAGGTCCTCCGAAACTGGCTTCAAGACAGCTTCGCTGACGAGGACGAGGAAAACGAGGCTCTAGAACGTGCCTTTGACGAAGTTGCCATCAACCCTGAGGAGGACCTTACGCAACAGGATTCGGCTAGTGAGGATGAGGATGATGATGCTTTAGATACTGATCCTTTTGTTGATACTGAGGACGAGGATGATGAGTACAACAATTCTGACGTATCTGACGAATTAGTTGAAGCCGCCGCGTGCGCCTTTGATTACTCTACGCCTAGTCAGCTAACCAGGAAAACGATGGAAAAGTACCAAAAACGAGGTCCTTTTGGTAAGCTTCACAACCATGGCAACTGCTTCCACAGAAGCAGCCAGCTCGTTGGCGCGTTTCGTGATGCCCAAACAGAACTGGACCCTTCCGCTACCACCAAGGAATGGGTTCACAACAACGCCACGAGGTGGCAAAGCGACGAGGCAATGGCGGCGCGTGCCTTGGAGTTACAGCCGGCGATCAAACGACTACACCAAAACCTTGAGTACCAGTGGGACGCGGCTGGTTCGAAGGAAAAGGATAAGCCGCCGGTTCTCGAGTTCAAGTTGGGGGCCCAGGATTGGCGTGTGGTTGAGGCTATTCAGAATATCCTTTCTCCCTTCAAGTTTGCCTCGAAGAAGCTTCAAGGCATCGGACCTGCTGGCTCTCTTGATCAGTATTTTCCTCAGATGGAGTATTTGCTGCTTCACCTCGAATCTTGTGCGCAGGGCAAGTGCTATGTTGAACGAGAAAACCCTATTGACCCTACAGGCGACCCTATCCCCGGGATCGTGAAGATCTTCGAGCATCTTGGCGACCAAGAACGGCGTTTCTTAAAGGCATATATTCGGGTAGGCCTGTGGAAGCTACAGCACTACTACGATAAACTCACGAGCTTGGCCTATGCCGCTGCTGTGGTGTTTAATCCAAGCCTCAAGATGACTGGGTTGCAAGGTATTTTTGATGCTGAGCCTCAACGGCAAGGGTCTAGATGGCGAGACCACTATACTACCAGGTTGAGGGAACGATGGGAGGAGGACTATAAAAATAAGTGAGTTATACATATATTAATAGTCTTTGCTTAACTAATGCTCTAGTAGACCGCGACCTGACTTTAACCCCCAGACTGAGGTCGAACAACAACCAGTCCTCGACATGCTTCAACGCCGCAAACGCTTCTTCGCGAACGACGCCGACGACGAGGTTCCTAATTCACAAGATACACGGCTAGCAAACAAGAGGAGAAGGGGCAACAAAGGCAAGGACCCTGAGCCCATACAACGAGAGGATATACAACAAGACGAGCTAGATACATACCTTGTTGAGCCAGTAGTCAACTCAAAGGCGTACCTAAACGACCCAATCGCGTGGTGGCGGGATATTGGCACAAAACGATTCCCCAAGCTGTCTTATATGGCAGTTGACTTCCTCACGATACCTTCAGCAGCAGCAGAAACTGAGCGTCAGTTTAGTAGCGTCGGGCAGATGGTGTCAGCACGGAGGTCTTGTCTTCAGCGGCACGTTATTGGCGCCAGCCAGTGTATTAGGTCTTGGAGCAAAGCAGGCGTCTACAAGGCTGAATTGCCACTTGAATTGCTAGATCGGGCATCTAGCACGGCGTTACAAAGTGATATTGCACGGGAATTAACTAGATGGGCACAACGTAGCTAATATAACTGGGAATAGCCTCAAATACGCACCCCATCCGATTTAGCAGATCTGATATCCGATTCCGAATCGGATATAGGCAAATCGGATCGGATCCGATCCGATATAGACCAATCCGATTCGGAATCGGATGGGCTTCAGTCTATTCGATCGATTTCAAATCGATATCGGAATCGGATGGGATTTGGCCATCCGATCGACCGATGGCCTGCTCTGGTGTAACGGCGTATCAACAGTATCTGTAAGGCTGGTGATACCTGTGCTCCAACTGAGCAGCTTTGTTCCACCACCCCGCCGTGACCGATACCGCTCGCGAGATGCACCACCGTGCATCTCATTACGTACTCATATGATGACGTGCATGGGGCCACGTGTTGTCGAGAAGTGCATGATGAGGAAGCGCAGTTTTCAGCCACGGCCACATGTAGCACAATGCCCCTACTTTCCGTCCATGAGATTCGATCTGTAAGATATGATTCCACAACGTCTTGCCGGCCCAGTCACGTTGAAACTAATCAATCCGGGCTCGAGAGCTGCTCAAGCTGGAATATTAATCAGTGAAAGCGGTGGGGGGGGATCAAGTTGAGATTTTTGCTTAAGCTACGGGAATCGGGAGATGTACAAGATTCTCAAGCCGAATCCACCGATTATGACGAGCTTTGCTCGGGTGTCCGCTATGCTGCCATGGCATCTGTGAGCACACACTGCCAACATTGAAACCATCTATGAGGTGAACCCGCATAACCTTGCATGGAATAGCCTCTTTTGGGAAGACCTGCTGTGAGAAAGTCTTCAGCTGTGCGATTTTTATGGCATTACCTGATAGACGGTACGCCATCCATAGAGACTACGTAATGATGTCTTCACATCTGTTGAGTATGGCTGTGTTACTTTAATCATGTACGTATGTGATGTCGAAATTCAACACTGGTTATGGGAAGAGTGGCAGGTTCACGCCGGGCCTAACCCCGAGTTTTGTGGGGCCGGACCCCAACACATCGGGCCGATATTTTCCACCGTAGGCAATCGGCCATGGATGGTCAACCTGTTCCCAAATGCCGTAGGCAGCAGCCAAGTGCACGTGGGTATAGCGTCTTCCAACCCAGCTTGCATCCTGTGATTGTTCCTTCACTCGAATCTCTTGCAAGTGCTCGCTCCCAACCGATTCGTGGGAGCCTCAACCCTCCTATTCGATGTCGTCATTCCCGCAGTTCGCCAATCTCCCGCTCGAGCTGCAAAGGGAGGTATGGCAGGCCAGCCTGGACGAGGCTCCAGAGCCTGGTGTGCACATCATCAGGCACGAGGATAATACGAACGGTGACCCTGGACTTGTCACAATGGACATCGGATGCAACAGCCTCATGCATGTGTGCCGCGAGTCGCGCGCCATGGCTCGCAAGCAGCTCAAGTTTCGCCACGTCGACAGGGGCGCCTGCTTGAACCCATACCGGGCATTTAACCTGGACACAGACGCTATCTACGTTTCAGTCCGGGACTTGGAACACTTCTTCGACGAAGAGTCCTTCGCGAGCTGGACGGTACCGCCAGCGAATCTACGCCACCTGGCCCTGGACGCTCGCACAGTGAACGGCGTTGTGGAGAGGGTCGTCGACTACCTTGGGATCCTCAGGGGGCTGCAGACCGTCTCCATTGTGTTCTCAGAGGAGGGTTGGGTCCCCAGAGATCATGTCCCTACGGGTGACCTGCCTTACCAGCTTCTGGACTTCGCCGTTGGGGACTTAGTCTGGTATGCCCCTTCTGATCGTGTTAAAAAGGAAAATATGGACCCGTGGGAAGTTACAAAGACAGTCCGCAGACGTTTCGCGGTCGCGTTTTGTTACGCATATTCTTTGGGGGAGATACCTGACTTGGAACATGCGCCTTACGACAAGTCGACGGGGGAGTTGCTCTTCGATATCGTTCCGCAAAGAATGGTGCCTAAGCTCCCAGGCAGAAGAGTTGAAAAGCAGCGCAATTTGCTCTCATCGTTCATTAGAGGTCTGCGAGGATTGATGCCGTCGCACTCGAGATGATATTCCAACATTGTAGAGAATATTCTTTTCGTTATATCCCTCTCTGGAGATAGACCTCCGCCAGACCTGCAGGTGCCGGACACTCTGGATTGATCGCATCAGCACAATAGGTATTCAAGCCCCAGGGCCTAAGAAAGGCTGCCGCTCTCCGACGATATCGTTGTCGCTGGTATCTTTCCTAAGTCTGCGGAGACAGTCAGCTCGCGTGCTCATCTCTTGGCTTCGATCTTACGCACCTGACAAGAAGCCACACCTAGCGCTTTCGAGCCTATATCTACATCATATGGCGAGTTCAGTACCAGCACTTTCAAGTCGTCCGAAAGTAGCAGCACACCTCCTATCACCAGCCTCAGCACAGAGTCGACATCGACCGATAGCAGTACCCGTGCAATGCCAACAAGTAGCCATGATAATGACGATGACGACGCAAAGTCGGCTACTTCAAGCGCTTCGTCGACCAGCGCAAGCTCAGCAATGTCAACTTCAGCTCCTTCCAGTACCGAAGAGTCCTCAGGTCAGGCTCTTCATTTTCCTTCCTACTCCACAATGTCATTTTATCGTGGACTGTCATTACTTCGTCATCTGAGCTCCTTGGGTCTGATTGAGGGCTTTCTTCCCGCTGTTGATGCTGTCTTTGGGTTCCCATGATTTCTTGGGTATTGATGGAGTGTTAAAAGGGTGTGGAAGAGTTGGTCTGAATTTACCCCTCTGTGCTACGATCCAAACAAGTTGCAGTGATGCTGGCTCCCCGACAAGGCGTATACGATGAGTCGGGATTGCAAATAAACCTTTGAACAGTGACCTTTGCACACACACACACACACAAAAAAAAAAAAAAAGAAAGAAAGACCTTTTGGCAGGAAGTAAGACAAAAGGATATTTTACTCATTTACTATACCTGGCAATGTGAATCAGGCTGGCGATCAATTCAACGTCAACGTCAATGTCTTCAATCTAGATTGAATTGATGGTCCGTGCATCAATTCAATCACTTCAATCTCAGATTGGCCCCACTTCAATTCAATCAACGCCCGTTGACGATTGAATTGACGTGATTGAAGGGTGACCCCCTGGTCTACCATAACAAAGCTATGACATATCCGGAACTAGCTAACCCCAAAACGTCACTTCAATGGACCATGCCAGCGGCCGTGGACGCTTCGCGTTTTGGGACGAGACACGCTATTTGCGAACCACTTCGTCATCAACAGTCCACATAATCCTTACGCAAGGATAGCCCAGGCCGCGAATCTCGACCTGCAGCTTGCTGCGGACTCTTCCTCTGGGGCTTCGACAGATCCACAATTCCAAGAGGAAGCCAAAGACCCATGGAAAGACTTCCCATGGAAGCACTTTCCAGAGTATACTGTTGCAGAACGAGTTGGCCAAAGGCACTCCTGGGTTTGGAAACACGGATATGATATCCAATTTAACTCGGACACCTCGAGGAAGAGATGGGTTTGTGGATGCTGCATCTCTCAAAAGCTGAAGAAAGCACCCGCTTCCTTCCGTGCAGAGGGCACGCCTAACATGGAGAATCACCTATTCAAGGAACACGGTATGACAGACCCGTCCGGAAAGAGAGAGCAGTCAAAGGCGAAGAACCGAGTGACCGAAAAGACAACGTCTCGCAATATCGTCTCCATGCTCGGCCTGGATGTTTCCAAACCACGAGAGCAGGAGATTGCAAACGCCTTGATCAGACGCTTCGATAAGAGCCAGTTTCAGAAGCTCCTGATTGAGTGGATTGTCGACAGCAACGGCTCTTTCCGCCAAGTTGAACACCCACGGCTTCGGCGTATTTTCGAGTACCTGAACCCCTCCGTTGAGCAGACTCAAGCTCATATTGGCCACGACATCGTCCGCAAGCGAATTATCCAGATTCATGAGAGCAACAAGGCCTTCATTATGAAGAGCCTGAAGGACGTCCCAGGGCAGATACACGTTTCATTTGATGGATGGAGGTCTCGCAACCGCCATGCCTTATATGGGATCGTTTGTTTCTACGCCGACAGCAACGGATATCCATCTAAACTTGTTCTTGGTCTTCCTGAGCTGGGGGCTCGCCACACAGGAGAGAAAATTGCGGCCCAGATTCTTGAGATTCTTGAGAGCTACAAGATCCTTAACAAAATCGGCTACTTCACCCTCGACAATGCCTCGAACATGGATTCGGCGATAGAAGAGATTGGCATGAAGCTAGGATTTAAACCGAAGTCTCGAAAAATTCGGTGTTTTGGTCGTATACTCAACCTTGTCGCTAAAGCATTGCTCTTTGGCCACAGCGTTGACTCATTCGAAGAGGAGGTGGATGACGAGCTGATGCTCGATGCAAGACAACACGAGATCTGGCGAAGGAAAGGGCCTATCGGAAAGCTTCATAATCTGGTCCATTGGATTCATCGCTCGGACGTTCTGACCTATGCTCTTCGCAATTTGCAGAACAATCATCACCAAAGATCTGATAACGCCGTTGATCAAGCGAAGAAGCCACTTGATGTGGTGGTTGATAACCAAACTCGTTGGCTTTCCACCCTCTATATGACCCGCCGCGCCCTTTGCCTTAGACCATTCCTTGATGACTTTGTGGACGAGCAGAAGCTTCTGTTCCAGAAAGTCCAACACCAAACAAGACCCCTGGGGATTGGAACTGCAAAGATCCAGCTCCCAAACAACTGCTTCATGTACCTGTCTGACTGCCTATATAACCCAAATGGAGGAGTCAACCTTATTTCATCCACAATGCTACAACAGCGTGGAGTGTCCTTGCTGCTAAACCAGGCTGGTTGTATTGCCAGTCAGGGCAGGAAGACAGTGTTTACAGCCTCACTTCGCCATAACCTGCTGTGGGTTTAACACTGCGGCCTCTGCTATAGCTGCATATGCTGCCTACTCTATTTCTGCATCTAATGAGGTGTGGCATGAAAGGTAAGCACATATGGCAGAGGCTAGCATTTCCAAGCTTAAGACTATGTCTACTGGAATTACACCTATTCCCCCAGATACACGCCTGTGTGAGACGTGTGCCTCTACGAAGTTACGAGAGAAACCACACCGTTTAAGGGCAAGAACCGGCTGGAGTCTCTCCATATCGACATCTGTGGACCATTTCAGCGAGCAGGACGGAGGGGTGAGCGGTACTGGGTTACTATTGTGGATGGATTCAGCAGATTCTGCTGGGCAGTCCCAATTACCCAGAAGGCAGAATTATTTGGTGCCATTAAGGAGCTTCTAGACCTCCACGAACGACCAGAGCTCCGTTGCTCTCACATTCACTTGAACAAGGCGGGTGAAAACACATCTGTTGCCTTTGAGCTATTCTGCGCGGAACGAGGAATTACACTCTGCTATGCCGACACTGAGCAGCACCAATCAAATGGCCTTGTTGAACGATACAATGCCTTCTTACGCAGTGGCTACGAGCAGTTCTAGAGGCAGGTGAAATTGATATGGAATACTGGCCAGAAGTGCTCACTACAGGCGTGTGCACTCTCCTGAATTACCGCCCACACACTGAGCTGGAGAAGACCCCATATGAGATCTGGCATAACCAGAAACCAGACCTTCACCACCTTCGCATCCTTGGCTCAATTGGCTTCTATAAGCTCCCAAGTGCTGCAAGGCCTGGAAAGCTGGAACCACCTACGGAACGATGCAAGCTCTTGGGATACAAGGGGCACAACAGCTATGTCATTCTCACAAAAAGCGGCCGAGTTACTTCAACCCCAAATGTCGTCTTTGACGAGCACAGCCAACTGCCAATACTGAAGCGGAAAATCAGGGAGCTCACCTCGGTCGATGCCACGGATGGGGGAGAAATATAAAAGACTAGTAAGACTGCTCCGGCATCAATAAGAACAGAACCACCCACAACCGAAGCACCAGTACCAGAACTCCCACAAGCCTCAAGTCTAACACCTACTATCCAACCACCATCCCATGTTGTCATTGTCGATTTGTGGCAATGGCTGAGACCTTCGACCTTAGCTCTTACAAGTGCGAGCGCCTCCCCCAGTTTCTCTGGAGAGTTACTCATAGTGAGACGCGATCTGTTGGCCATGTGGCATCGCACAGCAGACGGACGTTTCGCGATCTCAATGATCTGAAAGCCGCAGTCTCCACACACGTCTTTTGGCTACATCAGCCGAGCTGCTTTCTATCTACCTTCAGCGACAGAGAACACGCGATGCGCTGGGCAAAAAGTCGCGCCAGAAAAAATACGCCAGCGGTGACAGCACCCGATGACCAGAGTGTCAAAATTCACAAGATAGATACCAGCAAGTTGCCGATAGGCAAACAAGTCATTTCCATGGACTCGTTTAAATCCTTGCTAGACTTTACCTACAACTACTCTGAACACGAGTACCTGGTTCTCCACCGGATCCCTACAGAGTCGATCGTCAGTGTTCAAAGTCTCGGCGAGATGGAAGAGGAAGGTAATTTATTCACTGAACATTTTACGGAGACCATCCCAGCGAATGTTTCTTGATTTTGACATCCTACAGATGCGGAGGCCGAATACGAAGCTCAACGTCGGTTGGGCCTTATACCTGGCACGCATTGGTCTTTTGAGCTGAACAATTACTATGATTCTGATGAAGAATGCGAACTGCTTAATACGAGGGATAATCTGGTGAAAATGATGGAAGGAGATTGGTAGCGATTCAAAAGGGAAGACGGGTCTTGATCCGTCAGCGTCTATCAGCTATCGCCGTTTACATCATGTCAGTGATGTTATTGGATTGGAGGCAATTTGGATTGGACTGGATTTGTCGGAAAATGGCTGGACTGGATTTGGGTTTCTCGAAGATTTGGACTGGATTGGATTGATTGGCAACCAGCTCCTGGAGCTCCAATGGTCTAACCTGATAAGGCAAGAGCTAAGCCTAATTGAGTGGTCATGAGGAGTCTCCCGTCGCAGCTGCCGTCGCAGACCACGACACGACGCGCGAACTATCGTTCCGCTATTGGGTTAACATCCAACGCGTGCAGATTGCTACGCTATTAAAAGCATGGAGGCAAACGCGTCGCTCGCGACTTCAGCAGTCCTTCTACTGTGGCAGACGTGTCTGAACAGTCCACTCACCAGCTACACCATGGCCACTATCTCCAGCTATTTCGGTGCTGCCAGCGGTCGCCGTCCTGATTCTGACAGAGTTATTCTTGCTCCAACATATATTAGTCCTCGCCCAAACGACCCCGACGGAACCCTGATCGAACCCGACGAATTCAAGCTGAATGGGAAGCAATATGTACGCTACTCTGTTGTGGCAAAGTCCCAAAAGCACACCAAGAAAAGGACATCAGTCGTCTGGCAGTATGGTGAAGACATACAACTCAAGCAGGACCCGACGAAGAGGTTCTGGTACTGTTATCTGTGCGAACAGCAGCAGCGCCAACAGGGACTTCCTATTTCCGGCAAGGGCAATTGTACTGCCTTAGACCACCTGGAATCGAAACACCAAATCGATAGGGAGACTGGTGAGCACGGACATCCAAAGCGCCACCCATCGCAGCCATCAATTGTCGACTTCAACAACATATCCACCGTTGTATTCAAACGCCGATTTGACGAGTTCAAGGAACTTCTGATTCGATGGATCGTCTATTGTCACATCGCCTTCTTTCAAATCGAGAACCTATACTTTCGCGAACTCCTCTTCTATGTTTTCCCTGGCCTGGCAACACTCCTTCCAAAGGCGAGACTAGTGATTCGCAGATGGATAATAGAGGCCTTTGAGGCACGAAAGGACAACCTGCGTCAAGAAATGCAAGCGGCCCACAGCAATATATCGATATCGTTCGATTTATGGACGTCACCGAACTATCAGGCTATCCTCGGATGTGTCGCGCACTTTATCAACAGAAGCGGAAAGAGAAGAACGGTTGTTCTGGCTCTTCGCGAACTGGTTGGCGAGCATTCAGGTGAGAATATGGCAGATGTCCTCCTACATATATTTGATGACTACGGGATCAGTGGCCGGATCGGTTATTTCATGGCAGACAATGCAAGTTCGAATGATGCCTGCATCGACCTGGTCCTGCAGGCTCTTTACCCGCACATGAGCAGGAAACATCGCGTACGACGTCGCCTTCGGTGTTTTGGCCATATCGTCAATCTCTGCGCCCAGGCGTTTATTATGGGAAAGGATGCTGCGAAGACCTGCAAGGATCTGGACTCTGCGTATCGAGAAGGGGACTACACACGGATTCGTGAGCTGTGGAAGAAGCGCGGTGCAATTGGGAGGCTCCATAATATCGTACGATACATTAGAGCTAGCCCTCAACGGCGCCAATTCTTCAGATCAATACAAATTGGCGGCGATCTGGCTGCATTTGACGGATTGGAGGTAAGCCCCCCTAGTGCGCGCCGCAAGGTAGTCGCGGCGTCCTACACTTCCGGTTTCAGTACTGACGTTGGAGTTTGTTGCAGCTTGTTCAAAGTCAGTCAACACGCTGGAATTCTTATTTCTTGTCGATTGGACGCGCTCTTAATGTCAAAGAACGTATCCAGCTCTTCTGCGATCAATATGAGCCTCCACGAAGCGACAGAGACGTCCTGGACCAACGCCTCAGCCCACGGCAGTGGGACGAACTCGGACACCTCCATGACCAACTCGAGACATTCTACGAGGCCACAGTAATGAACGAAGGCAGACAGTGGACTCTTGCAGATCATTTTCAATCGCTAGACTGGCTTATAGATGAAATCCACCTTGCTCAGCGAAAGTTTGAACAGCTCGCCGAAGACGCAATGCGGAAGCGTGGCCCGAATAGACAGGATAAGCAGAACGAATTCGACGACTATAACTGGCTTGCTGCGGCTGCAGAAGTTGCCTGGCAGAAATGCGAGAAGTACTACAACAAGGCCGATGAATCGCCCGCTTACTACGCCGCCATATCGTTGAATCCAAGCCTTAAGAACCAATGGTACTATCAGGTTTGGAATGGCAGTGATGATAAGCGTGCCTGGATCCAAGCTGCTGTTGGAGCAGTTAAGGAGCTCTGGGTTGACGAATACAAAGGCAAGTTCGCCCACGGCGCGCCAGTTCCTACCCACGTCTTTAAGGCCACAGAACCGAAAGAGAAATCGTTTACTTCAGTGAGAAACCACAAGCGTCTCAAACTACACCACCTCGACCCTAATTCAAGCCCCGAACTGCCCTCAACGGATCACTACAATGAGTTTATCACCGCTGACGTTATCGGCCTTAATGATGACGAGGAATTCGACCCCATCCAGTACTGGAATGAGCGTTACCACTCGCAGACGGACCTAGCTCGCATGGCGCTGGACGTTTTAGCCCTGCCTCCCATGTCAGATGAGTGTGAGCGCCTTTTTAGCAGCGCCAAGCTCCTCCTTACAGATCATCGCTCGCGGCTCCGGATGGACGTCATTGAAGCCAGCGAGTGCTTACGAGCTTGGTATGGTCGCCCGGAGCAGAAGGCATTTGATGACTCTGCCATCGGTTTGATGGAGGGTGAGGCAGGGAGTACAGTTGGGGCGGATGGGCTGGGTGAGGGAGAGGAAGGCGGCGAAGATGATGGAAGCGAGAAGAACATACTGGAGACGCAAGTTGCTAGAGAACATGAGCTCCGTAGTTAGGTGGTGTCATAACCCAAGGACAAGAACAGTTCTACTCCAAGTCTGCTTATTCAGCGGCTCATTGATTGTCCCAAAAGGGTAAAGATATGAACTGGATCGGTTCTGGATATCCTGGAGGCTGCCTGTCCCCACGTCTGGACTGGATTGGATCGAGGCTCGGATCCAGCTCCAATCCAATCCAATAACATCACTGCATCATGTAAACAGAGGCCTGGATTCAAGAGAATCTTGAATTTATGCGGATATATCTGGATGTTCTCAGCGCGCTTACTCTGGGAGCGCACCCAAGAGCAACCGATACACTCGACCCGGGCCATTTCTAGATTTTTACAAATTTGCAGAGGCTTGCGGGAAGGACAGCAAAGCACCCTCCAGGTTGTTGCAAAGGCTCTAGATGCAGGTTTCCCAAGCTCGAGAGACATCAGTATACATGGCATATTATCTGATGCTCTTTCTTTCCTTTCTCCTTGTCTAGAAAACTTGCCATAGCCTCACGATAAGCACCATTGTGCAGAGTCTCCTGTTTGATAAACAGCGATGTTTCTTGGGCGGGAGTGCCATCAATATTTGTAAAGCTGTTTGTCCTTTTCGTCTATTTAACCATCCCATATCCGCTCTGTTGGGGATCTGTACGAGTTTGCCGAGGCAACATATACGTAGGCCGCATCTTGTGACAAAGGAACCACCCTCGCTGAACCTCATCTTTCTTCTGACGGTCGGCGGCGATGATCTGCCTTGCCTCGTCGAGCTATAGAGAAGCGTTACTAAGCTCGGCCATTATGGCGTCATACTTCCTCTTGTTATCCTGGAGTTGCGTTGCCAGCTGCGCCCGCTGATTAATTAACTCGGCAAGCTGGAGCTTTACAGGATCCGTTGTTGTCTTGATGTGTAACTGTGCTCGGAATGTCTGACTCCAACGCTTGCCCACGGCAAGGCTACGGACGAATCGCGTGCGGCCCTCAACAGCAGCTCACAGCAGAGTGTGGGGAAGTTGTTGCATTCTAAGTAGGTGGGAAGAAATCAAATCTTGTCGTAGGCTGACTAAGTACTTGGTACCGTATATACTCGACAAATTCACGATACCCCCGGTCACTAAGACTAGTCCTATTTTGGTCTAGTTTGAAGCCACCATGGCCAGGGTTTTGGATACACTAACAAGCTACAGTAATACAGTCTTGAACCTCCTCTTCCTTCACAAAGAGGTCCATCTCTTCCAGAGGTGTTACAGACACTTCCTCATACTCCATCTTCATGGTAGGTTCCTTAGCCGTTTCCCAGCCTTCCCAGTTGATTTGAGAAGGCTCTATATCCTTGATACGGACCATGTTAACCTGACTTCCATCAGGACGAATAGAAATTCCAGTGTGAATGAAGGCATTCTGAACCAACTCT
This sequence comes from Diaporthe sp. PMI_573, assembly GCA_021399435.1. Classification (NCBI taxonomy): domain Eukaryota; kingdom Fungi; phylum Ascomycota; class Sordariomycetes; order Diaporthales; family Diaporthaceae; genus Diaporthe; species Diaporthe sp. PMI_573. The sequence continues at coordinate 365,182 of JAJTUP010000056.1, forward strand.
GGCCTTTCTTCCAGACGTTTTACTGCCCTGGCTACTACCCAGGTAGTCATTATACGCATGTCAGAGACTGTCCATATATGTCCAGGGCTTTCCTTCTCTTTCTCTGTCATATATTCGTCAGTAAATTCCTGAAGCCAAAGCTTGAAGGGATGGTTGACTGCAGTATCTAATGGCTGAAGGAGACTAGTACAGCCAGCTGGTATCAATGCAATAGTAACCCCTAGATCCTTCAACTGTTGCTTGATAGTGTCAGTTACATGGAATCTAGCAACATCCATAACCAATAGGAAATCCTTCATATCCTTAGCTACTGCGTCTAGTTCTTCAGTAATCCATTTACCGAATAATTCCTCATTATTGTAAGCTGTAGGATTGAATTCCACAGTAACATCAGGACTGTAGGATGAGGATTCCTGATTGTATATCCTTCCTGCAGGTCCTGAAGTACCATGGAATATAATCTTCGGCTTGAATCTCTGTATGCCATCTGCAGAGATGTAGAGAATAAGAGTAGCTTGTCGTTTATCCCATCCACTCCGTTCTGTTTTTGCCTGTACTGACTTCGAGCCTGTAGAAGTATATGTACATCCAGAATTATACTCAAATGGAATAGGAGTTTCGTCCAGATTTAGGATTGCTGATTTGGAGAACCGCCGAGGAGGTGAGTTGTTGACAACTGGTGCTGGTGCTGGTGCTGGTGCTGGTGCTGGTGCTGATACTGGTACTGAGAGAGAATCTCTTGGTTGAGATATACGTCTAATGAACTTGACGAAGTTATTCACAACTTCAAGGTACTCTGCAGGAAGCTTGGTGGCCTTCTTAGTAACCCTTCTATGTGAAATCCTATGTCGATGTAGAAAGCCTCTAAACCAGCCGGTAGAGAATACCCAGAGGTGAACGCTTTCAGGGAAGGTGTCCTTAAATAGCCTTTTTGATTCTCGTCGAAACCAGCCGATAGAAACAATTCTATTTTCTGTTCGCCGTGTAAGAAAACAGGTGTAAAGCTTGTCTTCCAACTCTGGCCATCTAGGGTGATACCTTCGTTGATCCTCTTTGCGTACAAGCTGATCCCGCTTTTTCCACCAAGTCCTTATAGTTGCTTCAGGGATCTTGAAGAACTGGGAGGCTTCAAATAGTGTAGGAGGACGGAAGCCATCTTGGGAAGGTGGGAGGTCTTGTCGATAATGGCCACCTCTACCTCCAGTAGTTCCTGGGATACGGTGGTTCAAAAGAAATAGAAGAACTTCAACACGTTTTTTCTGCTTGTATGACCGTTCTACCCGTGTAACTGGCTTAAATGAAGGAGCTTTTCGCTCATGAAGGGGCTTGGGCTTTGGCCCTGGCTTTTTTTGTAGGATGTTGGTTGAGATTGGGCCTAGGGGAGGCATTGTGACCCATGAGACCAGCAGTAAACAAATAACTTCTAGATCGACGCGTTAGAGACGTGATGGGCATCTCTGGGGGGCTAAACCTAGCGTAGATTAGTAAGGTGGCTATAGCTTCAGCCTAGGTAAGATTAGGCCTAATTAGGCGACCGGGGGTATCGTGAATTTGTCGAGTATATACGGTATATCACGTTGCACCCCACCCGCATTTGTGTTCCCAATTAGACATCCACGACTTGCATTTCTCAATGCAGTTGGGCCAAGAATCACGACGATCTATGGACGGCCGGCCGTGCCATACGTACCATAAGCTCGCCCCCGCGCCGCGCAGTCCGTGGACAGGAGGACGAGTGGAGGTAAGCTGTCTCCATCCCCTTGTGCCGAAACAAGCCATTGACACGCCGAAACCAGGGACCACGGTGAGGAGAATGAGGCGGACCACGAGAATAGGTACACCCACACGCAGGTTGCGCGCAGCAAGATGGCCGGCAACACGCCGTGGGCCTCGCAGATGTTTCCCGTTCCTACGCAGGAGTCGGTCCCCGCATCCATGCTCACCGGCGACGAGTCCTACTCCATCAAACTCGTCAACTTCAGCAAGGCCTTAACCCAGCTCCCGGACACACAAGGACCAAACCAAGAAACGCAGGCAGTAGAAGGGGAGGAGGCAGCCCGGACGGCGGACCGTGCCGAGGGCCAGCAGTCTTTATGTCCCGGGCATGGACGACAACACGACGACACACGAACACTCGTCGCCGCGGAGGGAACCAATACTGCGGGGCGGGAAGTCCCGAGGGTGGAGGAACCAGCCCAGAAAGCGGCCCAAGAGGTGGAAGGAAGGCCGCAGAACCCGCCGCCCGGTACAAAAAAGCCGAGGATCGGAGGACGGCGGTGGGAAGGAGCAGAAGCAGGCTGCAATGCGCGCATGCGGGTCGCACGGGGACCCTTAGGGATGCGTTTTTGACGTCATAAACCCCAAGTTACCAATTGACGTCATAAACCCCAACTGACAAGTAATTTACCGTCATAAACCTCCTTCCTAACTGGGTTTAGTGAGTATCCCAAAAGACTGTACTCTTGCCCGTAGGCGTGGCACGGACAAAAAGAAAGTGTCTCTCGCTGTCTTTAGCCATCGTGATAGCTTCGCAGAGAGGTTTAAGGGAGAAAAGATCCAGAGTTGTGGCTGGGCGAAGAAGATGATAGGGCCGGAAAGTCGCGGTTGGGCAGCCCTGCAAGCCAGGCCGGCAGCCCCTGACACTAAACCTAAAAAGGCAGTTGGACAAACTCACTCAAGATGTACGAGTACATGTACGAGTACGAACCTTCTCGTACTCGTACACTGTACGAGAGGTCTCGTACATGTACCTGGTCATCCCTACCGTGGACTCCAGGAAAAGTCTGTAGCGTGGCAATAGCAGCGCGATTGAGACGAGGATCGAGGTGGCAGAGGGGGTTTGCGGTCTGCCTTCCGGACAACAGCGGCAACCGAGGGCGGCTGGTTTTGGTGATGGCGCGGCCGAAGTACGAAGCGGTCTTGTTTGTGTAGTCGAACAAGAACCAGTGAAGTACAGGGCTTCGGATCACACAACGCAGAACACGTTTAATCCGCCTGCTACCGGTCAAATAGCACTGGTTTCCCCAGCACTGGTTCTGCAAAGTTCCTTACTTGGCGCTGTGCCTACCTCGCAGATGGTGCAGTCGATGCCGAGCTTCATCCCCCAACACCACTGGGTCGAAAAAAAACCTACACCCTCTACTCGCTGCACTATTCAACTTTAAAAGAAAAAGGCTCTAAACTGTTCAGACCCGTCGAGAGCTTGCGTCACAGCTAGCTATAAGTGTGGGGCCTAAACGCCAGAGGATCAAGCAAACTCCAAGGATCGCAAAACATCAGCATGATCGTGTCCACCGGCTGAGGGGACAAAACAAAATGAATGACGGGTCTCTCTAAGAAAATACTGTTCGCCGCTGTTTATGTAGCCAGAATTACGATGCTCGAAGACTGCCCTTCTATTTCTGATATGTCAAAGCCTATGAAGATTTGCTCTTTTGAACGTCTATTCGACCTGGAACCTCCTTAATTTTGAACACAATTAAAATAAGTTAAGGATCTAGATTAGAATCAATCAATCAATCAATCAATTCTCAGCTTAGAAACGAGTATTTGGACGGCGAAGTCTTCCCGGGACGGGCTCATCTACTCTCGTGCCGGTTGACTCTGGAGGTCGTGGCGGAAAGGTCACCGTTCTACGTGGACTAGAGGGCTCAACTTGTCCTTCACCTCGATCAGTTCCGGATTCCACTGCCATCTGTCTCCTTCTTCCAACGATCCATGACCATCTTGATTGCTTGGCGCCCGCTGCTGCCGTTCCAGCTTGAGCTGTTTGCGATGAATCGACCTCGTTGGGGTTGCCAGCAGTAGGGGGTGGTTCCGAAGTGGTTGCTGCCTGTGTGCGCTGCGTGCCTACCGGGTTTGATGTCACAGTCGGACGAGGGCGTTTAGTAATGTATCCATCCACCACCCAACGTTGGTCAGGGGGTACCGATTCTCCAAGACAGAAACTGGAATCAGTGAGAGTCCCGCCGATGATTTTCCAATGGGGAGAAGCTGCATTGTCTCCCGATCCACCCGATGTCGAGCCTTGGGGCCCATTGCGATCTGGGCCAGCCAAGTAGAGCGGATTCATATTCGACATATGTTGCACGCCGGCTCTGATGCGCAACTTTCCCAGAAGTTGGGATGTGATTCCTAGTAGGAGGGCAAGTCGCTCGATGACAACGGAGATGTCGCTATCATTTGCTGAGAGAGCAGCCAGGGTGTATTCGAGCATCGCGGTAAGGTTTTCCCAGGAGTCCGAAAGTGAACTTAGCTGGCAGGCAGTATGAAGCTCGACAGTGGCCAGAGAGGTGTCGACGTTCGTCGTAGCCTGCAAGCCAGCCATCTTCCAGGAATCATCATTGTCGAGATATTCATACACTAGCCGGTGCATGAATGCCACTGACGTATCTGTCAGCCTGTCGTGACTATTGTAGGCGGCGTCGGTGTCGGTGTCGGTGTCGGCGTCGCTGTCGCTGTGGTCGTGGTCGGGGAAGTGGTTGTGGATGCAGTCGCTGCCTACTTCTGCCCGGCAGAAACATGGGCTTATGCCATGCTGAATTTCCAAAAGCCCGCCGGTTCGACTCCGAAGCCTTCCTTCAAGCATCCTGCACGTGTCTCTCAAGGCTTTATGTGACAGCATTGTTGGCTTGGGCATCTTTTTGGGGTCACATCCATGATCATCGAAGAGTGCCAACCCCACGGTGACCAGTCCGTACTCGTGGCGCTGTTGTTGAGCTTGTCGATAGCACAACTTCAGGAAGGTTGCACCCTGTTGGCGATATCGAGGCTCGATCCTAGAGAACATGTGCTTAAACATGTCGTCGAGCTCGCCAGGAAGCTCGTCGAGGCGATGCCGTAGCTCGTCTAGATTGTCGACCGCCATAAAACCGTCCAAGAGCGACCTACATGCAAGGACAACCCATAGGAAGACGCCGGACGCTTTTCTCAAGACTATTTCCTCCAGTGTCTTGACAGCGTCGGGCTTCTTTCGGATCAAGTCACCTGTGTACCGATGACTCTCGATCTTATGCCGGACGTAGCGCTTGATGTCTTTCGCGGTCAGATCTTCCAGCCCCAATTGACGGGAGTCGCGAAACGCATCGACAAGCTTGGGTTCTGGTCGGCTTGATACGAGCAACTTGATATTTGGTCCTTTAGCAAGGGCCTTGATGAACCTAACCCCATCATTGTAGTCTCCGACGTATTCGTCCAGGCCATCCACGACAAGACAAGTCTTGTTCATACCATCGTAGACAGCCAACCTTTCCGCAACTCCTATCATCTCGTTGACGCTGGGGTTCCACGTGGGAGGAGCGTCAACAAGACCAGTCTCCTCCCAAAGCTCTGGGACAATAGCTTCGGCAAGATTGTCGTCGGAATTTGCCCGAAATAGCTGGTAGAGAATCGAGCGCAGGAGCCCAGCCATCGAATTCTGGTACCTATTGCCCAGCCGCAAGAAGAAAAAACCGGCGAGTACGCAGCTACCACCCGGCACCCAATGGTCCAAGTTGCGTTTGAAGAGCTCGTGGTGGATGAGATACTTCATGAGGGTGGATTTCCCGCTGCCAGCTTTCCCCCGAACCCAGTAAATCCCGGTCCCAGCTCGAAGCCATTCGGGCAAGTCGTCCCACCTGATATTGCCTGTTTTAGGGGGACGAAGAGCCCATTTCATTGTCGAAGGGTGTGCCTTAGCAATGTTTCTCTCGCGTGCCTGCATCTCAGGAAATTCCAGAGATTTGAGCACCATTTCATAGCGCCTATTCTCTAGACTCAAAATGGCGGCCGAGTGAATATTCCGGACCTGTCTGTCGTCACGGCGGATCGCCTCGTCTATGGAAGTGGCGTCGCGCACGAGCTCAAAGTTTGCCCTGTTCCAACGATCCCTTCCATCACCCCTAGAAAAGTCTTGTTGGGCCATAACGAACGTGCCGCCGGGACTAAGCCGGGGTACTAGATCGAAGAGAGCCATTCTCAAGTCGTTCACATCCCTAATCAAGTTTTCGAACTTGACCTTATCTCGAACTACCCAGCGCACTCTCGACAATGGAGAAAGCTTCGGAGATAGCCTCTCTTTCAGCTGCTTTGATATTGAAGTCAAAGGCTCCGTCATCGTCGCCATCGTCGCCATCGTCGCTGTCGCTGTCGTAGCTGTCGTCACCGTTGTCGCCGTTGTCGCCGTTGTTACTGTCGCCGTTGTAGCTGTCGCCCTCGCCTTCGAGGACGGCGCCAGTGCCGAGGCGGGCGGGCCGTGTGGTGCAGATCCACTCCGGTCTATGCAGGAAGCCGTCTTTCCCGATAGACTAGTGTTTTTCATGCTTCTTATGAGTCTGCAAATGCCGTCGTTAAACTCAGCCAAGCGACTTTCGCTCATAGCGCAGGACGGAGGCAGGGCGTTGATGTCTCTGGTGTCGTCTTTTTTTCGAACGCCGTACTCATTCTGGAGGGTTTCGCTTTTGTTGAGAAGTTCTCGGATCTTGACAACAATTTTGATGACGTGGCCGAGTAGCTCTTCGTCCTTGAGCCGCTTATCTAGCCGCTCAAAGAAGGGCTGATCTAAACCGACGTCTTTGGCCCAGTACAGAAGGAGTACCTTCTCGACATCGAGTTTTGTTTCCAAAAGGGCGTAGTCTTCCCTCTGTGAACGGGCTACGCAGAACATGGAAAATAAGTCGATGGCGTCCTTCAATACGCCAGCAAGGGTGACGATGCCGAGTCCGAGGCTGGCCACTTCCATTTTGGCGGTAGTGTTGCCAATATTTTCTCTGCTCTAGAATCTTGGTAGTGGCCAGTTTTGTCGCTACTCACGCTGGCCTATATCTAACATTAGCGGAGGGCTTGGAACCCCATAGAAACCCGTGGAACGCCGAGGAACTTGGCAACGTGGTCCCAATTCCGGGTTTGTCCTGTTAGGCTAATACTGTACTGTACTGTACTGTACGAGACTTACTATGAAGAGACCCCTTGAGAGAGATACAGAACCTTGCCGAAAAAGAACTGAGAAAGAGAGAAAAATATTGAGAAGAAATTTTTAATCTATTAACGATCCATACGGTGGAGTAGAGTCGCATGAAGCGACGGCGGACGTCTGGCGCGACGATGGAGGACCGTGCGGAGATGGAGATCATGGTGGAGGCGCCAAACTCCATCGCAACGACTGTGAAACGGTCGAAGCGGGCAAAGCCCAGTGTCAAAGTGCGGGACGCGATTACTGCCAACGAAGAGAGCAATGTTTTATTGGAGGGAAACTCGAACAGCAATGTGACCACTGGGCCCGAGTTGCTACAGAGCATCTACGCCCTCGTCAAGGATCTGAAGGAGACTGTTAACTGCCAGCAGACAACCATCCAACGGCTCACCGCTGAGCTTCAAAATGTCACCCAGCAATTGGAAGAACTCAGGAGCAGTGTGGCCCTCGTCAGCAGCGCCCGGACGAGCCCTCAGGCCTCTTACGCGCAGGTTGCACGCACGCCCCCGACGAGCCAGCCCAGCAACGTACGCACGCTTACCTCGATGGACACGACGCCCTCGACGCTCACCGACACCCTATACTGCACCAGGCATTCGTACAGTGATCGTGAGTCTGTACAAATGACTACTGGGATCCTTAGGGTCCTTAGGCTGTCCATGATCTTGTGTAGGGTCGTACTGAGTGCCATACCGCTGTCAAATCCCGGCATCATGCCGTACAACTCGCTGGCGAGGACGCTCCTCGTCACCCTTTTGCATTTGGTGGAGCTCCAGTGTACGATATTGCCTTGGATTTCGAAATCTGTTTCTGTACGACTAGTCTCCATAGCCAGTACGATCACGAATCCTAATTGGGAGCTCACGACATTACCCGATTCCATGGATAATGTTGTCGACAATCTCAGCAGCCGCAGCATCTCGAAGTTCTCCGAAATCGAACCCAAGATGATGGACATCGTCGCCCGGACGTAAGTCGAGCAATCGGAGGCCTACTACACATCCACTTCTTCTCGGAAGAAGTTGGCACCAACTGGTGCCAAAAAGCCTGGCAAATCCGCACCAATTGGTGCCAACTCATCGAAGAATCCCTCGAGGAAACTCGACGAAAAGGAGTGCACCTGGTGCCGCGCCCGAAACTTCACCTTTGTCGGCCACCTATACACTGACTGCGACAAGCTGGTGAAATACAAAGAAGAGCAGCAAAGGAACAAAGGGAGGAAACGGGCCGCTGCGAATCAGGCTGACGATGATGTGGTGGAGATCGACGACGACGACGGAGACGACGAGGAGACGGCGTTCCATGCCGGCGTTTCGGCATACGCTGCAAAACTCCCGTCCGACAATGCAAGTAATTCATCCTGGATTTTCGATTACGGTACTATATAGTTTGTCTTCATGCTTAGGATGTATTTAGAGAAGTGCTTTCCATTAAGTACCGCTGAAGGGAAATAACCGTTGAATGGTCTCTCGCCCGCCCGACATAAGGAACACGGCAGTCGTGCCTTAACACCTCGGCTTTGGCACAGGAGAGCATCTACAGTCCTCTCATGCTCTTCCTTTAACCCTGCAAAAACTAACCTGAGTCTTTGAATGTTCCCCATAATGAAGTTTCTCGTGGGCATATTATAGATCTCGTGTTGTTTCCTGGAGCGTACCCATGCTGGGGTGGGCCCAAAAGTTGTAATCGCCACGTTTACTACTGATGGATGACCTAGCCGCCTCCGGCGGAACATAGTAACAGGCACGCCAGGCAACACATCATGTGGCCAGACATTCTGCAAATAGAAATTGTGTAAGGACCATGAAATTCATCACCGAATGTATGCCTTGCCTGTTGCCTAACCACGCTAGTAAATTGACCAACCCCCTGCATATCCGCGGGGACACAGAGGGCGACCACCTCACCAGAAGATGTCCGCTAGGTCGAACAGGCAACCGCAAGGCAGACTTTACACCCCGAGCATAGCGCGTTCAAAACAGCCCGAAACGGTTAAAAGGCGCAACAGATCCCGCCCCCTGGCCACATGCTTTTCTTCTCTCTATTTTCTCGACAACTCATTTTGCTTGCCCCTTCAGCCCAGCACAACACGAGGCCACACTACCACACACGCCTATAGCGCTCACATTTGCCCTTGGCCCGTCGCTTCACAGAGCAACCAGCCCTCGTCATCGCGCTCCGGGTATTGCCATGAATCTTTGACGACAAACTGTTGTGAGATAGCACAGGAAACAGGTTTGTTGGGTGCAATGATGAAGATGTGTCAATTCTTCCAAAAATGCGATGTTGCATGTATCTTGCTTGTTCTCAATAATTCATGGAAAGCAGCTTCATCATATAGCTATGTGCAGGACGTCTTTGTGCGGCTCTGCCGCACTAATCTGCCTTGCGTTTAGCCTTGTGTTGTGCCCTGTGTTCGCCTACAATTTAGCCCAATGCATGGCCACCTTTGGTGGCCTCATCGCCCTGTTTTACAGCCCTGTCATCCCTGCAGTTGAGGGGAACCTGCAAAACTTCCAACACAAACAGGGCATCTGGATCTCCTGCTTGCCCTTGCCCTTGCCTGCCTCGTCGCCACGCATTGCATCCTCGCCCGCAGGACGTGCCGTCTAATAACCATATTCCATGTAGACACTCCGTTGCGCCCGTTCGGCATTTAGCTCACTCCGCCTAGCCTTCCATAAAGAAAACTCCTCCAAGGTTTTCCTGACAGCATCGCACTTGAATTGTATAAATGGATGGTCTTCAGCCAGAGTTTCTCCATTAGCGTATGGTAGGTCTGGCTCGTCCGCGGCCGAGCCGTCCTGATAAACATTATCGGTAGTGGCCGCGGTGTACTTGTCGAGGCCGGGCTTGTGGTGCTGAGTGCCGACCGTTTGCTTGCGCGGGGCGCTGGTCATGCTTGCGATGGACTCTCCGGGATCCTTGGATGCGGTCGGGTCGCGATAATCGACAGACATCGAGGCAGTCTAAAAAGGACACAGATGCTAAGCAGTGTGAAAAAAGGCTAGTGATTTTGTTTGAACCGAGAGGCGATAATGTGCCCGAAAAAGAGACAATGTGGCTGGCCGTGGGAAGCTCACATGGGGCTCCACATTCCTTGGCAGCATCGACCCGAAATCTCATTCGCGCCCAGCTTGGTCGCCCCTAATTTGGGATTTGCAAGATAGTGAAGTAAAGTACGAAATTAAATGTACAGTACTGTAAGGCTTTCTCAAAAGAACTATAAATCCTTTAAAAGTTAGCTTGAATTATTGTAACCCAGCATCCATGTAATGGTGACAAACGAAAGATCAAATCGATCAAAGTACGGTCTTTCGTTGTTTTCACCACGGACGCTATTTACTCACACATTAGGCCAAGTCTACCGACTCCACTCGATGTCCAAGTATTTGGCTAAAGGCTTCCTGCTGTCCGATATGTTAAACGATGAAGACTCACATCTATCATGCAACGCTGCAGAGGCACAATCGTCGTTAGGCAAATTGCCCATCTTTAAGACTTGGGCGGAAGCCTTAAAAAGATTCTCGAGCCTGGTCGAGGAAGGAGGTTTCGTTAACAGATAAGGCTGAGGCATTAATGGTGGGAGCTGGAAGAGCTGCGTGATCACTCGAGTTTCCAAAACAGTAAAAGTCCTTCACACGCCACATACTTCGTCTCGTTCATCAGTGGACGTAAAATATAGAGAGAAATATCCAGTTTAGAGTCGATGACCAAAGCTTTGTGGAAGGCTAAGTACTAAACCGCACTTATTGGAAGAAATAATACCGGATTTTTTTCGACATCTACTGGGGTAGGAGCCATAACATGACCGACAAGGATGTCACGGATGAAGTCCGTCGGCGTGTCCGAGCTGGCAGCGGGCGACGCCAAGATGATCCTCGCTGAGAACATGGACCGCGCGTTCGCAGACGGGGCGTTTGGCTGCCGTGGTTCGCTTGTGAAAATGATCGCGGTGAGAGGGAGGGGTTCAGGCCGGTGGCTGGGACAAACAATCGTTGCCGAACACGTAGTCTGGCTGGAACTCAAAACTCACGCTCCAGGGGCGGTATGATTAATCATGATTTTGGGTACGCCATCTATTTCCTTCAGTGTGAATATCCAGTTTCATCGGTCAATGATCATTCGTCCGCAGTAGCCTGTTTCAAACGATGAATGTCTGGACTCAACAAGGACAATGTCCATCAGGCTGCGTAGTCCGGATTGTCAGCCTCGCGCAAAACGTCCGGCTGGCGTTGGGCCGACCTCCTGCACGAGGCGGGACCGCTGCATGCCACTATTCCCACACACTTAAGGGCACCAAATAAGCACTATTAGACCCAAGTGTTGGCAAACATTGCCTAAATTAAACAAATTAAGCACTATTAGACCTAAGTGTTGGCAAATGTTGCCTACATTGCCCACGATGCCTACGTCGTCGCCTATGTGACCCAGTTATCAAATAGTAAGACAATAAAGCCGGGCATCACGGCGACGATCTCGTCCTGCGTTTCCTTGGGTATCTTCTAGCAGAGAACATATCCTGGTTTAGGACAACTACCGCTTGAGCAGATCTACCAGTATCCACTGACTGACGAATCGATAAGCCACTTGGACTACTTCGAAGCATCATGCAGCGAAGCAACGTCCACCTGTATGGGTAACACCAAGTTCCGTCGTTGTATCTCCTTGTGTGATGAAGCTGGGAAGTGTAAGTTGATGCCGAGTTGCAAGGCTCTGCAAGGCTTATTCAGGCGTGTTTAGCGATGTTGAAATTGAAATGGAGAAGTTGTTCGGGATTGCCTGGGTCACAATATACTATATATCATTCAGGGATCGACTTTACTTCCTCTTTCTTTTGCAAGCTTTCACTAGTATCCATAAGCCGTATTGAGAATAAACAGTCAGATCTATTGACCTTATCGACCGCCCAAGGCACCGAGCGGGAGCATTTGAATGAGTCCGACTCTGCAAGCGGAAATTAGAGGCGGCGGCGGCCGGAGAGCAGAGTGCGTCCCTTGTGTGTGGCCCTCAGGGTGAGATAGTGTGGTACTCCTTATCTCCAACCCATGCAACAAGGTATGTTTGGACGTGAGTCGTTTGGACACGCATCGGCAGGGAGCTCTCGTCATCGCTCACAAGACGGGAAGTTGCAAAAGTACAGCACCCCTGACCAATGATATTTGTCCCGCGCCTCACGCCGAAGTCCCAATGTCCTTATAGTCTGTATTTTTTGGAAGTACTTTAGTTGGACAGAAGTACATATGCAAAAGCGTGAAAATACAGTATATACGTTCGAAAGCACTATAGGACAGTACATGATTTGCCTTTACTACTTTTAGAAACGGTGTGGCAGTAGCGGCTATATAAATAATTAATATGTCCTGCTCCTTTTTCACTTTACGCCCATGGCCGGACAGCTTCCCTTTCTGAGAAAAAGTACAAAGTGCCAGTTTTACATTCGCTCGGTAGCCTTGTCGCAAATTTTATTTTCTCCTGCTAAACACTACTCACGAAGCTTGCTCGACCTCATCAGCCGAACAACACAATATTATCTCGGCCAATGCTCTAGTATCATCCTTACGCGCCTCGCCCAACATGCTCTTTTCAAAGATCAAGCCGATTCTGTCCTTGTTTGTTGTGGCAGCCGGTGCAGATTTGGGGAAGGGCTACACACACGACCCATGTGTCACGCCAACCCTGCCGAGTACGGGGTGTAAGCCGCTCACTTATCGAGACGAAAACTGTAGACTAACTCGTAGCAGCAATCGACCTCCCTGCGCCCAGCATGAACCTTACGGTCACCTATGTTGCCCTCGGCCACGGCATCCAAAACTATACATGTGCCTCCGAAAACGCAACAGCCATTCCTATTGGAGCCCTTGCCGTTCTTTACGACATTACTCCCGTGTACCCTGGCATAAGCAGCATCAGCCTATCAGCCGAAGATTTCAACGATCTCTCCGCAAATGTGCTGTGGAAGACAGCAATCCCACTCAACCTCATCGACGCAGCAGCCCAAGGCCCCGGCTCCCCCCTCCCCGAATCCCACTACCAGGCCGACGCCGCAAACCCGTTCCCCGCCTCGCCCTCGGACCTCGGACTCGGCGGCATCAGAGCCAAGTTCCTGGGTTTCCACTACTTTGACGCAGAATCGGCGCCTACATTCGACCTGGTCGGCAGCGCGGACCCGGTGGGCCTGTTCTTTAGCGGGGAGAAGACGGGCGATGTTAAGGCGCCAGCAGACGCGGACAAAGGCGTGCTAGGCACTGGCGCGATCGATTGGCTACAGCTTGGCGACAACGGGCGAGGCCTTAGCAGGGATGTCGCCCTGGTGTACCGCGTCGTTACTGCCGGCGGTGTTGCACAGGCGTGCTCGGTCAGCGGGGCGAACGATCCTGGTCAGGCGCTAAGCGTACCGTATACTGCCCAGTACTGGTTCTATAGTGCTTGAGAACTGTTTAATCGTCGAAAAAAATCAAATATCTGAACCGGCGAAGTATTTTTCAAAAAAAATAAAATAGTCTGCTCATTCTACAAGTTGGGGCCAGCAGGAAGGTAACGAGGAAGAAGGTCCAAATCGACCCAAATGCGGTCATTGCAGCAGAGCAGGCCATCGGTCGATCGGATGGCCAAATCCCATCCGATTCCGATATCGATTTGAAATCGATCGAATAGACTGAAGCCCATCCGATTCCGAATCGGATTGGTCTATATCGGATCGGATCCGATCCGATTTGCCTATATCCGATTCGGAATCGGATATCAGATCTGCTAAATCGGATGGGGTGCGTATTTGAGGCTATTCCCAGTTATATTAGCTACGTTGTGCCCATCTAGTTAATTCCCGTGCAATATCACTTTGTAACGCCGTGCTAGATGCCCGATCTAGCAATTCAAGTGGCAATTCAGCCTTGTAGACGCCTGCTTTGCTCCAAGACCTAATACACTGGCTGGCGCCAATAACGTGCCGCTGAAGACAAGACCTCCGTGCTGACACCATCTGCCCGACGCTACTAAACTGACGCTCAGTTTCTGCTGCTGCTGAAGGTATCGTGAGGAAGTCAACTGCCATATAAGACAGCTTGGGGAATCGTTTTGTGCCAATATCCCGCCACCACGCGATTGGGTCGTTTAGGTACGCCTTTGAGTTGACTACTGGCTCAACAAGGTATGTATCTAGCTCGTCTTGTTGTATATCCTCTCGTTGTATGGGCTCAGGGTCCTTGCCTTTGTTGCCCCTTCTCCTCTTGTTTGCTAGCCGTGTATCTTGTGAATTAGGAACCTCGTCGTCGGCGTCGTTCGCGAAGAAGCGTTTGCGGCGTTGAAGCATGTCGAGGACTGGTTGTTGTTCGACCTCAGTCTGGGGGTTAAAGTCAGGTCGCGGTCTACTAGAGCATTAGTTAAGCAAAGACTATTAATATATGTATAACTCACTTATTTTTATAGTCCTCCTCCCATCGTTCCCTCAACCTGGTAGTATAGTGGTCTCGCCATCTAGACCCTTGCCGTTGAGGCTCAGCATCAAAAATACCTTGCAACCCAGTCATCTTGAGGCTTGGATTAAACACCACAGCAGCGGCATAGGCCAAGCTCGTGAGTTTATCGTAGTAGTGCTGTAGCTTCCACAGGCCTACCCGAATATATGCCTTTAAGAAACGCCGTTCTTGGTCGCCAAGATGCTCGAAGATCTTCACGATCCCGGGGATAGGGTCGCCTGTAGGGTCAATAGGGTTTTCTCGTTCAACATAGCACTTGCCCTGCGCACAAGATTCGAGGTGAAGCAGCAAATACTCCATCTGAGGAAAATACTGATCAAGAGAGCCAGCAGGTCCGATGCCTTGAAGCTTCTTCGAGGCAAACTTGAAGGGAGAAAGGATATTCTGAATAGCCTCAACCACACGCCAATCCTGGGCCCCCAACTTGAACTCGAGAACCGGCGGCTTATCCTTTTCCTTCGAACCAGCCGCGTCCCACTGGTACTCAAGGTTTTGGTGTAGTCGTTTGATCGCCGGCTGTAACTCCAAGGCACGCGCCGCCATTGCCTCGTCGCTTTGCCACCTCGTGGCGTTGTTGTGAACCCATTCCTTGGTGGTAGCGGAAGGGTCCAGTTCTGTTTGGGCATCACGAAACGCGCC
Organism: Diaporthe sp. PMI_573; assembly: GCA_021399435.1. Lineage (NCBI taxonomy): Eukaryota > Fungi > Ascomycota > Sordariomycetes > Diaporthales > Diaporthaceae > Diaporthe > Diaporthe sp. PMI_573. Next base: position 380,248 of record JAJTUP010000056.1, read on the forward strand.
AACGAGCTGGCTGCTTCTGTGGAAGCAGTTGCCATGGTTGTGAAGCTTACCAAAAGGACCTCGTTTTTGGTACTTTTCCATCGTTTTCCTGGTTAGCTGACTAGGCGTAGAGTAATCAAAGGCGCACGCGGCGGCTTCAACTAATTCGTCAGATACGTCAGAATTGTTGTACTCATCATCCTCGTCCTCAGTATCAACAAAAGGATCAGTATCTAAAGCATCATCATCCTCATCCTCACTAGCCGAATCCTGTTGCGTAAGGTCCTCCTCAGGGTTGATGGCAACTTCGTCAAAGGCACGTTCTAGAGCCTCGTTTTCCTCGTCCTCGTCAGCGAAGCTGTCTTGAAGCCAGTTTCGGAGGACCTGGTCAAGCGGCAGGCGCTTACAACCCTCACCATACATCAAGGCGCGGGTACAGAGCTGCAAAACGTGCGGACCACAGCTAATCTGCCTCTCCTCAGCGTCGAGCCCGAGTGCTTCGCCAATCTTGGCCATCGTTGTCCTATTCTTAGACTCGTTATCCAAGGTACAGTAGCCCACGCAATCTTGAATCTCAAAAAAGCGGATTATGGCTAAGATTTCCTCAGCAATATCTGAGCCTCTGTGGCGCTTCATCAAAGGTGGCAAACCTAACAAGATGGTCCATCTGTTGAAGTCTTTGTCGATGAAATTGGCAGTCAACCCTACGAATGACGTGAATCTCCTCGAGGTCCAGCCGTCAAACGTTAGATGGATCAAGCCGTGCGCGCTTCGAAGGAAAGCTCTGATTTTGGGTAGGGCGCGGTGATATTCACGCAGAAGGAGGCGAACAAGGGTTTTCGAGTGTGGTAGGTCCTTCTCCTCAAGCACGGGGTTGTTATACAGCTGTTGACGGCGCCAACGAGTATCATTCACGATATTGAATGGCAGATTCGAGCAGACAAGCCAGTCAAGTATCAATAAGTCGTTCACCGGCTTCTTGAAGCGTATTATTAACCGCCCGTGGACTGCTTGTTGCGCCGGTTTCGAAAAGTCGATCATGGAGTTGAGGGTCCTCTGCGAGGGTACAGGCGTAGACTCGGCTTCATTAATCTGCACAGCATTCTAGGCGTCAGCTTATGAACCTTCATCTATTTTGTCACATACCTTAGGGTCTATAACGCCATGGCTATCCTTTAGATGCTTCTCGATGGACCTGCTAGTTGTAGCCACGAATTTGGTATCCTTCGCAGGTTTCTTTGCAAGAAAACAAGACTCGCACACCCAGATCTGATCTTGGTTTTTAGGCCGAGAACAATCTCTGAGTCTGAAGCCATATCGCCACCACCATTTGCGTTCTTTTGTTGGGTTATGGTAGTTGGCAAGCCCTGGGTAAGCTGCCCAGCGTTCCTCAGTCCAAACGGAGTAATCAGGGTAGCCCACGATCTCGGTATCTTGTGGCGTGGAGGAAACGAGGGACGAGGGCGTAGGTGAGTCCATTTTTGGCGCCCGCGAGGTCGAAAAAGAAACAATTCTTCGAGTACTAAAGTAATGTAGGTATGAATAGGTAAAGATTCTACGCGTTCCTCGCTTAGTAATATACCTGGAACGGCCCTAACCAGGGCCTCTAGCGCCTTTAGTTGATGTCGGAAGTCTCTGGGGAAGATGCTGGGCAAGGCGTTGCATGAGGGCAGATCAGGATCTGAACATTCTGTGCTATGTTGCGATGCCTAACTACATTGTGATTCCAGTGCGTCTAGCCACCCATCTTGTAACCTGACCTGCCAATCCCTCATGGATCTCGATGCACGCTGGCCTGAGCGAGGCTCAGCCCTGACTTGGGCGCCGTATGGGCCTGAGCGGTGCTGCGGTGCCTTTCGCCGATACTACGGTGCCCTTCACCGGGCCTCCGACGGGCCCGAAGTGCTGCCTTCCAACAGTTGATGAGGGTCGCGATAACCTCACATCCGAATCGGTCAGATCCGATATCGATCGGATGGCCTCAAAATATATCGGATATCGATCGGATGGATGAGCCATCCGATCCGAATCTTAATCGGATGGCTGGCAAAAAAATCCCATCGATCATCTATCGGATCGGATATCCGATTCGGTCAGATCGGATAGCCGACCGATGGCCTGCTCTGCATTGCAGACATTGAGGCTATTCGGAGGTCATCGTGCCGGCAATTCTTACGGTGGCACTGATAAAACGTCTCCGATCCCAAACTCAACCATCAACAGCGGTGCCTGGAATAGTTTCCCTCAACATGGGATCAAAAATACGTGAGACCCGTGTCATTACGCAACTGCGAGCTGAGGATCTTAAGGAAAGTGAGGATAAACTTGAGGAGTATGAGGACAGACTTGAGGACATCAACGCCTCATCAAAATCATATCATTCTTGTGTTCATCAATCAATTCGGCACCAAAAACACCCCTAGGCCAAAGAGAAAACGGGTGTCCTTAGACGTTATAGCGATGGCACAAGTCCCTGATGACTCGGGTCTCGAGGCACAGTTGTTTTTACATTCTCACGCTTTTCAAAAATAAATACCCTCACCTTCTTTACATATCTTACATTTGGTTCTTCGCACTACATCTTCAAGGACAATGGTATTCCTGTCCTTTGCCCCCTCAACAGATCTTACTTTACAGTACGGTTTACTTTGGCCTATAGAGCATGAGTAACAATATTACATTTCCCACATTACAGTACAAGGAGTATATACTACAGGACCCCCATATTTATGTTTAATGAATCAGGTACATTTAGCTCTGTAACGATGAGAGAAGTACCATCGTCTAGGAGGTGGTAGAAACCCACTTGAATGGATACTTGTTTCGGTAGTTTCCCATGTGCGTACTATGCAGTACTTCGAAAATTTATCAAAGCACTCTACTGGCTTTTTAAAAGAGCTCACGTTTGTGTCCTTCGTAGTCAACTAGAAGGACGACATAGAGTTCAGGCAGATCCAGATACGCAGTACCTTAATTTCATACATATTTATCTTTATGTCCTTTGTCAATCATCTAGCCTCTATAGTTAAAATAAGGCTGTTTACCAAGCACGTTTGGAAATTATATGGCCTCCCCACGACAATTGTCTCTGACTGAGGCCCTCAATTTGTGTCTGAATTCTGGAAACACCTTATCCGCCGCCTGAAGATCTCCGCCACCCTGTCGACCGCTTACCACCCTGAGACTGACGGACAGACTGAGCGCATGAACGCCGCCCTAGAAATTTGAATATTGACCAGCTTTTTTCCTCCCTTGTCGTGCTCAGAAGCGTGGTTAATGTAGCGGCTGAGAAGCCTGAGATTGCCATATATGGCCGCGTCTACCCAGATGTCTTCGTAGTCCAGGAGCGTGAACAAGTAACTGCTGTGTCTGGAGTCGTCGAAAACGTCGCCGCGTCGTGCTTCTCGACGGACACCTCGTCGTGCGAGATCAATTCCCCAGCGGGATGCGCTCTAAAGCATCATCATAAGCAAAGGTTAACGGTAAGGAAGCTATCACTGATAACGAAATATCCTAAGTAACCAGTTTTTATAATGCATGATTAAACAAGAATATATAGCTAGCTTTATAGAACTAGGTCGAGATTAAGCTATAACGTGGTTTACCACCCAGCCGGTCAGTGTAACGGCCAGTAATATCCAGCATGGAAGCTGTTGTATTGGCACTACGTACGAAGATTCTAAGCTTAAGGAGAGAAGAAGGAAGGAAAGAAACTCGCGATGTGCGACGCGTGGAGAAGTTTAATAACCGTGGTCCGTGCCTGTGGCAGGGACCAGCCCCTGCCAGCACCTTGTGGTGGTGTCAGCCCGTCTAGTGGTGACAACCGCCACACTACCCCCCTCCAAAGCGCGGACGGCAGAGGCGTGCGGGCTTTTAAAGGTGACGCTTGATCTTGGTCTTGGTCTTGGACCCCAGCTCTCCGTGCGCTGCTACGTTGTCTTCGTCATGATCAGGATCGGCTTCGTCCTTGGCAGCGGCTCTGATCCATTCCTGTAGTCGTTTAGGCGGTCCTGGGGCATCCGGGTGGAGTTGATGAAAGCTTTCCAAGGCAATGGGGGCATTCTTGAAGTTTCTCGCTGGGTACCAAGTATCATCCGGATCGCAGCCGCGCCAGGCGGCTTGATATTGTAACGTCTTTGTCTTTCCAAGCAGCCGTGAACGTTCTATGTGGTCGACTTCATACTCTGGCTCACCGTTAATGTCCTCTGGTGGCGGTGGGGTTTGGTGTTGTTGCGGTAGCGGGTCATCCGGGGCCTTTCTCAACCGGTCGGCATGGAACAGGTTTGTCATTGAGTACGACGGGGGCAAGTCAAGAACATAACTGTACCCCCGTTCTTGTTTGATCTTGAACGGGCCTACCCGCTGGGATTCTAAACGCGTTGTTGGGGCGGTTGTAGAAAACCCCTTCTTCTTCAGGAAAACCATGTCTTCAACAGAGAAGTCTGCTGGGCGTCGTTTCTGATTCGCCTGTGTTTGTTGTCGGTTTTGAGCTGTCTGAGCTGCTGTTCGAGCTGAGTCCTGTACGGTCTTGGTTTCTCTCAGGATTTCCAGGGCGCGTTCTTCTGGTCTGGACGACGCTGTTGCCGTTCTAAGGTCAAGCGACAGGGGATTCCGGACATCTTTACCGAGGGCGACCTTTAACGGTGCCATGTTGATTGACGAGTGCCACGAGGAATTATGAGCAAAGTCTAGTGCCGGCAGGTGTGTGCTCCAGTCGTTCTGATACTTGTTCACGTAGAACCGTAGTCGCTGGTCGAGCTCCTGGTTTGTGAACTCCACGGCGCCTTGGGTCTGTGGGTGGTAAGCACTACCATGTCGATGCTTCGTGCCCGTAAGTTCGTTCAATTTGGCGAGGAACCTGGACACAAAGGGTCCCGCGTTATCGGTTATCCAGACTGCCGGCGCGCCCAAGATCCGGTACAGATAACGATAGTAACGAGCAGCAACATCCTCTGCGGTATCAGACTTCTTTCCGGGCAGGGTTGCAATGATGCGGCTGAATTTGTCGATAAAAACCCACACATAGTCATATCCGTACCGGTCCTTCGGCATATCCTTTCCGTCAACCACAACGTGCTCCCATACAGTCTGAGGGATAGGCAATGGGTGGAGAAGGCCTGGTGTTTTGTCGTGTGTAGCTTTGTTCCGATGGCATTCGTAGCAGTTCCTCACGTACTGGCGGATCGTCTTTTTCATTTCTGGCCAGTAGTACTCTCGTTCCAAAGCCTTAATAGTCTTGTTCTGTCCCTGGTGCGCGAAGATCTGCGGCACGTGTGCCTCGCGGACTAAGGCGGTACGTAAGAAAATGTGCCCATCACTCGTCTTTTCCGGCACCCATAGGCGGCCATCCTTTAGACCTAGTGCTTGTTGATGATTTTCCGCACGAATAAGGTCCACCAGATCTGCTCCCTTTGGGGCTTCCGGGGTCCCTTCTGCGACTGCGGCGATAGGGAAGTCAAGCTTCTCCGGTGGGACCAGCGTTGTCGTCCGTTCTTCCCGTTCTCTTGCCTTCACCGTAGGCAGGTCGGCTGTCTTGCGGGACAGGGCGTCAGCCGCCACGTTTTCTTTGCCTGGGCGATACTGAAAGGTGATATCGAAGTTGGAGAGGAAGTCAGCCCAGCGGATCTGTCTCGTTGATAGCATCCGTTTGCTAGCAAAGTACACAAGGGCCTGGTGGTCAGTGACGACGAAGAACTGCATCCCGAGGAGCTCTGGGTAGTAGTGTTCCAATGTCTGTACCACTGCGAGGAGCTCTCGATCTTGGATGGGGTAGGCTCGTTCTGCCGGTGTCATGGTCTTGGAAAAGTAACCAACTGGTTTCCAGACGCCACCCTCTTGTTGTTGCCAGATCACACCTCCTGTGGCGTTTCTGGATGCGTCGGTCTCGACCTTTGTGGGGCGGTCAGGCCTGAAAAATGCCATCACCGGGGCCTCACAGGCTAACCTCTTCAAGTCCTCAAAGGCGTGCTGCTGCTCGGTACCAAGGACGAAAGGAGCGTCTTTCTTCAGCAAGCGATTCAAGGGTTCTGCGATGTCACTAGCATGGTAGCAGAACATGCGGATAAAATTGCAAAGACCCAGGAACGAGCGGATAGCGGTTCTGTTGGTCAGGTCCTCCCACTTCCAACTTTGGATCGCCTTGATCTTCGCCGGGTCGATGCTGATCCCCACCCCTGCTTCCATCATCACGCCGAGGTAGACAGCCCTCTGGACGTTAAAGCGTGACTTGTTAATATCCCCTTGCAGGTCGGCACGATGGAGGCGGTGGATTACCTCTTCCACCTGGTCCCAGTGTTCCTCCTCAGGGCCCGAATAGATCAGGACATCGTCGGCATAGGCACTGGCGAACAAGTCTAGCAGTTCGTTCAGCTGGGCATTGATGAAGCGTTGCCACCAGGCGGGCCCGACCTTTAGTCCAAACGGGAGTACCTTCCACTGGAACGTGCCTTGTCTGGTTCGGAACGCGGTTAGGTACTCACTGCCAACCGCCAGTCTCATACGGTGAAACGCCTGAATGACATCTAGGATCGTGAAGCGTTCGGCGTCGCGGCAGTTAAACAACGTACCGCTCAGGTCTGGTGCTGGTACTTTCATATCCTTCAGGAATCGATTCCTCCAGCGGTAGTCAATGCAGAAACGCCTGTCTGCCGAGTGTGGTTTCGGTACGAAGAGAACTGGGGCAGCATCCTCTTGCATACAAGGCTCGATGAAGCCCATCTCGAGGAGCTTGTCGATGGTCTGCTTCTCCAGGGGTAGGTGTTGTATCGGCGTCCTATACCTAGGCGGGCTCCCCTTTGTCGGTCTGTCCATCTCGAGAACCACATCGTGCCCTGGTCTATGAGGTGGCAGGGTATTGGCAGCCCTTTTGGAAAAGAAACCTTCCAGGTGGGCCAGCTGCTTCGGTATCTTTTCTCGTACCAGCCTGATATGCTCTGGATCCTCGTCTTCCGGGAATAGGATAGGTTCTCCTTTATTCGTCCTCCATGCCTGTAATGCTGAGAGGCTCACCGTAGGTCTTGAACATTCTCCCGTCTCAAAGGGTATTGGTTCTGTGGGCATCGCCCTCCTCGCCCACCGCTCTCGTCGAGGATCTGAGTCTAGCTGGGCAGTGATTTCCGCTATCACGTCATTGGTCGTCGTCGCGTTCTCGGGTCTCTTCCCTGCACGACGGAGGATCTGATACTGCTTGTGTTGCCGGTCAACAATTTGGTCTCGGCGGTCTGAGTCTTCTTGGTTCTTTGTTCGACATCACCGCTTCGTCTACAAGGGGGCGATAATTCGATAGCTGGTGCGAACTTCGCTACCGCTGGGATGTCATCCGGCCATATGAGTTGACGCTCTCGGGGCCACATCAGTACGTTCTTCTCAGCTAACCAGTACTGTCCGATAAAGATGTCGCAGCCCGTCTCAGTAACCCAAAAAGTCTCATCTGGGAAGCGGCGCCCATCGATCTCCAAAGAGGCGATCATTTTCATGGTGTGGCTCTCTCGGTTCAATTCGTGCAATTTCTTTCCTGTCGCCTGCACACGACATAGGGTTTGATTGAGGTGGCCTTATTTGTTGATCGCTGGGCAGCGACGGTTGCCTATTTCTGGATCGCTAGACAGCGATGGGTTTGAAGCTTAGAATAGTGTAACGGCCAGTAATATCCAGCATGGAAGCTGTTGTATTGGCACTACGTACGAAGATTCTAAGCTTAAGGAGAGAAGAAGGAAGGAAAGAAACTCGCGATGTGCGACGCGTTGGAGAAGTTTAATAACCGTGGTCCGTGCATGTGGCAGGGACCAGCCCCTGCCAGCACCTTGTGGTGGTGTCAGCCCGTCTAGTGGTGACAACCGCCACAGTCAGGACACCCAGCCGGACACTTTTTTTACATACAAAAAACGTCCGTGCCAACCCTACCTACTTCTTCAAACTAGGCCTAATTGGGATGAAAATTTCAGTATCGATAGAGATTAATATAATAAAGCTATGTTTTAAATTTCAGATTTCTAACTTTTAAATATAATTAGTTATATCGGAAAAACTAAATTACAGGGGTCTTTTTTAGTTTTTCCGATATAACTAATTTTATATAAAAGGTAAAATTCTGAAATTTCATATATAGATTTATTATATAAATTTCTATCGATACTGAAATTTTCATCCCAATTAGGCCTAGTTTGAAGAAGTAGGTAGGGTTGGCACGGACGTTTTTTGTATGTAAAAAAGTGTCCGGCTGGGTGTCCTGACCGGCTGGGTGGTAAACCACGTTATATAAGTTAGCAAGATATAGCTAATTTCCTCTATAAGTAATACTGTCTGACTGCGGGACTGACGGTGTGTCCCCTTGGAGCTGATTTTAGAGTTCAAATACTCGCACCCAAAATACAGTAAAAGGGTCTCTTCGTTTAAGCATGGAAACCACCCAGTAACCACTCCCCAGGAGGCGCTAAGAATATACTGCTGTATTTTTCAATGTACTTTTAGAAATGCATGGTACGGCGGACATGGAAAAGGCCCCACGGAACCAAAAAAACGAAGACACGTTCGACGGCTATGAACCAATGGAATCAGCTCGGACGCGATGCCACGGCAACCGCGACGCGATGTGGTGTGCAACAACAAAAGAAGGAGGCTGGCAACGGCTGCGGAGCTAAACACGATTGGTCGATGGTGTTCTTGGCCCGGGATGTTTACCCCAGAAAGACGGGAAGCTCCGCCATCCAGAAGGATGACCGGGATCATTGGCAGGGCTGCCTGGATGGAAGCTCGGCGATTGACATCGTATTCAATGCTACGCAGGAAACCATGTCTCGGACTAGGCACAGGTCAAATGCGCTCCCTCGAGCAAACCGGTGGGCTATGCGAACCACAGGGGCACTTAAATACTCTGCTGTTTACTCCTCGCACCTAGAAGTTGGCTTCTCCCTCGATCGGTCTTTTGTTCTTTTCCATCCATTCAGCTAGCCTTCCTACCGTCGAAAAAACATCCTCAGACACTCAGACGACACTACAACTCAAACTCGGGTGCCAAAATGGGGAGTGATTCGGAGGATAGTTCACTCTCCGAGTACGAACAACCAAGCGAAGACGAAGCTAACTTCCGACAAACTCTCCTCGAGCGCATCGACGAAATTCAAACGACAGGATCCTTTGCAACTGGCAATGTTCTTGATTCCTGCCCAATCCCAGGCATTTGCGTGGATGGCGGCGAGCCTATCGCCCTACCGCTGTCGGAAGAGGCAGCTCAAAACCTCGCCAGCAAAAGTGACAAGGCACCCTTTGGCAAGCGCAGAAGAACACTAGTGGACGAGACGGTGAGAAAGACGCTGCAGATTAGCGCAGAGAGAATCAGCTTCCAGAACCCACAATGGGACGGTTTTGTCAACAAACTTGTCCAGCGTGTTGCTCATGAGCTTGGAGTACCACCTGCTCCTAACGGGAACAATGTTCGTGCCGAGCTATACAAGCACCTTCTCTACGAACCAGGAGCCATGTTCAAGCCTCACAAAGAGTAGGTCAATATGCGTCCCGGCACATAGCACCGTAACGGAGGGCTGACAGTCTAGGATAGTACTGAGAAGAATCCGGGCATGTTTGGAACCCTAGTTATCTGCCTTCCTTCAGAACATACAGGCGGTGCGGTATGCTTGCAGCATGGGAAAGATTCAATGGAACTATCTACCGCTGAGACGTCAGCGTATGGTTCCTACTACCTTGCTTGGTATGCAGACGTCACCCACGAGGTAAGTTATCTTCTTGGCTTTAAGACGACTTAGTACTCACTGGTACAAAGATCAAGCCAGTTCAGAGAGGATACCGGTGGGTCCTTACGTATAACCTCATCATCGATTACGAGAGCTCTCGCCTATCAGCCTCGGTGCTAGATTCTCAGATCCAAAGTCTGGTAGAAGCCCTGTCACCGTGGGAAACGCTGCAATATCCGCCAGACTTTCTTGTCTATCCTCTCGATCATCAGTACACACCGAGAAACTTGTGTCTTTCTAGCCTGAAAGGCCTCGATTACCAGCACGCTCGCTGCCTTGCCGACAGCTGTGACCGGCACGGAAAATTCTACCTGTTTCTTGCCCAGCTCGATAAGTACAGGTGTTGGCCAAACGACGAGGACGGTAGATCCAACTTGACACGCCGGACATATCTGCACCACGTCTGCAGCCTCGAGGGCTTCGAGCTATCTCCACTAGAGGTGGACATAGATAGAACCTCGCTTTTGGACTCCATAAACTATAAAAGAGACCCGGACTTTCGCGCCGGTGGAGAATATATGGGAAATCAACATGAAGATATAGAGGAAACCTACTCGGATATGGTAAGCTTTCTGATGTCGAAGCAACGTAACATCACGAGCATGACGATGCTGATAATGGTTGTTTAATGTCAGGTGCTTGTTATTGTCCGGGCAGACTCCCTGCACGCCCCCCTCTTTGACCCGAGTTCTCCTCAAGACGTAGACAGAGTTATGAGGCATTTACGGGCGGGTATCAACTACAACACTAAGACGACGCTGCAAAAGATACTTGTTCGCCTCTGCCGCATAATCTTGGATCAAGGGTTTGCCGACGAAGTGGTGAACGATGTGTACCTCGGTTATGCTGCAGTCACCGCTGCGTTTCTCGGCGATTGGCCCCTCTTCGAGGAAGCGCGGGAGAAGACTCTCAAGGCCTGGGATTATGGCTCTTGGTCTGCACTCGGTGGACTGATTGATCTCCAGGATCCCCCGATTGAGATAGACGAGTAAGACCCGCCACAACATCACTGAACTCCTTATTGGATATGCCGCTAACATGCACGCCCTCTCTAGTATCTTCAAATCCTTGACAAAATGCGGCACGTTCTGCGGTGTCTACAAGGGTCTAACCCATTTCTACAACGGGTTTTGTGGAAGCCACCTTAGCCAAAAAGACCCAGCAAAGGCGGAGTACGGGAAGCAGTGGTACAGCGACAAACTGATCAAGACGCTTGATATGTGCGACACTTCCATGGGAGAGAAAGACGCTGCCACAATCAAGGAAATTGTTTTGGACCTGATCATCCAATACACACCAGAACAGCGGTAAGAGAATCCGAGTCCCTCTGTATCTGTGTTTTGGCATCCTCTTCCGACCAAGTCATTCGAGTTCCCAACGACAAATCGAATTTCCACAACTAACCGCTCATAGAAAGAAGATAGACAAAGCAGTCACGGACTTTGTTGACAGGTTCAAAGAAGTCAAGGAGTTCGTGAATGCACTGAATGTCGAGCTCCTCCTCGAACTATCGGATCCGAAAAATGTCCGGAAGGAATTTCTTCGCGACATATTTCGTATCATTTCAGAATTCGCAATCTCGACGTTCGACTTCGAACTCTACTACGCATACGTGAAGCGTCTATACTACAGCAACACCAACGTACTCATTCGAGATTTCTACAACCAAGCATTGGCGCACAACAAGGACTTAGCTTCCAATCTGTTGCGGCAGCTTTCAGCCCAGGCTCCCAATGCCGAGAAGAATACAGTGCTGGGAGTTCTATCGCCGCTGATGAAAGAACTGCTTCCATCGTTGGATACAGGTTCCCTGGAGGTGCAGACCTGCTTCAAGTCGCTCGTGGAAGCCTACATTACCAAGACCGTGGGCAAAGAGCCGTCAAAGCCAAAAGACTGGGCTCGGCCGGCGGAAGTGTACGGGTGCTATTCTGGGTGTAAGGCGTGTCCAGAGCTGAACGCCTTCCTAAAGGACCCCGAAGCGAAGGAAAAAACGATAGCCCTGACTGCTGACGACCAAAGACACGTTAAATGGCACTTCGGCTATCTAGAGAGGAACGGGGATCGCGAGGGTGAAGTCCGCTATACGAAGACGTTGAAAGGGTGGGAAAAACGCCACCGCAACTGGGTGTTGGATGGCGAAGCGGCACAAGAGAAGCTCCAAGAGCTGCCAAAGGACGCCCTGAAACAAGCACTCGGCGACAAGTACGACACGCTCATGGCGCTCGACCTGGTCAGGATCGACAGGGCCACTGCCCAAGGTCCTAACAAGGCCCAGCCACCCTCACGACCAAAACGCAAGAAGGGCAAGGACGCAAACAACACTGCGCCTGTGAGGACTTCGAAGCGCGCGCGGCGCGGCGGAGAAAAGATCGAAGGCTGAGAGATGTGAAGAAGGCGGAGGGAAAAGCGGCTGATGGAGACTGCACATGGGACATGAGAGCCCACATGAGACATGAGTGGCGTAGTGGAGTTCCATATGTGAAATATGTTATTCTGTTGGAAGGCAGCACTTCGGGCCCGTCGGAGGCCCGGTGAAGGGCACCGTAGCATCGGCGAAAGGCACCGCAGCACCGCTCAGGCCCATACGGCGCCCAAGTCAGGGCTGAGCCTCGCTCAGGCCAGCGTGCATCGAGATCCATGGGGGATTGGCAGGTCAGGTTATAAGATGGGTGGCTAGACGCACTGGAATCACAATGTAGTTAGGTATCAATAGCAACATAGCACAGAATGTTCAGATCCTGATCTGCCCTCAAGCAATCTTTGCCCAGCATCTTCCCCTGACCTCTCGACATATTCTATTCTTTCCTTTGGGGAAGTCTCGGGCATTCCCTTACTATGTACCTGATCTGGCGATCACCAGTGAGTGACGAGCTCTGTGAGTCGTCCCAAGCCTGGGGGAAGCCTTTTTTTTTTTCCTGCTGCCAGTTAATGCAAGCACTCAACACCACAAGATCCTTGCAACCTCGATCGTGACCTCCTATTAGCTTTGGCAATGTCGAGTGTCTCTCCACTCTCCATCCTTCCGTGCCTTCGGCGAACTCTCCCCTTGGTTCATCCCTCCCACTGGTTCACAAATAGAAACCCACCTCCCCGGTCAAGCATCCGTGCCTCCCGATGAGTCACTGGTCCTGACGTCTCGGTACCCACGTAAAAGGGAGACACCAAAGCGCGCCGTTTCCCATCGCTGAAGGAGATCCTCGTGAGGACGCGTCGGGAATGCCCTCATGCACGTGCCAGCAAATCCTCATTATCCGTTCCTGCCAGAATACAGATAACCACAGCCTATCGCCCGTCGCCTGTTGCATATAGTCAATGGCCGGCTACACCCAGGTCTTCGTGGATTGTGTACTTCATAAATGCGGCAGAATAAAAAGGCGTATTACCTAAGAGTGCTGGCGAGCACAGTATTTAGAGCCGGCAGAAACCCCTCGAAGGCCTGACAAGTGTGGCGGGGATTATCGGCCTAAGGTGGCAAAAAAGTCCCAGAATTTTCTCATGCGGGAATTGCCGAATCGGGTAGTTTACGAATTCTAGACATATTTTACATAGGAATGTTTCACATTTAGAGAGACTTCGGTCACATACTGCGGGAGGCTACGGGCTACAATTGGGTCTACGAATTATACTACTACGCTATTTACACTACAAAATCACGTTTTCCTAGTGGATTTGAAGGCTTAATTCATCTACGAATTAGAAGGCTATCTGCTCAAAGATTGGCAACCACGTCCTGTCCACATCTTAGCTGGAATGAGCCACTTTGCTCAATACCACCAAGATGTCGTCCATGTGGTGCAAGCACCCATTAGATCCCGTCGGGAGCAGACCAGCCACACTACCCTCGATACCATACCTGCTCACCTTTCCTTGAAGAGGCTTATCGTGTTTCTCGTTCAAGACAAACAGAGAGACCACTACTGTCTCGCCTGGTATGACCAGAAGCACCGCGAGCGCTACTTACTTGACTCACATCAGTCCGGTTACATGTCGATGTCGGATATCTGCCGAAATGAGATGGGTCTCATCATTAATGCCTTCCTCGAACGAGCTGGCTGTGCACAGCCGGTCCCGGACATCACTCCCGTACAATGCACTCCTCAGTCAGAGCCGAACAGAGGAGCTCTTCATACGATCAACAACCTTCGGATGAGACTGCTGGAGTCAGACGAACCAACGAAGCGAGGTCCCTGCTCAGGCTATGTGGACTGGATTCATAGCTATATCTTCACACAGAACCTCATTCCCAGCGCAGCTCCTGTTTATCACTGTGCCCATCCTCATCCTCATCGTCTGTCTCTAATGCCCACTCAACTTTCCTCTTCTGCCTCTCTCCCCCTGGCGGTGGTTGTGGGCTCGGCGTGCGCGTTGTGTCGCGGTCTTTCTGCACCAGCTCGCTCCTGGTAAGGATATCGAATCCCTCTAGCGGCTTTCCACCTATTGGGCGGTGATTAATCGCTTTTTCCACATGTGCAAACAGTGTGTTAGTAATGCTCATGAAACATCGACCCGGAAAATAGCTACTAAAGTCGAGTGCAACGAACGTGCAGTTCGACGAATCCGTGCCAATGTCCGTCGATATGGGACCACAAGAACACCGCCGAATAGAATCGGTCGGCCATCGAGTTATTACACCAATAATGCTCGATGCGCTATGCCATAAGCTAACCAACAAACCATGGCCGTACCGGGATGAGATGGTCTCTTTTCTCCGGGATGAATACGAAGTTGAGGTGTCAACCAGTAGCATTACTGGTGCCATGCAGTCTAGGAGATGGTCGAAGAAGGTGACACGTCGCGTTGCCAAGCGGAGGACCTCGGTCCTGTGGCATCTATATCATTACAACCTATCAAGATATAGATCATATCACTTGATCTTCAGCACAACGGCGGACGGGATGGGCTCCGATAGGTACCACACCGGTTCATGTTGCCGATTTCAAACGCGAGGTCAGGCATCAGTTTATTTCAGCATATACTCAATATGGGGTCATGTTATCGCGCGTCTTTAAAGGTTCAACTGATCATACTATATTTGAGGACTTCGTCAAGCAGCTGCTTCATCATTGCGGGAAGTTTCCACGGCTGTCGTAAACTCTGCGGTAACCTTCTCGTGAGGAGTCAACCCTTTGGGTCTAAGACACTGGTAGGTGTCAGTGAAAAGGTAATGGACAAGAACATGCCCGACTTCCTGGCTAGTCTCGAGCTGTGTGGTTGAGACCCATGGAGAGGGACAGTGCAGCTTTGGGCACCCGCGAAGCAGAGGACTAGGGATTTGGAGTTTAGTCCCGTCCTTCAAGCGCAAGCTCACGATATCAGCTGCGTATGGGCTGATATTATGTTAGTGTAAACCGCGATGCGACACCACAACACTTACGATGATGCTGGTCGCGTGTCGACTTCAGTGAGACGGTCTGCGCCTGTGCCAAACTTTTGTTTCTTCCCCATACTGTCAATTGGTCGATGACTTGATATAAGAACAACTCGTACAAGTCGTCTGCGTAGTTTTCAACTGCCGCTCAGCGGTTGATGCGTCTCCCCTCCAGATTTACTCTTCAGCGATCATTTTTTCTCCGGAAAATAGTGAAATCCGAACCATATTCGAAGACCAGATCCCAAAATGGATCTCGCTACTGCCGAAGGCGGACCCGGACTGGAGTGCATGCCTCCAGACACTCGAAGGCCATAGCGGGACTGTTAGCTCGGTGGCCTTCTCGCCCGATAGCAAACGACTCGCATCTGCGTCGTTGGATCATACCGTCAGGATCTGGAATGCAGCCTCGGGTGTATGCACACAGACGCTCAAGGGTCACAGCGATCAAGTGTATTCGGTGGCCTACTACTCACGTTGCCCTATATGTACCATACAAATAAATAATGTAACTACATTGCTTGTTATGCTACATCATAAAGCTATTCCCACACGCATCCAGAGCACCAAATAATGACTATTTGACCCGATGAAGTTGATTAGTTAACCGACCAATTGCCCAACTATTGCAAAACAAGCGTAATTAGGGCTACTTAAGCGTATCTAGCGACGAATGTCAACTGTCCCGACACCTCCCAAGCATCCTGGGTGTCTAGCAATGTCTGGATAAAACAAGTAAATCCTCCCTGTGCAAAATCTGCAACTCCTGCAGCTATCCACCATGGATCTATTGGCTCAACTCGACGACTATAGCAAGCAGCTCGCCGCGGCCGTGAAGAGACTCAGCGATCAACATGGCACTATGAATTCCTCAGACACTGATGTCGGAAAAGGTATAGACCGAGATAAAGCAAGCATTCTCGCCAACGTGGCAAGAATCCAGATGCTTGTCTCGGCGCCTTCCGATTTCCTTGAGCATCTCGCCAGCCAAGTCTGTAGCTACCGAACCCCCCCTCCCCACCGCCCCTGCTGATGTGCGGATGACCTTGAGATTAATCAGCCCCTCACTCCCAGGTCGAGCTCCTCGGTTGTATCCACTGGTTAGGCAATTTTCAGATCCTTCCATGCATCCCCCTAGAAACAAAAGTGCCTGTCAAGGATGTATCCGATCTGGCAAGAGTCCCAGAAAGCGAGTTGGTCCGGGTCATTCGTCTGACATCCATATTCGGCTTCCTTAGCGAACCACAGCCAGGCATCGTCGCCCATACTCCACTATCAGCGCACTTTGTCGCCCAGCCATCTCTATTGGATGCCGCCATATTCCTGGCCGAATTGTCAGCCCCAACAGCGCTGCAGATGGCATCAGCGACCCACCGACTCGTCAACTCGGGCGAGCCAACTGACATAAGCGCATACAGCCTAGCCCAGAACACCACGACTACTTTCTATACGGAATGCCAAGAGCGCCCTAGGCTGAGTCGACAGTGGTCGGCTTATCTCCATCACGCCGCGGGGCTGCGTAGGGTGGGGGAGCTTGCTGACGTCCTGTCCCAACTCAGTTGGTCCAACCTGACCAACGCGTGCATAGTTGATGTAAGACCTTTTCAACTCCAGAGCCTCACGCCGGCCGGCGACATACTGTATCATAAAGAGCAAAGCTAATCAAAAAATGGCAGGTGGATGCACGGTCAACATCCTTAGCCCGCCACCTCGCCGATCTTCACCCGGGCCTCCGGCTCATAGTCCAGATCAACAAGGCGGCCTCGGCTAGGCCCAGTTTGGACCTATTCGCTCCTTCAGGTGCTGCTGGGGCGTGGGGGCTCCCAAAGCCTGCGACAGCTCAACGGCCGCGGGACAGCGACCCGGGGTCCCGCATCACCGTAACGCACAGGACCCCCGGCGCGCCTCAGGATGTGACAGACGCCGACGTCTACATCCTCCACCTGCCCGCGACATCCTCCGCCGGCCCCATGCTCTCGCAGCTCCAGGAGCTCTTTGGAATCCTGCGGGCGGGCGGCGGGCGGGGAATGATGCTTATCCTGACCGCTCTTCTCCTCCCAGAGCTGGGGAGCACCTCCGACCCCAGGGTCGAGGCCGTGGCGCGCACCCGCGACCTCGGCGTGCTCCGGCTGGCGGGCGAGGGCGAGATGGAGATGGCCGATCTGCTGGGCATGATAGCGACTATAAGGGACGGCGTTGGGAGGCTGACCATCACCGATCGGATCCGCTCGAGTGATGGGGTAGTCGTGGCTCTGGCTGTCAAATATCAGGTTTACACGGAAAGTCCTCTGGAGTTTTAGAAAGAGGCGGCTTGTTAGGTACTAATTAGATACTACCAGTAGCATTGGAGGCTAGACGTTTTGTCGCAAATTAAAGATGAACGTTGAATGTATACTAATTTCTCTATCGATCCGACATTTGCTGGAATCTGAGTCCAACGGAAATAAATCAAGCCTTTGTATTTATGTAGCTAGGATACATGGTCCCCTTCATGTGTGAAACTTGAGTGATCCCGACTTTGCCCACCGCCTTATCCACTCGGCAGGAGGACCAGCCAGATTCGTTCATTGTCTATGGTGGGCCAGTCCAGGGCAGATAAGGGTGCATCCACGGGAAGAAGTGCCTGAGACGACCAACACAGACGGCGGCTGAGCTAGGAAACCGGTCTCTCGGAATGTCTGGTCCTGAATAGTTTTTCTGAAATCATACTGGAACACACACCCCCATGACCGTCCCGAGGAGTGCTGACAATGACGTCGCCGAGACGAATATCGTTCTTCGCACTCGGAGCACCGCCTCCGATGCCGACCATCAGGCCAATACGCACGTTGGGAAAGGTGTGCAGCATGTCGCGCGCGACAGTGGCAGCTGACGCTGTGCCGTACTCGCCATCGGGAAGGACAGCAATAACCACGTTGTGATTTCCCATCCTTCCAAGCGTATAGTTGTTGTTGTCGTGCTGTGCGATGTGCTCGGGGCTTTTGTGTTGATCGTTAAGGATGACGCGAGCAGCAACATACTCAGTAGAAATCGCACAGATCCAGCCGACTGTGTAGGCCATAGCAAACTGTTGTTTCGGTCCCTTTCCATCTCCCTGCTCTCCAACGGTCTGTGGGCTTGCAGCTATCTCGACTTCTCGTTCAGCTATTAACAAATGCTTCGATTTGTACGTCGGCAAGATGATCAGTAGCGGTAGACTTTTGCTCATGCAGGGGATTGGTGTGGTCCAGGATGATGCTTGCGGAAAGTATGAGTAGTATTTTCAGTCAAATTATTGATGAGAATGCTGCTGCGGTGGCTTGATTTCTCGCTTAGAGGAGGGATATGGTGGCGAGAGCGAGGATTATTGTCTCGCCAGGCTTATTTCAGCTCCTGAGGCAACCGCGCCCTCTCACCAGTCGGCGGGCGACTACCATTTCTCCAATACAGACCGGTAAGAGGGCCATGGCTCACAGCCCCGCTGGTGGGAACACCAGGCCACAAAACTTTTCCTTGGCGAAAAATTCTGAGGTATGGAAACACAACATCAATAGTTCAAGTAACAATAAACATCATTGCATACCCTCATCCCATAACAGTATTACATGCTTCCTGCAAATCGACATCACTCTGGCAGGGGTTGCTACTAGACTGTGTCCTACAAAGATAAGAGGTCATCAATTCAAGCTCTGCACAGCAGAGTGGTTGTGTGCGAATTGTCTAACGAGCCTGCTACCATAGAGCAGGCCTCGAATGAAGACACAGCGTCGCCGGTCATATCTCCTGCTTCACTATAACGCCGCTCGAGTCCTTTCCAGTCAAAAACTGTTCACAATTGACAGACCCGCCAGAATGACAGACCCGCCAGGCTCAGCCCCGCTGGTGGGAACATGGGCACTTTGCCTTAGCGAAAACTTGGAGGTGACACAACATCAATAGTTCGAGTATCGGGAACCATCTTTGCAGGTCCTCGTCCCATTAATGCATGCTTCCTGCAAAGGTGACACTATCTTCTTGGACCATCTCCTAGACTGCATGGCCCGAGTGATGCTACTAGTTAGTTGACACCTCAACTTCATACTCATCACAGAGAAACGAGACCATCTCATCCCGGTACAGCCATGGTTCGTTGGTTACTTATGGAATAGCGAATCGAGCATGAACGGTGTAATACTCGATGTTCGACCGATCCTATTCGGCGGTGTTCGTGTGGTCCTAAATCGACGGAGATTGGCGCGGATCCGTCGAACTGCGCGCTCATTGCACTCGACTTTAGTACCTAGCTATTTCACGGGTCGATGT
The DNA here is from genome assembly GCA_021399435.1 of Diaporthe sp. PMI_573. NCBI lineage: Eukaryota > Fungi > Ascomycota > Sordariomycetes > Diaporthales > Diaporthaceae > Diaporthe > Diaporthe sp. PMI_573. The sequence goes on from JAJTUP010000056.1 coordinate 399,625, forward strand.
TTCACGAAGAAGCAAAGCTAGGATCTTCTTGTGTTTAAACATCGGTAGTTGGGGTGCCACCAAAGTTTTTCGTACGGCCATACACCCGGCTGTGTGATTGCGAAACAGAATCACTAGGAAGAGCGAGAAAGGAGAAAGCCTAGGAACGCTGAGCGCGGGGGATGCCGGGGTACCCAAAATCAGCTTTCTAATCCTGCAAGTCTAAGAGATTAGCCCAAAGGAGCACTAAGCCAGACGCGAAAACTGTGAACAGCCAGCCGCCGCCTGTTCTGTAGAAAGACATCAAGTTGAAGACCTTACAATCTTTTGAGCTGCGACGGCTTTTATGGGGCCCCAGCAGAGCAATCCTGCCTCTAAGCAGAGTTACACCATCTTTTCCGATGGATCAGCAGTTGCAGGAACGCATATGCATGCTGCCTTTTTCGGCACGCTTTGACTTACCGATTTCAGGATGGTCATCAGGTCTAGACTGTTACCAAACCACTTGTATGTCGCTGGGAACCTGGACAAGCTGCATATACAGTGGTCAGACAGTTTTGTTGATGTGGACGTTGGCGAGTGCTCACTGCAGGGTGGAAATTCCTAGCACTACCTGGACCTTGGGTCATGCATTGAGAACTAGCGCATCAGTGATCAATCCAGAGGAGACCCCTGACAGAGGCCAAGCTCTGAACATACATACGGTGGTGCATCTCGTGCCAGCTCCGATCTGATTATAAAAGCTCGAATGCAGCTGGACTGGTTCTATACCATACCGTTGAGTGATCATTACCACAACGCCAAAATGCACAAGTACCCCGACAAACCATGGATCGAACTTGCGCCTGTCATGACGCGGGACCTGGTTGTTGACCTCGCCCTTGGATCTGTGTTGGCGATCATCAGTCTGTTACATTTGTTTGCCATTCCAAACGGGTCTGAAATTGAACCTTTTGAACTAGCTACATCTCGTTTCAAAGACGCTGCATCTCACCTTGGCATCTTGATCTTGGACTGCAGCTTTTGTGTTCGCTTTCATTGTAAACGCCACTGCCTTTACTGCCTTTTGCTGTGGTTTCCTGTGCTGGTATCTGTACATCTTGTGCCTGTATCTCTTCAAAGCGGTTCTTTGTAAGTTGCATCTCAAGCAGTTGAATGATTTAGTACTAAACCATCATTAGATTATATAAAGATCCAGCTTGCAATTTTGGCCTTGTGCTTAATCGCAGCACTCGAGTATTTGAAGCTGCCGAGCTATGGTGGCATCCGGACTGGTTGGTCTGGCAAGACTCGGTCAACGAGGATGTATACCCTCTCGGGACCTGGACTAAGCCGGGAAAGGTAGAAGAGGTTGCACATCAATTAAGCGATTATTGGGTTCAACAAAACGTGCTGCTTTTACGGGAATTTGCGCATTAATCGCTGAAGACGTGGAAGCTCGGACGTGGAGTGTGGGTCTACCTGGCCGTCCAATTGGCAGCATCACTAAAGTGTCCGGCGTCTTCTGTTCCGGGAGTAATATCTTTCGCCATCATGCATCCAGTATCAATATTATCCTTTAGACAAGACTCGATCACCATGGATATTACAGCCAAAATTTCAGTCCTGTCCGGGTCGCCCAGCATTGCATAGATCCATGCTAGATTGCGGCATATAAGGACGATTTTGCTTTCGCATCTCCTGGGGAAGGGGGCCCGTAATTTCCTAAGCGCCAACAACCCTACGCTTTGCAACAACCCTTCTTTGTGTCTTAGGAAGTTATAGCCTGAAGCACAGCCACGGACAATTACTGAGTTTCTTACAGCCGATGCCGTCGGCCTATACTCTGAAGGGAGCCAGACGATTCAATAGGCAAGTATTCAGGGATGTCGGGGCCGCAGATACGGGAATTGTGTGAAGCTCGTGGGATCAACCTAGCGGGCATGCCGAAGAAAGGCGGCCACCTGTGGATGAAGTGGCGGCTGGTTCATACTGACGGCCGGGCGCGATGTGCCACGGGACCATTTTGAGCAGCAGTGCAATGTCGTATTGTACAGGCAGAATCCCAAGTATAGAGCGCAGGTTGCAAGCATGCCGCGGTGTATTTGAAGCTTGCTACTAGGGTGCTTTAGTTTTGTTTAAAATATTATGACCCGGGGCTGGGATCCGGGACTTACTGTTATGTCGGCTATTCTTGTTCAGTCTATACAAGTATATTTGTTTGAGTACACCCGTGATAATTGCAATTAAAAAGATTGACCCGATAATGATCAAGACTATTGTGGTTGACAAGTTGCTGTTCTTGGTCTTGTGGTATGTTGTCGCTTTTTTCGAGACTAAAGTGGACAGACCCATGCTTTGGAAGGTTTATGGGAGGATATGTGGGTGTGTGTGTGTGTGTGGGTGGGTGTTTGTTAGGCTGATGGTGACTTGAGTCTACATAGACAGATCGGCAACGTATCCTCAGGGTTCTTAAATAACGGATTTGTTATACGACAATAATGTGAAGCTCAATTTCCATTTCTTGCGAATCTTAGTGCTACGTTGATTAATTTCGGATTAGTATATGGTGGAAGGGAGCGCATTTATAGTACAATACTCGTCAACCATTGTCCTTAAATAAGTTTATAAAGTTTGAAAAAAGGAAAGTGGGGGAGTGTGGACCCAGGAGAATGTGGAATAGAACCAACTACTGCCGCCACAATACATTTGATTTCGAAGTACCGTACTTGTTCACTTTGCAATTCCTGTACGAAGGAAATCAGAATTCTGTTATGAGCTTCTAAAAAATTGCCTTCGTCTGTATCCTTTCCACGATCTCTTTTAACAACCCCTGCTATGCAGGGTGTCAATTTAACAATCGTCTTGCGATCCCACTATGGCTGCTCCTAGGGGCAGCTAGGATCTGACAGCAGCAATTGAAAACTGATTTTTTATATTTTTAAGGATTTCTAAAAATATAAGTTCGGGTGGGCTGCCTTGCCTGGTTTGTCATCCATTTGCTATGCCGTGTGGCTGGATTTAGAGCCTGATTGGACAAGTTTTGGTTGTCTCCACCCTAGGCGCTACAGCATTCCTTGGGCACCCTACATGTCCAACGAGAGGAAGACTAAACACAGGCAATGGGTTTAGGCTGAGAGCATCAAGAATCAGTACGATATAGAGATGACTTTTGGGTAAGTACTTGACATTCCACAACGAGAAGGGAAGTGAAAGCGAGACTCTAACGCGGTCTTTGGAGGCGCTGCATCAAACTATTCCGCTGGCCACAGGCTTCTCGAAAGCAGGTGTCAACGTTGATCTCTGGTCGGGATATCGACCGCAAAACACTGAAGCAGATATTGGACAAGAAATTTGGTCGGAATTATCGCGTATCTCTGGATTATGACCATTTTACAGTCGTTGCACCGGAAGCAATCTCTAAGGCGGACTATATCAGACAGGTATGAGAACTGCCGCTCTCAGCGTTGTTCTAAGATGCGGAAGCACGGGTCGAGGGGAAGATGCGCGTAAAGTGACCCATTCCCCAGGGAAAATTTGCGCCCAGCTGTGGACAATTACTGTGAAGAAGGAATTTCTTTTTAAATTTCTTTTTCGAAAACTACCGGAGGAGCCTGTGGATTCAGCCTTGGATCGAGAGCTTGGTCCAAATCGTCGGCAAAATAGGTAGCTGTTTATCAAATCTGGAAGACCCAGAGTCTGAAGGGTGGGAGGGTATTGGTAATTTATTACACAGATCAAACTTCACGCAATATTGTTGGCGGCTTATTTCTCCCCTCTTTACAAGTAAGGGCCAAGCTTATAAATCATCTGAAGTCTGTGTGTCCAAATTTAGAAACAAAATCCTATTTTAGGAAAGTACCTGTGAAGAGGAAAACAACTTGATCCCTCTATCGCACTTGCTCTGACAGATAGTTTTAGCTGCGTAGGAGCTTTGCGAAAAAGAACTGGCCCAAGAGGAACGATAGAATGCCCAGCAGATAGTAAGGCAATTATAAATGGTCATTCAACACGTCGAGGCGAGGGTTATGCAGCACCATGGGCCAGTCCTTCACATTGCTGAGGTGGTTACTACCGCCTGCGAGCCGTAGCGGCTCACATACGATGTTAATAAAACTCTTCCAGGATGCCGACGTATTTGTCCTGATTGACCCGCAGACCGAGCCGGTCCACTTCGGCCATGATAGGGCGCCCAGCGGGCAATCCGATCCGCCACACAAACAGCTCTTGTGGGTGGTTGGGCACCAGACCCATATGGCCAACGTAGGTGTACTCCGGGACGTAGATGCCGTATGCTTTTTTGGCCCTAGCGAGTCGTCCCTCATCCAGCGTCTCAGGAGTTATGTAGAATTGTGTCATAAAGGCGGGGATGGTGGTGTTGGTGTCTATGATCTCGCCAGTCTGCTTAAATGCAAGCCACTTGAAAGGTTAGAAAAGTACGTTCCGAAAGCCATTGGCGGCCGCGGTAACGACCGACTTCGCTCGTTCAATACCTACTCACTACAGGTAACACAAACTATGGTGGCTAGTTCGGATATTCAGTGAGGAAAAGCTCCTGTTCTGTATTGTCTTCCCATAGTCGTACCTTACTCTTCTCCGGGACATGACATGTGATCTTGGTGGCACTGGCGGCCTCTCTGGTCTCGATGTCACATCTTACTGAAAGCCTTGCGATCTGCCCGGCTCGGCTGAACGGCGCCGCTTTGCGCGGGCGGGGTGGAGGATGGCGTGTGCCGATCGCGCCTCCGCAGTACCACACTGCATGCTCGTGACCATTGGATCGCTCAGATGCAGCTTCTGCACTTCGACACCGAGTCTTCTCATTCACAGAAAAAGTCTCGACATTTTAGCTTCCATTAAGAATACACGGGATCTCTTTATATCCTTGTGTATTACTTTGGATGGATTTGACGTTCGGGATCCTAATAATTCTGAAATGATGAACATGTCGTGTTTATCCATCACGCCGTATCACCGGCCTGGGATACATCACGTTACTAACAGTCATGACCCGGCGAGAAATCAAACGACCACTTAAAGTTGGTGCAATCCATTGGAATTTACCCATTTCCATCGCCATTCTCCAGTGGATGGCTCTTAGTTCTGATCTGAATAACTTTAAAGAAATCCCTTTTGCGTTCCACTGCCCCAACTATTCCTTTCGTTCATTCCCTCACTCGCGTTGGAAGCCCCTCTCGTCTTTTAAGGGCCCCGCATATGTAAGCTAAATCATCTTCCCGCTCCTGCAAACCACTGTAGAACCAAAGAATTGATTTCCTGTTCCGGTCGTTGACACCTATGAGTACGCGCCTCAGCAAGCGCCTCAGCAACCTTAGCCATATCCGCGGATAGCTCCTGGGCCACGCTATCTCCACAGGTCTGAGCCACGGCCTTCAGGGACTTGTGTGCTTCCTCATCGAGATGAGACAAATACATAAGCCCTCGAGATAGGATGAAGCGAGATGAATCTCTTTCAGCTCATGCATCGGCAACGAGCGTTAGAAGGGATTTCCCATCAAAATATCAGTGTACCCTAAACTATCGTTGATAGGCGTGGCATCGTTAACCAATTCGGCATAGAAGTCTTCATTTTTATTGTAAAAAAGTGCTCCCTGAGGCCGTTCAACAAGCTGGTAGCCAAGTTCATGACGCAAGAGACCTCGCTGTAGCCATAGCAGCTCTGTATCTGTGCGGGATGGCCAATTCTGCTCCTGTTGTTGCGATCTGCAAGCAGTACAAGCGATGCTCCGGGGGTAGAAAACAGTGGTCGCGGTTGCTTTGAATGATTATTATAAGGAGAATCCAGGAGATTCTTTCTTTTCCAATTTCCGACAGAACCGGAATAAAGTTTGCTGGCAGGGTAATCAATGGGGATCGCAGGCTGTCGGTGGGTAGACAAGCCGCAAAGCAGTACATTTCATTTCGGTTTGTTCCTACTCAGTGACTTCTGAAATAGGCGCCATTACTAGAATCATGGTTTTGTGGCTCGAAGCTCCATTTGTGGAATGACCGGGGGGGCATGGTAAGGGGGACCGTGTCCATATTTGGAAAACCATTCCCCCGTCTCCGTTCCGCCAACCATAGACAGATTATCCAAGGTATAAATATATCCCCTTTCCACTTCTACTTTTTGTCTTTCCCCTTTCTTTCTTTTCACAAAACACATCATACTTAGTTCATGCATTCCCGTATTACTTCTCATCATACCTTGTACCTACTCCTTCAAAGACTACACAATGTGCGACATTACTTTCAAGTTATGCCTGGTAGCAGGATGCAATATTTACGTCGCCTTGCCCTACAAAGTTTGCCCGAAACCCGCCGCTAAGGAACGGTGCCAAATCAACGAAACATATGAAGAAGGAAGAGGAGACAGGGCATGCATATCTCACAAATGGGCTCAGGCTAACAGTTTAAATGGTTTGAGGAATTGATGCTAGCAACAAACAGTGGTTGCGTTTCAGAGCAATTGTCCCAAGTTTAGGGTCGTCCCCAGTACGAATTTGTTGTGTCAAAGATGCTGTTTCAAAAGCTCTAAAAACAACGGATTGAAACCGGATGGAGAAGACTGTACTGTCCTTAGATTGTAGGGAAAAAGAACTCATTGCCTCGCGAAAGGCTGCTCAAGTTGTCTGTCGTCGGCTGTAATCCTGAGCTGTTTGCGTCTACTATAACATCAGAATACGCGGATTGCCTAGGCATCCATCCACTGCAAAATCAAGGCCGAATATCTCAACCCTCTGCTGCGCAGTGCTTTCCCGCAGAAAGCCCCCCGTCCCGGGCCATCCGCCCAGTGTTGGGCTCTCCCTCATCTCAGCCTCCGATATCGCTCCTTGACTGTCAGCGGACTCTAATCTCTGGAGCCTCCTCAGCGTCTCATTCTTCAATGCGGCGCCCTTGGCATTTCTCTGGACAGGGAGGTGGCGAAAGTGGTGATCGCCTGCCTCAGAGGAGAAAAAGTCAACCATCTCACACCTAATCCGTTGCTTCCGCCCCCGAGGCACCCACCGGATGCACTGATTGACGAACCCATGACCGCAGTCATGCCCGTCCAAGCAGTCTAGATCCTTGCCAGCCAGGGTACAGATGCATTGGATATTGTCCTGTGCACGACGGGACTTCAACTCCTCGCTTTTAGTCCAGATAAGCCTGTTCAACCGTGTTCGAAAATGCGTCAAGGCAACATCAGGACTCTTTATCCACTGCTTAGCACTGATTTCGGAACCAACAATGCTATCTCCATCGACAATGCTCGAGGCAGTTGCGACTGTGTTGGCCGGGTCTGGCATAGTGGTAGTCAGGGTATAGTCACCGCTCTTAAACTTGTCCTTCACTGCTCGAGATGGTTGTCGCCGCCGGCTGACTGTTCCGGGGCCTTGCGACTTTGTATATCTTTCAATCTCCTCTTTAAACCACCGTTCGGCACACCTTACAAAACTCCAAACGCAGTATACGGGTAACTCCTTGCGTGCAGTGCCAATGCGTGTAGTGCCAAGCACCAACACTCTGATGAGCGTTTCCGTTTAACATCAAATTAGGAAACGGAGCAGTAGCCATAACCAACTGAATGCATTCGCTCGGGTCAATAGGGAGATTCCCAAGGGGGAAAAGTTTAAGATTTTAATGAAAACATTTGCTTTTTGCGTATTTGGTTCTTTATATTTAGATTCAGACCTGAACTCTTGTCTTGCCCTTTTGAGGTAAGCATCGGCCTCTTCAAGTTCTGAGGTTAAGGTTCCGGTCCGAGGTCCGCAGGGCATCACTCAGTTTTAGAAGGTGTTCCACCGTTGCGTGCGCACAACCGACTTTGACAACAGCGATCGAATGCATATCCCTTCGCGGTCGACTTGAGGAGCGAACTTGAAGCAAGAGAATAGGTGGCAGCTGTTGCATGCTTCCCCCTTCCTCAAACACCTATAGGATTTGCTCAAGCCCCCTCGGACCTGAGATTTGAGCGGCCAGCTGAATCTAACATGACATAATAGACGTCTTAAGGCAATACTAAAATTATGGACACAAACTCTTCCAGTAAAGGTGAGGACCTGGTTTTCTTTCTGCAGCAGTCTGATTTTCCAACCTTTTCCGTAAAAGTGCCTCGACTGGTGACGAACAGACCGGTTTTCAACCTATGATTGTACTGCGCCGTTTGCCATGGTAGCACACTTCCAGAAATCCCGTTCTGCTTCTAACGTCCTGACCTTTTCCTCCAGCTCTTCAAGTCTGTGCGCCTTGCGGTCTCGACATTTCTGAGCAGCAACTTTGTTTCGCTCCCGCTTCTTCGCAATGGCGTCGACGTGTCCCTTTCTGGTGATGGGATACAAACGGTTGCGTTTATACTCGCACTGTGAAATGACTTGGGAGACGGTATTGAATCTTCTAGCCGGGGTGCGGCTCTCTGGCTTGTATTGGCTTATAGTGGTAGTGGAAATGTCTTCTTTATCCTTGATGATGGCCAATTGTCTTGTTTCGACAGTACTTTCCTCGTTAGGTATGCAATAGCCATTTTGGGTCTCTTCGTGAATCATATCTTTCCCGTTGGCCTGGTCAGCGGAATCTCTGGTGCCATTTTTACCTTCAGTGGTCCATGACAAAGCTGCTGTTGAGAACTCTTGATCATTATCGCCGTACAAGGTGGTCATGTCGGCCACAAAATCTTCCATGTTATCCTTGGAACAAGTTACTGGGGACGGCCAGGAAAGAAGAAGCCCGGAATCGAGTTGTGGTTTGAATATTGTGGAAGCGTCATGGGAGATATTCGATGGAGATATACGCGTTGGTTCCCACCAGACGACCTCATTTTGTTCCCACTCGCTGGTGGGAAGTGAGCCCATCGCGGAACAATTGCCAGACATGCCGCGGTTGATTGAAAATGGTGGCTCTAGCAATACTGGGCAAGTCAACTGATTCTTTGCGATGTAACCGTAACGCAATGGGTAGTTGGCGCGATCTGGATAGGCTTTTAGCAACATTAGCGGAGGGAAGACGAGCTCGAGTGGGTCTGAGGGAAGGCGGCAGCCTTTAAATAATCTGACAACAAAGGTAGTACAATGATTAAATAAATAACGAGCATACTCATCGACCAACGAAGGCAGACCGAAGCGGCACAAGAGGGCCACAGCCGCAGGAAGAGGCAACCGACCCCGGAACCTGGCGGCCAAATATGGGTTGTGAGGCAGCCCTTGAGGCTTAAGTAACTCTCAAAAGTTTGGCTAGAGCAAATACGCAAGGAGCTCGCACGCTGATAGCAAGCTGCAATAAACGTCGAATCAGCCTTGCAAGAGACTCTCGTGATAACCGTCTGCTGCGTATTTTACGTAAGGTTTTTTTACCTTTAAATATACAGTGCTTATCTTTCTCTATTTTAGCATTAGTCTAATTTCTTATTCTATGTCATTACTTTCTAGATGCTATGCTTCGAGCTCCTTATTTTAGTATTTCGCTTTCTTGTATTATAATAACCCTCATGTAGTAAAGACCGTCTTTCTGATATCCTCGAGCAATAAGCTTATTTGTGACTGTAGGATGTCCGCGCTATGTCGGCCGTAATGACCTTCTTCAAGTCTATACAACTCGACCGCGACAAGAAGCGAAGCGATTTCCTATGTGCGGGAGAATGGAGAAAGCTCTCTAAACCTTCAAGTATTATCGAGTCCCTTTAAAGTTGACCTCGACGAAGCCGTCATCCAAGAAGCAGCAGCTCGTGCACCCTCGGAGGTTGCCAATCGAGTGCAGTTCATGATTGATGATAGGCGTCCCAAGCTCGAGGTCTCAAGTGCTGTCGATGGTGGTTTTCGAGCTAATCACCCATCATCGATCAGAACGTTGAGCTTTGTGGATGTTATTCGGTTCGATCTCGCCACCGCTGATCGGATTGCACTTTGTACCAGTTGGGAAGGGACTTGAGGTTCTGTGCCTTCCGAAAAATAGATACATAGTAGCTCTTGGAAGTGAAATTAGCTCATGTTTTCCCTTTGCTTGTTGACGATCGTCAGACCTGTGGAGGCTCTTTTGACATTCTTCAGCGCCGTCTCATCCCTCTCAAGCGTCTCCATCCTCTCTACCATACTCTGATCCGTGAAGGTCAGCGCGTCAACAACATCGCCTGCGTTGCGCATAGCGAAGCTGCAGTTGCTGTGATACCCGCGTCCAAGGAATGGACCAAAATACACCCAAGCCCACCAAGACGACCCTCAAGGCGTTGCCTGCAGCTTGGAGTTTACACAACTGCGCCGTGTTCTTTGGCCACGGCTATCCAATGTTCGCGATCAGCTTCTAGGTCCTTGACCTTTGCCTCTAGCTCCTCGAACTTGGCGACCTGGCGCTGCCTATATTTGCGAGCCGTGGCGGTGTTTCGTGCTCGCTTCAGAGCAACGATGTTGTTAAGATCCTCAGCAACAATTGGAGGCAGAGGCTTACTTCGAGCACGGTCTCGAAGTCGGCAACCAACACCTGAGCATGGAAGACTCCGGTGCGACTGACACTTGAGCTCGCCACTTCTTTGCCTTTGAGACGATTTCTCGGCCGGATGAATGGAATGCATCTGGCTTGATGGTGCAGAAGCTGTGTACTTGCTTCTATCCTCGGCCAGCTTGCTGAAAACATCAAATTCAGTCCTTCCCAGTTCCTTGGCGTCGAGCAAGCCCTCATAGTCCCTCCCAGAGCTGAAAACTCTACCCAACATATCTGTGTGGCTGAGATTGCCGAGGCCGAAGCCGTCTTGGATGAAACCACGAACCTCGGACACCTCGCCTGAGATCGATATAGGGGGCGGTCCGAACCCAGAAAAGCTCTGGGGCTGACTGTAGGTTGACAGTGCGAAAGTGCTTGGGTCCTTGTCAGCAAATTCAAGACCAATGTAGGTCCCGTCGACATCAGCAGGCTGGCTGAGCCCAGCACTAAATACGGGGTGCTGGTGGTCATCTATACAACTGAAGTTGTAGTTTTCGGGCATGAAGGAGTCCGAGGTGATTCCCGAGAGTCCCAAAAGAGACAGTTTTGCGCTTGACTCCGGGACCAAGGATGCAGCGGTCAATAGTGGCGAGGCCGTTTTAGAGTCGGACATGGACTGGTCCTGTGCCTGTGGCATGCTGCCGCTCGCTGACGAAACATTGGCGAGGTATTCGATGGAGCAATTTGCTCCGCTGCCGACGCTTTGCACTGAATGCGCGCGGGTAGGCTGGTAGGGACTAGACTCCTGAAATGTTTCTGGGTGTTTGTGGTTTGGCTCATAGTGGCCTTGCTCGTTCAAGGTCAACATGCCGTCTGACACCAGCTTGGACGCCTTCGTATTGGTGCTCGAGCCGAGGTCATGCTCGAAATCGGATTCGGGCATTGTTCCGAGCTGATTATGCTGCTTCTTGTGACTTCTTCTGGATGACCGACTGATTCAGTGTCAGGCTAAGCGAATTGCAGAGTGGAAGGCTGAAAGAAAGCTGTAATAAACAGACCACAACGTTACAGGGTCCTGGGCGGGTGTGTTGCAATACTATCTTGCGTTTAGCGAGTCAGGTGTCTTCGTTTGGTCAACACGTTTGTTGATCGTTAGTTGTCTCCCTGCCAACTAATTACATAATCCTCAGTATAAGATCTAGTTTGCAGAGGAGAAGCGCAGGCGCCCAGAGTTTGTACTTGGTGTCATCCCCCACTTCGCCTTCTGCAGTGCCTCCTTCCAATTCTGTCATTTGTGCATCCATACCCCGAAATCCGTGAAAGCCTTCACCACAAACATGGAGGGATTCTGGGTACAGGCAGATTTCTTCGGACTAGATTTTGAGGCTTGATGTGCCCCCACCTCAGAGACTTTCTCAGGCGAGGATTCTACTAAAGGCATCGTTGACCCTGTGGGCTGGTTGAAGTTGTCCTGGGGAGGTGAATTGGTCGTTGGAAGGAGAAGAAATCGTCGAAGCCAATGGACATATGAGTTGGAATAGCAAGTGTTTAGCCGTTCGCTTCCTTAGAGAGCAAGTTGTACTGATGCCCAGGATTGTGTTTGGAATTGCAGCAACACGGTCCAGAAGTGCACCTCTTATGCGACGTTTCGGTCCCTTTGCTATGTCACTATTTCATCACCACCGGAATAGTCTTCTGCTGGAAATGTATGGTTTTGTGTGAGTGGAGTGCTCGTGGGACGCCTGCCATTTTCTTGATTGTCGCCCCTCTCCATGTCTGAATTTTTTTGCAGATGGATCGGGGGCCTACCCTCTTGTTGGTGGGAGGTTTTACAGTAGGATGAGAATATGGTAATCGTAGAGAATATCACCTAGCTCCCTCTTATCCTCCTTAACTGCGGGCTTGGCACATTCAATATCATGGTCCTTCTGAAGCAGGGATATGGGCCAGACAAGCTTGAAAGACGTGATCCTCTTTACAATGCCATCCGCATGCACAAGTAACCTCGCGTTCATCCTCTGCTATACAGCAGGATTCAACAACGCTGCTCGGATTGACGAACGAAATCCCGGTACTTTTGGCGAGAGGATGGTCGTTTTATACAGGTCTTTAGGTATCGTGGGTCCCGCAGTTAGCATCGGCCGATCATAGAGGCGGGCTGGTAGTACAGGACTTTCTATATTTATAGGAATTAGACTCCCTTATAACTATAAGCCTCAATATATTGTCTTGATCCTTAAATCAATTAAGTATTTGTGGCTACTTTTTGTTTTCTAGAAATTAATTTAATTTTGAATATTGTGTGGATAGCTTCTTCGAAGCTCACAAGGGCCATTCTTTAGGTTTTGAACGGTAAAAAGAATAACAAAAGAACAGCTGCACGTAGGGCTCGAATCTTACATCTAAGTGTAATTCATTATTTTCTAATAGTGTCCTAAGGAGGCGAATATCCGCATCCGTATGTAATGATCACACCAAACCTTTGTAGGGTTCAGTAGGTAACTTGTAGGGGTAGAAAGGCGTAGAGGTGGTACTTGACTGATCCGTATATGAAAACACTGTTGTTGTTGGACTGAATACTTAGATTGACGACTGAAGAGTCCGTTCTACGAAAGCTATTTACTGTGGTGATGACCATATCCTTATATGTCCTGACTCTTCATCCGTCCTGGTGCTTAGCAGCGACGCATCGCGGAGCAATCCGCCGAGGCTGCCCGTCGTGGTTCCACAGAGGAGGCTGGTGGAATGGTGGTGCAGGAGGCTTGGTTGCGCTCGGAAGGGGAGGTTGGTGTTTCCGACTGGAGTTCTATGGTGAATGAAAATGTTGACTGGTCGGAGTTTGGTATGGTGGATCCGGGATTGGCGTCTGGAAATGAGAATGTTTCTGCTGGTGGCCTTTCCGGCCGGTAATGATTGACTTGGTAGGTTTCGAAATAGACTAGTAAACTCGTTGTTCTGGCTGGTCGTCGTGTTTCCTTGACCTGGTCGAGTAGATTCCGACTGGGCATTCTTCCTTTTGGCTGGTCGAGCGATTTCTTGGGCTGGTTCTAACTCCTTTTCTTGTTTTGGGTGTGGCCAAATTCCTGGCCTCAGAAGGTCGGTCCGCGGCGGACCACGAACCTCCCAAGCTAAAGTAGAAAACTAAGAGAAAGGCGCAAGTAATAAACCAGTAGCACGATCAACCAACGACGAGTTCAACGCCGCGTACCCGCACGCCTCTTTCCAGCAGCCTTTTCAGACAATGCTCCCCTGCCAGCCCGGTTTCTTTTCTTACCCCGCGCTCTGGGTTCCTCGTCTGAATGTTCCGCCTCCCCTAGATCAACAGCGCCATCAAAACCACCCGATCCCACAGGATCAACTTCCATCGCATTACCCGGCTGTGATGAAGGAGGCGCATCATAGAATCGGTCCGGCGAACCCTCCCCCCCTGAACGATCATCTGTGATGCTGAACTGTAGGGCAGTATCGGGATCAACAATGCCGCCAGATATCGAGTCCCGAGTTCCACCGCTTGCTTTTGGTGCCCCGGACGATGTTGCAGTACCAGCACCCAATAAAGCGTCCATCCGTGCCTTCAGGGCCTTCTGGGCACTAGGACCCCGCTTCTGAGCTGAACGTCCCCTGGCAGCGGAAGGAGACAAACTGGCAGACGAAGTCCCGACAACAGGACTCCCGAACGGGTTGACATCGGAACTCTTGACACTCTTCTTGGGTGTTGTCCTTGTCTTCAGTCCGGCAAACTGGCTGCTACCACCTCCAGACCCGGAACCGCCGTCGCCAACGATATATAGCTGCTCGGGGACGATGACTGGTATGAACACACCCAGTGGCACATCACAGAGAAGTGACGTCTTCAGTAAACCAATCATCTTCCCGACAAAATGGACGGTGCGACCATCCACATGGAAGAAGCCACCCCGCTTAATCGTTGCGGCCCACTTCTTCTCTCGCCAGAAAGTAGCCGCCCGGGGCCAGTAAAGAAGGACATGGAAGGGATAGTCACCACTCGCCGGCAATTTCGACGATCTATCCTGGCCAAGCTTCTTCATATTGAAACGGGTACCCATCCTCAAGAAACCCATCGTGTTGGTTCTCTCGGACTCATCCAACCACGGAGGTAAAACACCCATATCCCTCCATCGATACTTGTTAGGGTCGCAGACACCATATCCATGAACGGTCATAGAATCTTCCGGGAACTCGATGCTTTTATCAAAGGTATTCCCTGCTCTGTAAACAACAGGTCAGCATACGAACCGTGGAAAGTTATCAACACAGGGGGACCGACTTTTGAAGACCCCTTTCAACAGGGATGAAAAACTGAGCAATTGCCGTAGACCAATGCTTCTGACCCGCAGAAATGCGAAAGGATTCATCATCCACCTGACGCTTCCAAGCAACCCAGTTAGGGTGGAAGCAGCCTTCGATATTCCACGTGAATGGCCTGGCCGAGTCCATATCGGCATCCGGTGCATACGCCGGAGCTATCACGTCGATGTCCCAACTCAAACCATCATTCAGTAGAATATCGCACTCCTCTCCCGGGGGACTGTGCGGCCTCAACGGGAAGGGCAGGCGGAAGTGAGTGGACTGGCTGAACAGCTGATGATCCGTCCGATAGACGTTCACAACATCACCGATTCGAGTGGGCATAATCATACGAAGCCCGTACGTCTTCTTCCCAGAGGTGTCGATCGAATCAGAAGACGAAAGGATAGGAAAATCGGCAACAGTCCGTTCCAGGATACGGATAGTACCTTCGCTGTTGGTATACGCACTTGTATCACCTTCATCGAGTGCTGCGGCTTCCCACGGGCTCTCATAGGCATACGGGCCGGTGCTAACGACAGAGTCCGCGTCGTCGTCGTCACGAAATGGACTACCGGGAGAACCAACAGACATGATGATGTATAAGAACGGAAAGATAGGTGGGCGATGTAAGATGTTCGAATCAGGATGCTGGTTGAGGAACACTGTAATCGAGTAAATCAACAAAGACAGTCCTTTATAGACAGACGCTGTTTATTACACCGAAGAAGGGATTTGTGGGTTTCAACCCCATGAACGTCCCGAACCATTGGAGTCTCGTGCGCTGTGCCACGACGACACCATGATGCGGAATTCTAGGTTCCCCATTGATCAAAATTTCCCCAAACATGCTGGCAAACCATGAGGGTAGCATCGTGCGCTGTGGCACAGCGCCCACATGATACCAATTTGGGCTTCCGACGAAACACATACTGAACCAATAACACTCAAAATAAATCAGGCCACCTACCATTTCACACAAAGAGAAATAAAATAAACCTTGACCTCCATATCATGCAAACTGCTCTGAATAGTAGAGACCAGTGAAATCCTGTAACCGGATCTTAGCCAGGGACAAATTTCGAAACCATGATAACACTCAGTCTGAACCGGGAAGAAAAATTATCATGTCTATTGACGGCAAGGGAATGCGGATCTGGTAGGGGTTCGGTAAAGGCAGAACAAGCTTGGGGACCATGGTTTGTGTGTGCCAATATCGCTGGTCACGGCATTACGACACTTTCCCGGCAAGACTAGGTAGACAGAACTCAACACGTCGGCGGACCAAAGACAGTACTATTTTCTAAACTCCGCCATATGTAAATCTCACCTGTTAGCCGTAATTATGATGTCTGATCCAGATTCTGACTATGATCCGTCGAGACACGAGACCCGGGGCCGCCCATGCGGCTCAAGAAATAGACAACAAACGCAAATGGGCGAGCAAGGGCCTGCGTCTGGTCGTCCTTCACATGGAACCCAGGGACGCCCACGAGGCTCAAGAGACAAGCAACAGCGACAGATACATATAGACGAAAGAAACATTGTGCCTGAGTCTCCCATGCAACGGAAACGGGGTCGTCCTCCTGGTTCAAAAAACAAACGAACGCGAGACATCTATGATACGGGTTCCGCAACACGTCAACCACGACAGAGAAGACCTGACGCGACTGATGTAGAGCGGCTATGTCTTTTAGAATCTGCAACACAATTGATGTCGGAAAGGTTCGCGCAGAAACAAGCAGACTCCATAAACTTCGGCTGCTTCTCTCCTATACCAAGACACGTACAAGTCGAGGCCGCTAGACGGTGCCACAAGGCAAACACTGAAATCATGACCGAACACGGGCACTCAAATCTAATACACACCTACTGCTACTGGTGCCAAATAATGTGCCGCAAGAAGGAGTTGTACCAAAACCCGTGGCCGTGGCAGGATTACTTTCGAAATCTCACCCAGGAGAACCAACGTCAGATCCAGGTACTTGTAGACTGCAATCAGTGCTTCACAACAGAAAACTTGCCAGACGGCACCGCCTCATCGGTTCCCACTTGTGAGAAGTGCCACACTGCAATGTCGTATCAACGGAACGGACAGCCGGGCCAAGCAAAGCTTTCGAGACGCGCCGGATTCCTACAACCGCATCTCCGTTGCATGCACCAATACCCACAGGAACTAAAGGACCTCACACCAATCGAAGAGAGAGCCATTAGTATCAACACGCCATTCGGATATATTACAAAGTTGCGCATGGATCTACAATGGGTCGGTACCAAATACAGGAAGCACGTAAGAGGGCATATATGTGTTTTCCCTAACAACATCCACGACTTGACTACTACCGTCCTACCTCGAACTCTTGAGTCGACACTTGAAAACTTTCTTATCACCTGGAGCGGCAAAGATGAACCATCAGACAAGGATTTGAGTATGTATGCGACAGTCCGGCCACAAGTGATACAAAGAGCGTTGGTCTGGCTCAAGGAAAACAATCCTATCTACAGGAACGTGGAGATTGATACAGAGAGACTTTCCAGGTGGACACCCACCCGTGTAATGTCAGCAATTCGGGCCTGCACACATCACGTAGAACCTACAGTAGACGAAAAAAATGAACACTGCCCACTACACCACAGCCGAGGACCGAGGCGAAAAGAACGAGACCGGAGAGATCACGCCGGAAGACTTAGGAATAAGAACTGCTGGCGGGAGAATAAACCGCGGAACCGGAGACCACTTAGGCGCGACAGAAAGTATAACGATTGACGAAGACGAGACAATCTATGAACGCGACTCTTCCGGCGTATTCAACACCGACAGCTCTCTGAGAAGCACGGATGTGGATCAACTCCAGTTTGCAGTAGATGCACTACAGGCAACGTTCAAAGATCCAAGCGCAACCAAAAACCAGATCTCCGAGGATGTTGGCACGACGAACGGCAATCGTGGAAGGATAAACCTCAGGACAACCCACACGTCAACACAGTATATACATGTTCGCCACGGAAACGAATTTGCAGATATGAACGACCTCGAGTTCTGGCCGAAGACATTCCCGACCTTATTCCCTCATGGGGTGGGTGGAGCAAGAATCACGAGGTTACCAGAGACCGCAACTCGAGATGAGGAAAATTCCGTGGTCGACAATTACTCCCAACACGGCTTCAGCTTACGTTTCTGGAGCCAAATCTGTTTGCTCCGACATGGCAGCCGCTTTGCTCGTCACCCTGTATTCCAGTTTCTCGTATTCAACATACTCGTGAAGTCGAACAACAGACGAGTAAGCATGCAACAAATGAGCAAGTCCTCATTCCACCAGTTTAAGAACCTGTGGCAGAGCCTCACACCCGAACGTTTAAAGAATGCGGCTAAAGAGATGGAGGACACCGGGAAAACCCTCGATGACGACATACAGGACCTCATGAGACGACTTTCATCATTTGGTTACTCATTCCCTCTATCTCCAGAGGCTCGGCTTCAAATGCGGCAGAAGATACACAGCTCAATCGTCAACTTTGGACTTCCCGTGCTGTGGTTTACGATCAATCCGAATGATCTTACAAGCCCAATAAAAAAATGGCTGAGTGTCAGCCAATCTGCACTGCCGGAAGAGTTGGTGGACCTTTCCCAGAGGATGGAAGATTATTTCAACAGATTAAGGTTCAGCATTGAAGACCCCGTGAGCGCAGTACGGTTTTTCCAAGAGGAACTTGACGTTTTCTTCTCCCAGTTGGTCCAGGTCGACCAGTACTCCTGCTTGGGCAAGGTGAGCCACTATATAGGTTCAGTGGAAACCAACAAACGCGGCATGCTACACCTGCACGGCATGATCTGGCTAAACGGGAACCTACAGCTTCCACAAATAGTCAAATTGTTTTCCGAGGGACAGTCTAATCCAGCAACTGAGGACATCAAGGCTGACTTGAAGCGACGCATTGAAACGTGGTCTGATTGTATTTTCTGTCAAACGCTCAACGAAGAAGACGCAATACAGGTGGCGGCAGAACACCCCGACGTGTATACACCTCTAGAAGAACTGAAAAGTGAGGACCCAACCGTCGCGTGGGAGGCGTTTAAAAGAGACTCGAACCGTGTGGCATACAATTCACAACTACTTTGGAAACTGAAACCCAAGCGGGACAAGGACTCATTTTCCTTCATATGTTGCGCCACCAACTAACTGACGTTGTGAACGGCGGAGAGCAAAATATGAGATGGGAGACCAACGCCAACCCGGCAAACTGTGATGTTACTTCAGCAGAGATAAGTGGGATTGTGAAAACCCAACGGATCGCAAATCATAATAAACTCGAAGCACGGTTCGGGAAAGGAAGTGCAGACATAGAGATGCAGCTTGATGGGATACCAAACCCAGACATGGTTTATAATGTAGAAGGTAAGATAAAAATCAAGTTGCGGTTCTGAGTAGCATCATCTGATAAGGAGTAGAAATTTCCAACCGACAGACACAACCATCTATGCAGGTTCGAAATCTGGAGCGGGTGTCTTGGACCCAGGCTGCGGAGCATCTTATTACATCTGAACATCTCAACCACAGACAATCACTAGTACTACAACGCGTCGCACAACACATACAGATAACAGAAGATACGAATGGACAGGGCAACGAGAATCACCAACTTCTGTTATATGTTGGTGGAAGCGGAGGTGTTGGTAAGAGTTGGCTAATCCAGGCCTTTGACAAACTGTTCTTGAGAATGGAAGACCAACTTTCCCTCTGCATCACGGCTAGCACAGGCTCCGCAGCAGCAAACATCAATGGAAGAACCATCCACTCTGCTGTGGGCCTGACCATCAAAGGAGTTTGTTCCAAACTAATAGAAGACGGTCTTAAGAGAAGGTGGAAGGAGGCCAAAATGCTAGTTCTTGATGAACTGAGCATGGTTTCTGGACGTCTGTTCCATACCGTCAGCAAAAGGCTAAATTTCTTGAGGGGTCACCACGATGCTGAAAATGTATACTTTGGACGGGTCCCGGTAGTTATGGTTCTAGGCGATTTCGCACAATTCCCGCCGGTCAGCGCAAACTCCGTCATATTCCCAGCCAAATTGGGCGCACCCAGGAACCAATCCCCGTCAGGAAGTACAGAAGATGCGATCAATATTTCGCCCCGGGACATCACAGCAGCAACAGAGCAGCTAGCAGGATACAAACTGTTTCAGAAGTTCACCAATGTGATCATACTAAACGAACAAATGAGGGCCACAGACCCAGAACTGCGGGTAATGTTACAGGAACTACGCGACGGCAATCCCACTGAAAAGTACCAAAACAAACTGAACGACAAGGTTGTTGATTTCGAAACACCAGTTGACTGGGAGGAAGTCCGAGCGCTCACACCAACCAACGCCACGAGATGGCGCCTGAACATGGAAGCAGTCGTGGCGTTCGCGAGGGCCCGGGGACAACTCGTTCGGATATTCATATCTGACCACAACTGGACGGACCCAAACCCAATGCAGAGGCTCCCAACAATATCCTTCGGTGATAACAGCTGGACAGATGTCCCGGGAATGTTTTTCTACACAGACTACATGCCTGTCCTGACCAACAAGAACCAATACCCCGGGCTGAAGCTTATGAACGGGACGGAATTCATAACCAGAGGCGTCATACCCGGAGATTCTCAAAAATCAGGGCTTTGTCTAGGAGACGATACGATCATCCACTTTGGGTGCCCGGCAGGAATACTGCTCGAACCTCAGAAAACAGAAGACATAGACGTCACGGGTCTACCTAAGGGTCAAATACTACTGACACCAGACAAGATCACGCTTAAGCCGTCAAGAAACCGCTTCAAATTTTTGACTGGGGAATGTTACCGAACCGGCCTCCCTTGCACACCAGCATTCGCCCTGACAGACTTCAAAGCACAAGGCCGAACATTCAAGAAAATACTGGTCGAGCTGACTTCACGGCTGGGCGGCCGCGGTAAAATCGATCCCGTCAGTGCATATGTATGCCTCTCGAGATGCAAAACACTTGCGGGTATCCAATTACTCAACGTAGTGACCAGAAACGATTGGATGGCACTTGGGATGCCCGGAAAACTACGAGACGTGTTGGACGACTTGGAAGGCCGATCAGACTTGACTTTGAGAAGGTGGCTTTGATATAAAATACGATGAAGCAACGGATTACCCTGATTCATAGTATCCGCGATGCATGAGTGCTTCCGAAAACCATACTCCTATGAAGGATACAAAAAGCGGTCCGCCGCGGACCGCTCCTCACCCGATAATGTGAAACAATCCAATATCAAACAACCACTAAATGCAAAATGTTAGTCAACAACACCATCAATAACCCAACCTCCCACACAATACACCTACATGTCTATGTACGTAGTATGAAAGTCATACCTTGATGAAACCACTGAAACGACGCCTGAGAATACTCAATACACATCAGGGAATGCAAGAAAACTGAAATGCCCAGCAAATAAATGCAAACATGTACCTTAAAACTCCTATGGCGAGACCCTCGCATCGCCAACTTCAGACAGGTGTGGAGCCACCACATCGTCAAACCACTCAAACCATTTCTGCAACCCATCTAGACCTAGAGCCAAATTATGCAAAGCTTCATGAGGGTTTGGCATAGATAGCTCCTTTCGAACTTCTGCCCGCTCCTGTTGGGCATCCTTCATTAAATCATCTAAGACCAACAAGTCAGTAATGCTACCGTATAATGACCATGAGCCGTAACATACGCAGTTCACATCCGCGACCTTTACCGTTATAGTAGCAATTCGCACACGCCCCACGAGTTGCAGCCCGCACGATGGGCGCCGAACTAACCACGCAGAGTGACCATAAACCCTTCCGATTCTTACATCGCCCGCAAGGCTCTCTTGCCTCCTCTCCAGAAATCTGTATTAAACAAGCGACGATATTCTGAATGCGACCAAAGAGCAGACGCGCCGCCGACGCAGGATTGAGGCGGGGAAACCGAAGCGCTGGCAACGGTAATAATGCTTCGATTGTCTTGGAGTCGGGGAAGGAAGGGATATCAGGAAGTATCTCTCGTGCGAAGTCACCTGTGGCTAAGAAACGTCAATAACGATACAACACGTAGATAGGAACAGTAATACTATACACTGATCACCCGGATCTGAGTCCTCGATGGTTGAGATAGACATTCCGAGCGGATGAAGTTGTGTGATGTTTTGGAGAAAATAGAGTTGGGTCCTTAAGTCGTGACGAAACCCCAACTCGTTCATTGAAACGCCGAAAGCGACAGCTTACCTAAGAACAAACGAAGTAACCCTAAAATGAGCGTGAACAGCAATCACCCAATCAAGACCTTGTACACACGAAACCCAGGTCGTATTTGTAACGCGAATCCTATCAAAGGAACAAGAACGAGGCGTTTACTAGGTAGAAATTAATTCAGAACTCCTTAACGATAAGAAAGGGTATGCAACTAGAGGGCATGATTACTAGATTGACCGAAACCTATTAAACGAGAAAACGTAAGATGCATTCAGTGTTGCTTAGTGGCTGGTCTGGACGTCTTCCCGGGTGTTCCTCTAGCTTGCCGAGCCCCTGGCTTATGATTCCAGCTGTTTCAGTATTGTATAGGATCCGCAATGGATATGGACTATGAGCCTTTGTTGAACGGGTTCTGTTGCAGCCACCCGGTTGACGTGACCACGCGTCAGGCACTTGCGCGCTAATGGATATGCTGTTACCCTAGTCCCACTACCTAGAAGTAGGCTCGTGTGTTGTCTCTGGAATTGTCTTTACCTCATCGTCTAATAGCATGAGACATGTTCTTGTACAAGTATAATCATCCATCATCTGGCCCGCACATGGTCCTTCCGGCTAGACCCCGGAATCTCCATCCGGCCACATACCATGCCGCCTGACCGAATGTCTCCGTCTCGTCGTCTACTCCGCGAAGGACACGCTTTCGTATTGTTCGATTGCTAGAAGCAAGCTAGCGGATTATCTACACCATAGTTGTCTCCGACTCGTCGTCTGCTCCGCGAGGGATATGCTCATGTCCCAGTGACACCATCCGGGCACTGGCTCGCGGGTCATGTCTCCGTCTCGTCGTCTGCTCCGCGAAGGACATGCTCTCCCGGTTGGACCACCTAGAGAAAAGAAAGGAACTGGAAACAAGACGATCCAAGCAGGAAACGCACTGGGAGCCTTCGCGCACCCAAAGAAGGGGCGCTCAGAGCGTCCAGAGAGGTTTCTTTATCCGCATTTGTAAGCTAGGATCGTGACAATTGTCATCACAGCGCCCCGAACCACGCCGCTGGACTACATCGCCGAGGTTCGTTGCCAAGGAACTCTCGCGGCAGGCACATCAAGCGACGATCTTTCCCCTTCTGTCAGCCAATCCACTTCTGGCAACCGGCCCGGCAGAGCATCGACCAGGCCCTGCGGGCAGGGGCATAAGGGACTGCATAGTCAGCCCACGCGGGGAATTGGAGGAAGCAATTTCGGCCAATCAGAGGCTCTGAAATGGGAAGTTCTGGCTTGAATTAAAAGTGTCGCCCCTACGCGCCTATAAAGGGGGCATAAAGATTAATATTCAGAACTTATATCCTTTGTTTCTCAGCCAATAAGGGTTCGGATAAGAGGTGAATATAACTATTAAAACCGCAAGAATTCAGGCTATTTTTCGGTACCGTTCTCATAGCCCAAGGAATATTTTATTTTTTTTAGTGCAAATTCCTAGTTCCGGAGTTTTGGAGTTTTCGAAGAATTACGGGACCTTGAACCATTCTAAAGAATGGCACATTCTAAAGAATGGCATATGTAGAACTCAATTCCCGTTTCATTACCTATCTCCCCCTAGATCCGTCTTATGTATATTGTTGAGTTTATACCAAGTCAGCCTATTGATAGTGTGAGAAGTGACAACCTCAGATGTCTGGCTCTCTGTTGTCATTCCTGGAGAAGGAACTCGGATGCCGAACGTTTCAGTGCTGAATCATTGTACTGCTAGTACGCCACGACTTTGCACCCCTTGTATACTCAAGTCTCAAAGGCGGGCCACAACGAGTAGTGGATCTCTCATTTTAATTCAGCTTTGGAATATTTGATCAATTATATAGTTTGCTCGATTCCTGAATCAGCAATGGCACTGGTATGAACTGGTCTAGAACAAACACCACGCCTGTAGCGCCCGTACGTAGATTTCTTTCGTGGTTGCTTCAAGACAACCGACCTCTTGGTAATTTCTGTGTGAAATGCGACTTTCAAGGAGGCGCGCCGTTTTCCTCCGTTCTTGATATATGGAGAGGCATGATTTGGTGGACTTCAAGTGCCAAACCTACGTAAGGATCAGGCCCCTGGGGCGGTCCAGACGTAGCGGGTGGGTCGAGAACAGCGTCAATCATGCCGTGCCTGCGCTGGCGCTCATTTCGCGTGCATAATTGCCACCTCGACGCACCACTGCCCTGTGACTGCTGTATGTGTGACTGGGCATCCAAGATAAGCAAGCCTGGCCCTGGCCTGGAACATGAACTATCACGCTGGCACCTCTTTACAGGACGCCCCACGCTATAGCTGGTGTTTGCCTGGGTAGGAGATCAAGCGTGCTTGTACAGGTAGGTACCAGAACGGACTGTACTCGTAATGTGACCCACCGCCCCGCGTGGGCACCTCTGGTTGATGCCATCATCTAACATGCCAGCCCACCGTTGTTGCCACAGAACATACAATTACCGGTAATGTACTTCTGGGATACAGACAGCATGATTGGGGAGTAAATCCCAAGATAAGACTAAGCCTACAAGGTAGTCTGCTTATAGAGCGAGCTTTAGAATACCTTGCGAAATAAGTCCGCAAATAATGGATTTAATGTGTAATATGTTTCGGAAAGAAAGAGTAGTAAAAGGACCGATGGGGAATGGCGGTAATGTAATGCTTTTATAGAGACGGGTGGGACCCTGTAAGAAATAGCATTGAGTGATTTTTGGATTGGAATTTAAAGAACAGGAGCTCCTATACCCTCTGATATATATATTGTACTATTCGTCGTTTTGCTTATTGTATCGGTTTACAGCAGGTGGGCTCAGGCTCGTGCACACATGTGAAGAAGCAGCGAAGGCATGGCTCGCAGTCGGGTTGTGGGCTAGGTTGGGAGGTACAACACAGTATATAATAGTTTGCGGATCCAGGTTTCCATGGACAGGACTGGATGATTCCAATGACAAGTTTATCCTGGAGTTGAATCACACTGACTACATGGAATAGGTTTTCCTCATATTTTCAGGCAAAGTCTTGGGTCCTGTCTTCTGAAATCAACATTTTGAGTGGAGGTCCAACCTTATTCTTATTCCTACAAGCTTATTCTGCATAATGCCATTTCTCAAGCTACCATAATTTCTGCACATGTTCGCCTCGTTATTAGGCGCTGGACGCACCGGATGCACCAGTACCTGGCGGACCGAAGGTCGTGTTCGATGTCGTGTTGACGATTCCAAGAGTTAAAACATAGCCGTCCTTCCAGGAGTCAGCGCCGGCCTCAATAGGCGGTGCTAGTTCGAAACACAGGTTAGCTTTCTCATGTATTTGATCATAGTGTCCGTCGTTGAACTCGTCTTAGAGTTTATGGGGACTATCGGGGCTAGAAGCTCATCAGGACGTACGCAGAATGTCTTTCCGGCTTTCCTTAATAGCTGTTGTATTTACATCAAAAAGCGCATCCCGTTTCGTCACGAAATCGGGGGTGATTTGGGAATCACCGGTGTAGCCCATGACCAACTCCGGAATACCCAGCGGCACTGAGCTGTTCTGTTGATCATAGCGCCAGGTATGGGACGTCTTACCATAGGTACCGACCAGGACGTCACCCATGATTGTGTGGTCCACCGCTGTTTGCCGATTTAGCTTGAGTTTTGAACTATCTTCCTTTCATTTAGGGGGGTAACCAACACTCTGGGAGGCCAGGTTGAATTACTATGGTTAATCAGGGTCAGTAATCGTTATAAAGATCGCAGCGGACGGGATATGAGCAAATGGTGATAACTTACAGAATCCACTTGTGACTTCATATACATGACTGTGCCAAAGCTGGCGTTCTGATTTCTCTGTTAATATTCAACAAGCATCTCGAGCTTCAGGGGGGGGGGAGAATGCCCACCCTCGTAATCAAGGGCTTGGAATGCTTTTGTGGAGATTATATACTCGATGCCAGCAAGGTGAGCAGGTTCCGTGGCTGTGTTATAGATAGCGCATTGCAGCAAGTCGTTGGACACAATGACACAATAGTGGTTGGCCGAGACTTCCCAGTCAGTATGGCCAGATACAAAATGGAAACCATTGAGGAAAAGCACGGCTCCTTCCGGTCCATAATGGCCGAAAGGAAGAGCCCCTAGGATTCCTAGGGGATAAATCAAGAGAAAGGTGGAGGCGGATGACAACATATTCGCGTAATGCATCTCGAGCAGACTTTTTGTGAGCAGCAAGGCGTAAGTGGGTGATTATCGTGAACTGTACGAATACTCTCGACTCCGTCTCTCGAGCGGCCTGGAAATCGAACTGCGAGCTGACCGTGAATATATAGCTAACGACTTGCGCAGAAGTTTTCTCACACCCCCTTTCGGGGACGTCTCCAGGAGAACCCCCTGCCTTCCCAGTTCGATGTCCCCCGGTCACCGCAAAGCATCAGGGTGTAACTCTCCGCGCCCGAGAGACCTCGGCTAATATCTTTGGATCTGCCTCCTTTTAATCCACTGCTCCTGGAGCTGCCATACTTTGCTCAACTGGAGCGCCGATAAATCCATGATTCCGCGGATCGCTGGCTGGGCTAGCCGGGGACTTTTTTCGGCAACCTCGCGAAGTTGAGTTCAAGGACTGGAGTTTGTTTCCAACATGTATATCACCTTGACTAAGGCCCCCTCATCCGACGTGTGGCGAGTTGACAGGGATGAGCATGTGCGACTCTAATGTGGGCTCTTTCATGAGGTAGAACCCCGTAAGAAACCCCAACATCAAGAGATACTGTTGAGAGGTGGTTCTGGGGTTGTGTTTGGTGTCATATGATAGACTACGAAAAGGAGAAACGCACTCAACGTCCTTCCCGTCGTTGTGGGAAGGGGCAACCTTTATATCTCTCCTTTCATGAGATAGCTTCGAGCACGCCATTGCCCCTGTCGGCTTTCGAAGTGCCTCAGGTTGATGTACCGGGGGTGGGGGGGACGAGCGAGTTGGGGGTAGGAGACTCTATGAGCGGCCCAAGCCCTGAGGTCCATAGTAATAACGTGTACATGGTCCAATGTGCCTTCCCCTCTTTACACATGTAAGCGAAACTTTCTCAACTCAATGACTCAATACGTGGAGTTTATCGCAGCTCCTTCGTAGTCCCCGAGTGGTTATCTTGAGAAACCCCGCAGAGGTCATAAGGATAGTCGGCGACCTAGTCGGCGACCTAGTAGGATACGCCGGAAGCTGCCAAAAAAGCTTACCGGAGAAATATTTCGCTGAATGAAGCTTCGATATCCCACTGAAATTGCTTATAACATGGTATATTCATAATAAAAAGCGTACAATGACGTACCGTAATGTTTCGCACTAATTCTCAATTCCGTGCCTATAATGATCTTTATCTACGCCTTGGCCACGCCTTTTCATCTTTTTAGCAGGGCATTCCCTTTCTTCGATGCTCTTTTGATGTTCACGTCGCTCAAAGATGTATTCCTGTTTCGTTTCCTTGCCCAGATTTTCAAAGGCTCTAAGATCTACAATGAAGCGGAGGAATCTCAAGCCTGCCTTGTTGCGTATCCAGCCATCCAAGTCCTCATTGCACACCACAGGAATCTCATTGATGCTATATAAGTCGGGTGTCCTTGCGTATATTTCATCTAAGCTCATACTTCACTGCACCCCCGGCTCTCTCCATCTCTAACACGGCTCGTCTCAACTCCTCCACCAACAGTGTGTCGCATTGCTCTGTCAATCTGACAGCACCAGTCGTTGGTCCCATTTGACACGGGCTCTCCATAAGCGAAACCCTTTCCAACGTCTGATCTACCTCCTCGGCAGGGACACCTCCCAGGATACGGCTTGGCCCTGGCCTCTGCCCTGGCCTCGTCCCAAAACCCTCGTCAACACGGCAGTGACGGGCAGCTTTGCATATACTGTTGACTCGATCTATGGGACCAAAAGCGGGCTGGGATCCTCAAGTGGATTAGACGTTTCATGGTGGAACTCACATCTGAACCCCGGGATCTTGAGGTCATTAAGACTACCAGAGTCTGATCTAGAGGGATAGGCCGTTTCTCTGCTCTCTCTAGATTGGGACTAGACTGCTCGCATTGGTCACCCGGTTCACTGCTGGACGTGGTGTTTCGTGCTTGGGCCTTCCAAGGTTTATGACTACCCCCCTCCGCCCACTATCAAAGTCTCGGCACCTTTAACCTCTTTCCTCCGCCCCGATGGCACCAGTCTGAAGTGCTGTCCATTTACCACGAGCCTTTTTCCCTTGGCATTCTTTCATTTCGGTCGTTGCAGGCTCAGATCGCTCTTTAATTCGTCGACAACCCCGAGCCGACTTGTCTGTTCGGGTCTCTTGTCCGGTATAGAATATTGTAATAAGGGAAAGGTGGATTCAGGGTCGACTCGCTTGGGAAGATTCTCGCCACGACACGCAACCGTTTTCGAGGTCATCACCAGCCGCAGTGACAACGAGCCGCCCATACGTCGCCGGTCGACTAAGTAATTCGCTTTGAAGGGGAACGACGAGGCAGGAACCTCGACGGCTTTGAAGATGGGCTACGCCACGTTGGTCAAGAAGCAGTTTACTGGTCCAAAACTGTCCTTTTACATAATTTTCTGGGGCATTCATTTTTTCCTGTTCGGATTCGGATGGTACGGCTCTCATTCCCCCCCTCTCCCTCACGCTCGCCGGTGTGCTCTGGATGCTGACCGAGAGGCAGGTACAAACAAGTGTCCGATCCTAGGCTCGCGGGTCTCAACAGTCTTCAGTTCTCCCTCTGGATTTCGCGTGGTGCTGGTTTGGTATTGAGTTTCGACGGGTTGTTCATCTTGCTCCCCGTATGCCGGACACTGGTGAGATGGCTCCGGCCAAAGATCAGGTTCTTGCCTCTGGATGAGAACCTCTGGTTCCATCGTCAGGTTGCATATGCGATGCTGTTCTTCACCGTTGCCCACGTCACTGCTCATTATGTCAAGTAAGTCTCTACCCTGACACGGCTACCTCCAGGCATGCACTCATAACGTCTCCAGCTTCTTCAATGTCGAGGTGACCCAAGTCCGACCGGTTCTCGCTCTGCAAATCCACTATTCACAACCCGGCGGCGTCACTGGCCACATCATGCTACTCATCATGCTCATGATGTATACCACTGCGCACCACAGGATTCGCCAGCAGTCATTTGAGACTTTCTGGTACACGCACCACCTTTTTATCCCTTTCTTCCTTGGTCTGTACACGCACGCAGTTGGTTGTTTCGTGCGTGACTCGGCCAACGCGTTCTCGCCATTCGCCGGTGACATCTTCTGGACCCACTGCATCGGTTACCAAGGCTGGAGATGGGAGATGTTTGGCGGTGGGCTCTATTTGATTGAGCGACTTTACCGTGAGATCAGGGCTCGCCGTTCGACCAAGATCACCCGTGTTGTCCGCCACCCCTATGGTGAGTCAAGGCAGCCTTTTGTGGTGCAAAAGTCCCATGCTGACACCATTACCCAGACGTTGTCGAGATCCAGTTCTCGAAGCCCTCGTTCAAGTACAAGGCCGGCCAGTGGCTGTTCCTGCAGCTGCCTTCCGTCTCCAAGTACCAGTGGCATCCCTTTACCATCACCTCGTGCCCTTACGACCCCTACGTCTCTGTCCACATCCGCCAGGTTGGTGACTTCACGAAGGCTCTCGGTGACGCCCTCGGCGCCGGAGGCGCGCAGGCCAAGCTATACGAGGGAGTGGACCCGATGGGTATGTACGAGGTGGCGCTGCAGAACGGGCAGCAGATGCCTGCGGTCCGGATCGACGGGCCATACGGCGCACCCGCGGAGGACGTGTTTGAGAACGAGATCGCGGTGCTGGTGGGCACGGGTATCGGCGTGACGCCGTGGGCGGCCATCCTCAAGAACATCTGGCACCTGCGCAACAGCCCGAACCCGCCGACGCGTCTGCGCCGTGTCGAATTCTTGTGGATCTGCAAGGACACCAACTCGTTCGAGTGGTTCCAGACGCTCCTGTCGTCGCTTGAGCAGCAGAGCACGGAGGCGGCCCGCATCCCGGGCAGCTCCGGCGTCGAGTTCCTCAAGATCCACACCTACCTGACGCAGAAGCTGGACCAGGACACCATGAACAACATCGTGCTGAACTCGGTCGGTGCCGAGGTGGACCCTCTCACCGAGCTCAAGTCCCGCACCAACTTTGGCCGCCCCGACTTCTGCAGACTATTCACCACGATAAGGGACGGAATCCTGGACCGCTCGTACCTGAATGGTCTCGAGGGCAGCATGAGGACGACCGTCGGTGTCTACTTCTGTGGTCCCTCGGCAGCTGGTGAGTTATCATCCCGACCTGTAATTATTAACCTGCAACCCCTTTACTAACAAGATACGCAGCTCGCGACATCAAGAAGGCGTGCAAGGCCGCTACTCTCAGGGAGGTTGATTTCCGTTTCTGGAAGGAGCACTTCTAAGCGAAGTTGGCTCGTCTTGCAGTAGCGCGAAGTTCAGCTCGTTATTCTGCAGCCCATCTGAGTGTGATCAGCGACTCACCGATATGCAGTTGCCAAGGAACAATGCAAATGAGATAGATGGTGGCGTTGTCCTGTGGCTGCAGGGAAATTATGCACGACGCAAACTGCGGATGCCTACGTTAATGCAACAGCGACAGAGCACGGGCAAGATACACACTCATTGTGGCCGTATTTTTCCAGGCCTGGGTCCGTGTCGCACACCACGTTTGTAGCATCCCAGGGGTCGGCACTGAAGCTGTGTGGACGGAAAAGGATCTGTTACGCAACACCAAGCAAGGGGATGTAAGGAGCACCATCCGGCAGCAGGGCTACGCTTCCTCCTGCCGATATGGCGGTTGTGGGTCCCGCCACAACCGGATCAGCTGGCACAGTGATCAGCCAATCTATCATGACGTCTGCACTACCTCTCTTGCACATCGAATTTGGAGTGCGAGCCGTGATGAAGATCTAACTGAAGCCGACCTATGCGTGCCGCTGTTGGAGGCTGTCTTGACTGTTCCAACATGAGGCGCAAATACGATCACCTTCAATGCTTCAACCCATGGAGAGCCAATATAATAAGCATCCCACGTCCCTATCTCCGTGATTCGCCATCTCTCATTCGACGCTTTGTGCTGAGCCAGAACGTCTCTTCTCTGATACGAAAATCACCCTCCAAGATCGCAGGAACAGGTTAGGGATTGATATAATTGAGGCAATTGAGTGCATAAAGTCTTGGTCGAAGACTCGCAACTTGGCTTGGGTTGACGACGTTGAGCTTGTCTTGGATACAGCTATCATTGGAGAGGATGAACAGCAGGGGTCTTCTAACATTATACCTGATATTACGAGCAATAGATAGTATGCAAGCAATTCAAACTCAAAATGCTCGAATCTCTGGAGTTTTCTTTTGACCTCTTGTTCTACTTCATTCTCACACCTAAGCAATAGGAGTGACGTTAAATTAGTTAATTCTGTAGACTGTAGCTCAAGTAAACCCTTAACCTACGCGAGTGAGGTCTAGGAAAACGGTTTCCGGAGCGTTCTCGTTATCTGGCAATAGTATAATCTTATATGTTAGCTGTGAATAGCTTCATCTTTATCAAACAGTGATGGATTTGTGGGAACAGCTTTTTTGACGATAGAATCTCTCTTGTTCCTCTTCTATCTAGCTGGAAGATAGCTAGCTATTTATCCCTCGAGGTCAGTCTGATCCCGGAGGCTTTGGTCCGGCGACTCCGTCGCAGACCGGGGATCCGGCCGGAGCCAGGTATCCGGGAGACTAGTTGAACCTACGTTGGCAAGATCCACACCTCCAAGAACAGCCTATCCAATCTTTCTGACCTGTTCGTCTGACAATCCTGTTATGGTCCGCGAGACGAACTTGAATCTCAACCTTACTCAATTTGGTTAGTTTTATGCTTAGGCCATGCGGCTCTTCGCACGCCGTGCGATATGATATTACGATACGATATTGCTTAAATACAGTGTAATACCGTATGCCGTGCAGTGCACCGAATTCCTAAACAATCCAGTGCAGTGTGGGGTTGAAAAAATATCGTATACGGTATTTTGCACTATTTACTTCACTGGCTGCCAGTTTCTCCGACGCCTTTGTCATTCTACCGTGCTTGTCGGCCCATGTTCTGGACGGTCAGGGCATCGCACTCGATCATAGCACTCGATCATAGCGCTGCAATGCTGTGCCTAAATGCAAAGAGCTTGATAGCAATTCGCCATTCCCCAGAACCCCTTCAAGTCCCAAGGTAACCGCCTCGAGGTAACCCAAGGCTGACGATCCCTCAGTGACGGGCGCCCGGTTCTCAGCATCCACCCAGACTAGACCGTGCGTCAGGAAAATACCAACCAATCGCGCCGTGTCGATGCGCTGCTCCAATTCGGCCGTGCGGGATCCCATAGCGGCGTAAAAAGCCTGCCAGAACTGCCTACGGAGGTTCATCTGGTTGGCCAGCCATCGCCATCCCTTCATCGTCCGCTCCCCAAGCAGGCACTCGAGTCCCTCGATCGAGGTGCCGAATGGGCCGACAGTGGCGTCCTTCCAGTCACAAATGCCCGTGATACTACCCGTCTCCGGGCTGACGTGGATATTGTTCTCGAGGAGGTCTGTATGATTCGGCACTAACGGCCAGTCCTCCGCGAATAGCTCGGGAAGCTGCTTGAGTAGGCGCTTCAACGTCGCTCGGAACCGCACCGGCAGACCCCCGTGAAGTTGTTGCAGCTGCGACTCGTAGCTGGCGTACAGCTCGCCGCGGTCAGGAATGGGCATCGAGGGCGGCGTGTTGTGCCATGCCGAGGCGAAGAAGCTGCGTGACGTTCCTCAATGTCAGAGAGGCCACCGTGGGATCATGGGACCTGGCGTGTGATGACC
Organism: Diaporthe sp. PMI_573; assembly: GCA_021399435.1. Classification (NCBI taxonomy): domain Eukaryota; kingdom Fungi; phylum Ascomycota; class Sordariomycetes; order Diaporthales; family Diaporthaceae; genus Diaporthe; species Diaporthe sp. PMI_573. The sequence goes on from JAJTUP010000056.1 coordinate 432,361, forward strand.
TACCTAGCTAAGTCCTGCACGGTTGTGCTTAGAAGACGGCAGCCGTTCGCGCGTAACTGCTCCCGTGCAAGATAAGCAGAGATCCCGTGCACGTTGTCCATCGTATAGGCGTGGAGCATGCCCAGCATGCCGGCGTTCCGATGGCCTGGTACGAAGCGCCGCCCGTAAGTTCGCTCTACGAAAGCCAGGAACTCGACGTCTAAGGCGTAGTCAGGAGACCGAAATTGCACAACAGATCCCGCAACACTATCGACCGGCACCACGGTGTAACTAGTGGCGCCTTGGACATCTGATGCGCGAACGCGAGAGCCGTTAACCACTTCAGCCCATCGGTTGCATTCTTCCTGCGAGAGAGGAGCGTGTTCGGCGAAGAATTCCGCTATCTGCATCTTCGATAGTCCCGCAACAAGTCTATGTATCTCTGATGCCATTTCATGTGGTGTGTTTTGAGTTTTGGATAGCTGATGATAGAAGACTTTGGAGAGGCAGGGGATCGAAGCGGTGTCGTACCGACTAGCTGCGGAAAAGTGCGGTAGAATCGGCACGGTTGCCTTGAGACGCGGTTTGTCACGTGATGGGCGATATGCACTATGCAGAGTGCAAACGCACCATGCAGAATGAAAACACAACATGTAGAGTGGAAACGCACCATGCAGTAGTGATTAGGCTCCAGCCCAACGGGGCTCCACCTCTACTTACCAGATCTTTCGACGTGCGAGCTCAAGGCAGCCAACGCGTGGGGCGGGGAAGGTGGCATTTACCCCTTGTTGGCTGTTCTCGAAGTACAAGGCTAACCTATCAACTCACATGTATGACACAGTATCTCCTTCACACCGAGTCCAAGCAGGCAGCAACGGGATGAACCGTTCGAAAGAGTCCAACGCCATCAGGAATCGGGCCATGTCGAAAGGTACTTAAAGGGTTCGGCATTCCTTACCGGTGAGCCCCTTCGCTCTCAGTAGTCAACGAGCGCACACGCTGACACCCTTTGATTAACTCGTCCTGCTTCTCTTGCTCTCCAAAAAAACACCGTTATAATTGTCGCTATGGCTGCTGCAAGCGTTGCCCCATTCCACCCAATGGATATCCCAGGCCTTGGAAGGCCTCTTGGAAAACCTGATCTGGGCGTCGCCGGATCTATGTGAGTCCATGCTAATGTCCAAGCCCCTCCAACCACAGAAATTTTGCCTGACTTTATATACATCGTCAGGTACAACAGTCTTGTCCATATTGATGACAAGCCGACTGAGCCCGACGCCCAATACAAGGCGCATGTCAAGGCCCTGCTCGCCCTCATTGCCAAATACGGCACGGGAGCCTTTTTTGGCATCCACTCGGTCCACCGTCACGATCGGCTCTCGAAAGGCACTGTCCGCCTCGAAAACGAAGACATAGGCATGAAGGGCGGCTCATGGACTAAGGCCGCTGCCATCGACTCGGCAGATGTAAAAAATATGCACGGCACCCTGTTCAAGCTCGACCAGAAGACTTTCGTGCCCTTCGAGTTCGCCCGGGGGCATCACCCGTAGCTACTGGGGCCGGAGTCACTAAGAATGCCCCTGCTGCATTCTTAGCGGAGGTCGCCGCCTATCTCACCAAGTACAACCTCTCCGACTCGCTGGCTCTCGAGGTCAAGGACTTTGCCTTGCACAATGCACAGGGCCTGGAGCGCACGGCCGAGATCGAGGTCCAGTGGGGCGAGGGCGCCGACGCTGATTCCTTTACCGTCGTTTTGCCCCTCTCCGCTCGGAACCGTGGAACCCGGACCGTTGCTGACTTGACGCCGACTGGATGGTGCCTTAGCCGTGAACATTGTGGAGCTAGCGGTTCTCCGAGTGACCCCGATCCCGTGCAACCCGGCACCCACTATGAAAAAGTCGTCGTGGGGCCCAAGAAGGACACGCACAAGGTTGTCGTCACCAACAACGCCAGTAACAGCTCAGCGCTAGCGCCTGTCACCGCTTCCCTCCTTCTCCAGGAGCTTGCTGACATGGGATTCATTGCCGCCGAAGCCTGAATCTGTCCTCCCCTTACGGCTATCGAAACACTAGTCTATTTCTGCCTTGTGGCGTTAGAGATGCTTCAGAATCAAGACAGCAGCGACAGGCAATTGTGTTACCTCGGGTGGCCCACTTAAGTTCGCTGTTCACTGTTGCGTTTCCTCTGCCGCATCCCTGCTTAGATAATCACCCTCATTGCTCCCGCGTGTACGTAGCTAGCAATTGAGATGACCATCGCCGGAAATCAAATCGAATTGGTGCAGTCTGCACTCAGCAACATCAACCTCTCGATCGATGGATGGCGAGCTCACAATCGCAGAGAATACGTCGCTGTATGCGCACACTTCGTCGACGGCAAAGGTCATCCTCGAACACTCCTCCTCGGCTTCCCACGACGTTATGGCGGTCACACCGGCGACGACCTCGCAGCTCTGGTAAAGCCAGTAATTCTACAATACAGCATCGGCGAGAAGCTCGGCTCCTTCGTTATGGATAACGCTGGTGATAACGACAAATGCCTCGAAGCGCTACAGCGTTCCTTCTCCTCGATCGATCCAGAAGCAGACCGTATTCGCTGTATCGGCCATATTATTAATCTCGTCGTTAAGGCTCTCTTATTTGGCGAAGGCGTCAGCGCATGGGAGAAGAATCTTATTGAGGCTTCGGAGGAGCAGCGTGTAGCTCTCTGGAGCCTCAAAGGCGTCATTGGCAAGCTGCACAACCTCGTTATCTACATTAATCGCAACGACGCGCGTCGCGAGGTGTTGAGAGCTCGCATGCGCGTCACGAAGACGAGCGACGGCAATCTCTTCGTCGGCGTGCTCCTCAATGACGGTGGCATTCGATGGAACGCGACATATTACATGATCGAGCGTGCTCTTAAGTGTCGCCCTGCCATCGATCTCTACCAGGCGCAGTGGAAGCCTCCAGATAAAAACGACAAGCACAAGAATGACTTCCTCACCGAGGCTGATTGGCACGAGCTTGAGCTCTTCTATAAGCTCCTGCAGCCTTTCGAGCGACTCACGAAGCGACTACAAAGCCGTGCAGATAGCGAGGGCAACGAGGGTGGCCAAGGCTCGGTGTGGCAAGTACTCTACGCCATGGACTTCCTGCTTACGAAGCTTGAGAGCGTCAAAGAAGAGATTGACGCCATGGATGCAGATAATGAGGATGCCCTTCCTCCCTACTACTCCGCCGGTGTGCTCGCTGCATGGTCAAAGATCAACACCTACTACGAGCTTACCGACCAGTCGCCTATCTACCGCATGGCCATCGCCCTCCACCCAGCCTACCAATTCGAATACTTCAGGGAGAAGTGGTGGAAGCGAGAGGATTGGATAAAGACAGCAGAGAAGGAGCTTACTGTATATTACGATCGCTTCGCCGCAGTCACGGTGGCCACTGAGCACGTCGACCAAGCCGAGACCTCTCCTTCTTCCTCGCCGACAATCGATGACGAATTCGATGCTTGGGGCCATACAACAGATCGACCACGCCGTGGCAAGAGGAGGAAGGTGGAGACTGAGTGGGAGATCTGGATAAAGCAGGTGCCATCGAAGGATGACATGACCGTTAAGAATCCTCTGGCGTGGTGGGTGGACCGACGCCACGTATGGCCTATTCTCAGCAAACTCGCTCTTAACATCTTCAGCACGCCAGCGATGAGCGCAGAGCCAGAGCGCGTATTCTCTGACGGTAGTGAGCTCATCACTGACAAGCGCAACGGCCTCGGCGATGACACAGTTGAAGCTGAGATGATACAGAAGAATTGGATTACTTCAAAGATCTTGCGCGGGATTTCTACACCAAGAGGTCTATACAAATTACCTGATTAGGCATAGTATATCAAGTACTTGACAAGTTGTCAATCGAGGTCGCTGATTAGTCAAGTCAAGCTTCAATCGAGCTGAGATAGGTTCAATCAATCGAGTTTGAGGGCCGAAATTGAACTCGATTGATTGTTAGCCACACTGTTCCAGTTCGCCAACAGCTACGAACAAAAACAGCGTCATGCGGCCGTCAGCGCCGTCGTCAGCGGTGCCGGCCTCCTCCTCCACCATCTCCACCACGTCAGCAGGCTGCACAGCGAAATGGTTTAAGGTTTACGTGTTAATGCCATAACTGGTATCCCAGTCGAAATGTTGATGTCCACTGTTAGAAGCGGACGTCGGGAGGGGTATCTCCTGATAACTAGAGATTATTCGCGACAGTAGGAGTTAAAAAGCCGTCGTACAAGCCTGCATAATATATCATTTGCTCATGTTCCAAGCTATTCTCATCGGCTAGTTGAAAATCAGAATGTGTTTGCCGTGCTGTCTCACCGGCCTCATCTGCGACATATTCCAAGGACGTTGAGGAAATAAAGTAGAGATAAAATTGTTTTAGGCAGCGCACCACAGCTTGCTCTGAACATGCCCCTTTGCAAGCGTAGCATTGCTTTCTCAGTATACACATGATGTTGACGCTGCTTGCGTTCCCAAATCGTGGTGTTGCTACTGAGTAATATTCCAACAGCTTGCTGGTCTTCGCCCTCTTCCAGATCATAATGCCACGGCCAGCGCAAGATGCAGCATGGTAGCTGGGTCTATTGGCACTATCAACTATTTGTCGTGTGATGACAGGTGTACTTATACTTGCGAGATCCTTTGACCGAAAAGGTAACGGCGGTCTGATTGCCGTGCCATGCCCTGCATCCCTTGGGCCTACCTCATCGCTGGTTAAATCGATCAACGAGGGTGGGGTAAAATTATCAGAGTAATGTTCAAGACCGCTTTTGGTAGCCACAAGAGGTCGGCGGCGGCCCGCACGATGATAATTTCATTGTCTTTGAAACATTAGAGGACACGTACGTTGGCCTGCGTCTACGAGCATCGGCACATAGCCACCCGATATTTAAGAATTCCAATCTTTAAAATACACCAGACTAAGTCTCAACCTGTGATATAATAAAATAAATTTCCTTAATTTATAATTCTGACTGTCGAAAACGGGGCTAAGAAAACGTCCTTCAATGTGAAGTGTAGCATTTTCGGGCTTCAATATCGGACTGCTCAAATGAAATATGTAGCGAGGCGTTTTCCTATCTCAGGCGCATTGCGAATATTTACACAGCTATAAATATCTGTTACATGCATATATAGAGCAAGCGAGATAGAGATACTAGATTCTTTTTACCCTTTTCACAGTACTGTACTCTCCTGAAATAGAACTTTAATTCTAAATTTAGTCATGCAGACTACAGATGATTTATCAGCATGGCCCTAAGGAAAAGTACAGTAGTTGGAAAGAGGGAAGAAATAAGCATATGGAGGAGCTCCGCCCCTCCCTCCAGAGCATCTTAGCTAGCCAGCCGTACGAGCTCATCCTCGTCACAACTGCCGCCAAGCACGATGCCCTGAAAAACACGAATTACTTAGACATTCCAGGACGAGTCTGGCGAGGCAGTTGAATCCACGGAATTAGGGCTCTCTTAGAGTGATTCCGTCTGTACGGCTTGTGCTTGCATCCTGTCAAGGACGATGACTCTTTCGCTTGTCTGGGAAAGGCCGAATCATGCGCCCCGTATTAAAGGTTGCCCCACCTCTCGCGGTATACCTGTAGTAGGTTATACAGAGCTACCTTCCCTACCCTTTGCTGTCTTTTAAAAATCTTTCCAACTCTTTAATTTAAATCATTGGCCTCTATACGCGCTGACCAGTTCCAATCTATTCCGCTCTTTACTCGTTCTCGCTCTTATACCGTTTGTTATTAACTTCCAACGTCGCATAAGTGCATGACACAATCAACCAGGGACAAGATGACGAAACTTCGTATTCAAAAAGCCATGAGAAGATTATCTTCTACAGAAAAGGTCGCCAACACCCCCAAAACCGAAGCTCCTGTTGACACGGGGGAAAAGCACCAACCAGAACAATCGCTATGTATTGGGTTTGGAAATAATGGATAAGAGTGGAAAACAGCCGGGTGAGATCGGGTATGGAGGACCGACTGGAGGGCAGGTGGATTGGCCAAATTGATTATACTTTGATGCGTGTCCGAGCAGAATAATCGTATGGCGTCGTTGGGCCATTCAAGAAGCGCTTTCACCCAGGCGAGGCAGGAGTGGGGCCTGGAGAGCTCGGTTCTACTCATGAGCGTAGCGAGAGCATGAAAGCTGAAGCGTACCTGATGTTCCAAAGATATGACACCAGACAATTACAAATCCCACAGAGGACAATAAATAAAACAGAAGTGGTTTTTGTTAATGGATGGAAAGTAGCAATCCATCTACCGAATGTGGCACATAGGATAACAAGGGCATGGCCAGACACGAAAGTGCTGGAATGCGCCGTATTCTAGGGGTTCTTGCGGCGGCAAAAGGTTACCTGAATGCGTGGGTGTGGCAGGTGTGGACCGTTACTGCTGGAGATTCCAGAATTCCCCTCCGTCTGCCCTTGCCTCACAGATGCAAGGTCCACATTAAATGCAGTGAACGGCGAGCCCATGGCTGGCATGATTCGCCACTAGGAGTGGCAGGGGTGCGGCGGATGCGGAAGAGAGCGGTTGTGAAGCTTCAGGTGTTGCGAAGTAGTAGAAAGGGGGGAGAGATATGTACGGAAGCATTTTCCCTCATCTTCCGCAAGCCCAAAGGGAACTATTTGCTTCCTCAAGGCGTCGGAGAAGTATTCCTTGGAAAGCTGAGTCTTTCCTCGCAGATAGCAGGTGAAAGCGAGTTTGGGGATGTACTCCAATAATCCGCACTTTCGGGGTCCATGGGTGCTCCTGATTTTTGTCGCTACCAAAGGACCAACTTCAGTCTTCTTTATATATACACGGTTAGACCCTGTTATTTTTTGACGAGCGAGCCGAAAATAGGTTACGGCTGATCCGCTACAATATCTCCCTACGTTCTGCGATCATCAGGGGGGAGAGTCAAGTAGTGTAGACTGAGACGGTACGTCCAAGGAATTGCAGGAGTGGAAAGATGACCTTGAGGATGCTCTCTCCATTTATTCTTGGGTGGAAGGGAGTTCTGCTCATGCCTCAAACGCGGTTGTTACGAACCGATCAGGTTTACGTGACACTGTTTTCTTTCCGGCCACATTGCTACTCTGCGAATGGCATTTCACTGTGATAATTCATCTTCAAGAGGCCACCCAGACCAACGAAACCCACATCGAGGTATCCTTGGGCAACTTGTCAGAGAACATCAGCGCCATAAGTGAGATGTTCGATGTGATAGACAAACATCCTTTAGCTCCGAAAGGCATGCTTATAATGCTGCAGCCTTATCTAATACGACCTTAAAAAAAATCAAAAGAAACCCTTAATAAAGTATTTAAAGCGGCCATGTTCCGTAACGAAAAGCTTTGCATCGTACTAACTTTCCCGAAGATGTCATTTTGTTCGAGTGGCCTAAACATTTTGGCTAATTCTTCTCAGTTCAGATGCTTCCACCATATGTGTTCTGCAACTTTTGGGGAAGGGATCGCCCACTGTTAATCAAAAAAACAGTCATGAAGACGCCCACGCACAAATGGACTGGCTGCCTTCTGGTACAACGATCCTATAGTCATAATATCCATACAATTGTCCATTATCGCAGATACCAGCTCCAGAGCAGCCATTATTACAGGTGTAGTAAGTCGTCAGTCCATCGTCAAAGGTGCATGTGTAGTGGAGTGATATTGTCAAGTCTGAGTGTTGCTTAGTGACATATGACTTCGGTTTGCAACCTGATGTTGTACCGTCCCAGCATGGCGGGCACTCATATCGCCTCTGCAAGTTGGCTATGCTTACAGTAGGCTGGGCAACGCCGGTTGGAAAGCCGCGAACCATTTTGATAGAGGCTACCAGAGAGAGCATGACCGCGTACTTGGTTGCTTGGCTAAGCGTGGCCTTCATTTTGTCGGAGTGGTTGTTCTTTAATGCGGATTGGGGACAGGTTTTTTTTTTAGAAGACGATTTTGAGCGAAGGGAAAGAATGAAATTGAAATGATGCAAGCGTGGATAAATTCAGTTTACGCCTAACCTGGGCAGTGCTCGGGTTTTATATTACAGATAGTCTGATTGTACTGTACAGTACTATACTGTGGCTGTTAAAATCTAATAAGTACCGTAACTTTGTTTAATTTATATAATCATGTTACAGTACTGTAACTATACAGTACATACTGACTGACACTTTGTTTAGTCTATATATTGCCTTATACCATGCGGTACTTTGACCCTTTCTGGAAGTTCAACAAAATAAGGCGATCAGCCTCTCCTCGACAGTGGTTCGGAATGTAGAGGTTGAAATAGTAGTTATGGCAGAGACTAATTGAATAAATACTATCCGAGGTTTCTGGGTGATTTCGTGGAAGTACTCGAGCGTATTCGACATTCATGCCGTTGATCTCAGCAGCTTCCACTATTCCGCAGCCGGCTAGCCCTGGTGTCTTCGCACAGTGGATGGATGGCCGCAAAGGCAAGGCTTAGAATGATCAAAACAAACCCATAAGCCGCCTGAGCAACATATCCGTAGTATATCACACTGTAATAAGGAACGTTACCATCTGCACTGAGCCTCCCAAATTCGGCCTCGCAGCCGCGCACACGCTCGGCAACGTATCCTCCGATGGAAACCAACATGATGCCTCGGATTATTTGACAGACCGAATATTTCCCCAGCCATGTTAGTTTGGTTGCAGTCACAAGACTAAACACCGCAAACAGCATGCTGACGATGGCCGAGTTAAATGCGATGTAAACTATAGATCTCTGAAGCGCCAGGAAATCTTTGGCCTGGTTTCTATCAGGGACTGTGGTATCGTTGCCCCAGGAACGATCTCGGAAAATGATTGCAAAGAGGTCGAGACTGGCAGAGGCTAGCGAGAGCAAGGCGAGCAAGATGATCCCGAAGCGGAGTCGGACCATATGCTTCGAGAACATTGCAGGTCCCGCCGCTGAGAGGAGAGAGGGATTGGACTCAGCTTCGTGTTGGCGATGATTAACGGGAGCAGTCGAGGCAATCTGTCAAGCAGAGGGAGAAACTATACTCATCGCGACGACTCCAGACCAGTCTCTTTAAGTACTCACAGTCACCCAAATTTGGCGGAAGCCTGATACTCTGAGGCCTCCTGTATTGCCAACATCTCATGGCTCCTTTGTAATTATGGCTACTAGGCAGAAGCAAAGTCCTACTACTCAACGGTCAAGGTGATCTGGCTAGAGGGGCTGGCTCAATTGGGTACATGGCAAACAGCAACGACAACGCAAGCCCGGCCGGTCCGTAACAAAAACGGAGACAGACAATATAGCGGTCGATTTAACTCGATGTCGTCGTTGATCGTGACACCGCATCTGCAGCCGCACGTGCAGGTCAGATACACATATTGAGGTTCTCCAAGGCATCAAATCGACTTGTTTTGTGCGCCGCAGGGACATGTGTCACATCAGCCTCAACAAGGATTCGTGTTGCTTTCTGTACGTCCTTGCTTTTTTCATCACCAACCTGCTCCAAGTTCTCCTTTAGGACATTTATGTTGCCCCTCCTCTTCTCTATGAGCTTCTGAGCCTTCTTCAGTAAGTCCCTGGTCTTTCTTAACTCCTTGAAAGTCACGGCCTTCTCTTGGCCGGAACTGGGCTCTTCTGGACCCTGCAGCATTGTCTTCACCACCAAAATAGTCTTCAAGGTTTTGCCACGCAACAGCGGTTGTTGGGCTATTATGGCCTTGAAAGGGTAGCGGTTTCCCCTCCACTAGCTGGATATGGTGGTCGTAGGGACGGTGTGGGGGCAGCTTCTCTGCCTCCTTAGGTGAGAATACATCTGAGAACTCCTCTAGTTCCTTGGGTAGCGTCTTCGGCGGGCTGGTTTCTGTGGCAGGTAAGGCGGGCGACTTGGTCTTCGGCAGGTCGTCGATTTGTTCCAATGAACTAGCGAATAAACGGTACCCACCCTTCCGAGCATAGGAAGCGGCGGCTTTCAGGGAGACCTGGTACAGGTCGTATTTCTTCAAGGCGTCAGGGCAGGTCAGGGGTCGGCAGGAGCGGGCGGTCTTGGGCACGTCCTGTAGTGCCTGTAGCTTCGACGGTCTTCCAGGTACATTACAGTGTTTCCGGCAGTAATCACTGTCGAAGGTGATCGTGTGGGAGGCAAAGCGGATTGTCGGGTCGTGCTGCTTAAGCCAGGGCATTCCTAACACAACGGGGTAGTATGCCAGCTTAGTGACAAACATCATCATCTCCTTCTGAGTATGATCGTTGATACGGCAGGTGGCGCGGGTATAGTGGGTAACGGCGTCTTCAGAGGTTCTCCCGTCTATCACCTCCAGGTCGAACGGCTTCTTCAGGGGCAGCAGGGGCATTCCTTGGGTTCGGGCCCATTCCTCGTCGATAAATGCTTTTCCTTCGGCTCCGGTGTCAGTCAGGGCATAGGTAGGGATTTCTTTTCCCATCAATGGTCAAGTGTGCGGGCAGTATCAGCATGTTAGAGCGTTGGTTATGCTCTTCTTCAAGGGTTAATCCAGTGACGGCGGCAGCAGAGATCCGGAGGCAGCGCTTCTTGGGAGCCTGAGGGCGACTTATCTTATTCCCAGTGGTCCATATGGACCACTGCGGCACATTTGTGGCGGAGCTGACTGTTGACCGGGGCCCCCGGCCAGCCCGGCCCGTTCTACCTTCCCACCCATACTAATTATATGGCGGTGGATGTACTGCCCCCAGGCCCTTGTCAGTGCTAATATTATCCCATAATCTCGCGGCCATACGCGTTGAGCACGCGTTTGGCCTTCAATGCCTTCAGGGACTTCAACGCTACAATATTATCCCATAATCTCGCGGCCATACGCGTTGAGCACGCGTTTGGCCTCCAATGCCTTCAGGGACTTCAACGCTACAATATCCTCGCCATGGCTGCCGAATCCGACAAAGAGCTTATCGAGAATCGCCTATTCAGCCACTTCAAAGGCTGGCTTTGGGCTGAACGCGGTCGAGACACTAATTCATGGCTTTGGGCCGAAGGTTACGATATTCAGAACGGCGTTGAGCGGCGCTGGGTCTGCAAAAGCTGCGTTGCCCTGAATCGTGGCCCGATAATAAGCTTCAAGGCCACAGGACTGCAGAATGCTCGATCCCATCTATGGCGAAGCCATCGAATCGGAGCGCCAGAAGGCGAAAAGATGTGCGAGGCGCAGCAGCGCGACGAAGGCATCGCGAACGCTTATCAGACTATAACTTCGGTCTTCAAGCTCGATCCGCAACAGACACAGCAGCAGAAGGTTGCGAATAGCCTTATCCGAAGCTTCGACCGCCAGCGCCTCTTCCGAATGCTTCTCGAGCTTCTCATCGAGTCCAATCTTCCCTTCCATTTACTCGATAACCCTCGCTTCCGTAAGCTTCTCGAATATCTCAACCCATCGGCGGCGTTGCAGAGCGCTATTCCCTCAAGCACGAGAATCCGGCGCTCGATCCTTCTCGAATATAGGACCCATCGTCAAAAGGTTATTCAGATCCTTCAGCGTTGCCCTGGCAAGATCCATATCTCTTTTGATGGCTGGACCTCGCCAAACCAGTTCGCCTTGTATGGTATTATGTGCTTCTATCGTAACGAGACTGGGCAGCCTTGTAAGCTGCTGCTCGGAATGCCTGAAGCATATCGCCACTTTGGCACAACTATCGCTGGCGAGGTGCTTGAGGTCCTCCATACCTTTGGGATCGAGAGGAATAAGATTGGATATTTCACGCTTGACAACGCTGAGAATAACAGCACTTCTATGGAGGTCATCGGCGGCGAATTGGGCTTCAATGGCCGTCAACGGCGTGGCCGTTGTATCGGCCACACTATATCAATCTAGCTGCGAAGGCGCTGTTATTTGGACATCATCCTGACGCCTTCGAACAACAGCTTGACGGCGCCATGGCGTTGACTGACGCCGATTATCAAGAATGGAGACGGCAAGGGCCAGTTGGCAAGCTTCACAACCTCGTCGTCGATATCCGCAACGTTCAGGTATTATCTCGTGGCCTCTATCGGCTTCAACTGGACGAGATCGATCGGTCGGCTGCAACAAGTCGAAAGCGACGGCCATTACGCGTAATTAGTGATAATAACACGCGTTGGCTATCCCAATTGTATATAATCAGACGCGCGCTGCGGTTGAAGACGACGATTAGGATGCTCCTTATCGTCGCTCGAGAGGACTGGGATCGCGAGAATGCTTCAAAGCGGACAAGCCGGGTATCTGCAACGAAGCTTCAGAAGCTTCCACGATATCTCACGGAAGAGAATCACCTCTCTGATGAGGATTGGGACGCTCTCCAGCACCTCGAGGGCATTCTGACGATCTTCGAGACTGTTGTCAAGACCCTCGAGGGCGATGGCAAGGCCCGCATCCGCAAAGACTGGTCCGGATCTTATGGCAACGTGTGGGATGTGGTCCTCGGCTTCGAGCTTCTATTGAGCAAGCTTGAGGAGTATAAGCAGCTTGCTGAAAGCTTCCCTAACCCCGAGCACTTCAGAGTTGGGATTAACCTTGCTTGGCAGAAGCTTGATGAGTATTATCAACGGCTTGACGAGACTCCGATATACTATACAGCTCTGGCGCTTCATCCTGCTTATCGATGGGACTGGTTTGACGAGATGTGGCACGAAGAT